>CM056720.1:68807728-69254577 GCA_029844215.1 Przewalskia tangutica
CGATCCGCACTGCAGGATCACCGCTCGCCTCGAAAGCTCCATTCTCCGAGGCTTTGTCTTTGTACGGTTCCTCAAGTCGCTGACTTTTGTACATTCAGGTACCGGGGCCCCGTCCCGCCACGCTTGTTATGTAAACTCTAGAGGTCTGTAGTTATATATCATGGTTCGCTTTATAAAATAAATAAATTGAGGTAATCGCTTTGGATTTGTTTATATCCAGGAAGGTAGCCTTATCGCCAACCTATTATTTATTTCATTGTTAAATCTTATGTATGTTCCACGATTATCTCCGATGTATACCGTAAGGGTGCCTGTGTAGGCACTACCACGCCCTGGCCGTCGTGACAAAAAGTGGTATCAGAGCGCTTAGTCTCTGAAAGTATCTACAGCATCGCGTCTAGTAGAGTCTTGATTATTGACGTGTTGTGCACCACATCTATAATCGTGAGGTCACAGGACATTTAGGATTTGTTTTCATTCTTCCTCCAGATCGTGCGCAGTAGCCGCCCTACTAGGCTTAATCCTCTCGACTTGTTCTATTGTATCGCTTATGCCTCCACTAAGCGCCACTGTGGCCTAAGCGGCAAGGCAACAGAATAATTGTTAGTGGTACACGAGGATTTCTAGAATCGTGCCCGCACTATGCCCGAGGTTACGAGGATCGGCGAGATCAGCCACGCCGACAGACAGATGAGTCGCAGAGCGGCAGAACACCGCAGGTTCCGCACCGAGCCTCCAGCCCACACCAGGTCGAGTATGAGATTACTGAGAGCGATCCGATTATTGACTAGCAAGGTGGCGGCACGATGTGAGCCAGAGCTAACCCAGAGCCGATAATTTGAGGATTCTGACTTTTTGAGTTGCAATCCACCCGAATTTATGGTTCGAGGTCCGATGAGGACCTCGTGAGTTCATTCGGCAAAGCAGACTATACAGTGCTTAGGGCCCTGAGACGGAGTCCGCTGTGGTTAGCTTCTTACCTTACGCGATATCGCGTTGAACTGTTTGAGTCGCGGGTGTTGTCTAGAGGTACGGGTGCTCCTCCACCGCTTTAAAGTGAGTTCACGATCCTTCCTCGATCACTTTTTGCCTCCCGAGACGGAGAGCCCGCTGATAGGTTCTGGCGTTAAGACAGACGGGAGGACCATCGCAGAGTACAACCGGAATTTGACTCATCGCTGTATGCACCCACTATTGTGGCGGATATGGCGATGAGTTCACCGCCATGTGACGGGACTAGACCGATATACGGTTACCGTGACGTTCGGGAGCGCTCTTCACCCGTGTACGGATATTGCCGTGGACGCAGCTTATGCACAGTGGATCGAGGATAGGAGATAGGAGCCACCAGATTCACCCACCAAGAGGCCATGACGGCAGAGTTTCAGATAGTTTTCGAGGCGACAAATTTCAAGAATAAAGTTAGACTACATTTCAGCCGATGCAGAGTGCTCCTTCTCGGCCTTCTGGCGAGTGGTTTGACCGCCAGGGATATTCGGAGCAGTCGTGGCCCGGCCGCTGCTGATGTCCGGGATAGTAGCTGGCGGAGGCCACATTTGCCTCTGTGTGGTTACCGTGGTAGAGCTCATTTTGGGGAATGCCTGACCAGTCGACATTGTTATGCCATGGCGCCAACAGGCCATTCGCGAGACCGTCGACCGCAGTGGCATCGCGGGATAGCACACTATCGGGTCACGCCGGGTTCTTCGCCAATGGATAGGCGTGATGTTCATGCACCCAGAGGTCACGCAGAGGTCGTGGTAGCAGCTCCGCTTTAGCTCCTTTTACCCGCCTATGCGATTTTAGGTATATTTTGATCCTTTGAGACTCAGATGTATGTAAAAGTTGTAATATGTTTAAGTGTCATGAACGGATTATATTGAGACTATGTATGTATGCTAGAAGTAGGTGGAAAGTACGATAAGAAAACATTTTAGGCCTTGAATGGGAGTAAATAGCGCTGTGCACCTGGGATCTATTTTCGTCGACCATGATGGAGTGGATACGCGAAAGTGCGATATCTTAAGGTCATAATGGCATAATAAAGTTCCATTAATTGTAAAGTATGAGGAATATTAGATTGGTTTCCAAAAGAACATTCGGGACGAATGTTTCCAAGGGGGAAGAATGTTACACCTCGTAAATTCAAGAGGTTGTTAAGAACGCATTTAAAAGAAATAAGATTTGAATTTGGGGTCAAGTTGTGGTGGAAAATGTTACGCGCATTTTAAGTCAACTTTTGAGCGGTATATCTTCTAGTTCCTTAGGAGTTTTGAGGAGTTTTAAAAGACTAGTATGAAGGTTGTTGAGTCTAGTTTCCAACGCAACAAACCGCTCGCCGATTGGACATCTGGCAGTGGTTACGCGTTAGAAGTTCTGGCCGATGCAGGACAAGCCCAATAGCGCCGCAGTACGCGCCGATATTTCCGAAAGTCCTGAGGTTGCAGCGCCACGCGCCGCACGCGTGGTCGCGCGCCGAATGCAGGAAATTCTCGTAAGTGGCCAAGGCGCCAAGGCGGATTTTTGACGCAAGTGGGCGAAAAACAGGGATATTTTGATAAAAGGCCCATGAGGTACAAGTTGTCCCTCCCATCTTTGACCAAAGCGAGGGTCTTATTTAGGCCAAGTCTTGAAGACTTGGCCATTTGCAGTGGTTTCCTAAAGAAAATCCCTCTCCTCTCTCTCAAATCACGAACCCCTGAGATTTTGGGAAGGCTTCAAGAAGGAAAATGTTGGAAAGCTTGTAGAGTCTGAGTGGGCGATTTTAAAGTGAAGAAGATTTCGAAAAGAGGGCTTTTGAGGTAAAACCTTTACCTTCTTGTGTAATTGAAGATTTCAAGTTATAGTAGTTAAGAAATGAGCCCGAGGTCATATATTAAAGTTTGAAAAGATACGGATCTTGCCTCATTGAAAAACCGAAACGGGTACGTTAGCCACTCATGTTGTAATAAATTGGTGTTAGCTTAAATCATTGCATGTTATAAATAGAGGGTATATAATTGGTTATGATTTAGATAACATGTTGGGATAACATGTCAAGTTAAAAGGAATGGAAAGGAAATTGATAATTGTTGGGATAATATAGCCGAACGTGGTTTGGAAATTATTGATTGTTTTGTATTATCATGGCAGAATTTTACGCGCCCCGTGAAGCGCGTAATTCCTTTGGTTAGCTGAATTATTGTGCCTTAAATGCGCGCTTGGTTATTGAATTCAACCTTGAAAAAGGTGGAAAGGTAAGTAGAAACAAAGGAAGTATCAGCCCAATTTTTCCTGTATAACGCGGATTTTTCATTAGAATATACTACGCCGTTGGTTAATAGACGATATGGTCATTATAGGCTGACATCTACGAATGACATATTGGACTTGGCAAGTGGATTAAACAAAAGAGGTATGTAGAACTCTTCCTATCTCTCGAGCATGAGTAGTTATAATCGTATGGTACGCAGACGACGTGATTTAAAATGGCGAAGTCATTTGATATATTTGACTTGTTTTAAGGATGCCTAGTTGGTCGAAAGTTAGAGAATTAACTCACGTGTCCTTAAGGAAGAGTTATAAGAATGGTTATAAGAATGGTTATAAGAATAGTTATAAGAATAGTTATAAGAATGGTTATAAGAATGGTTATAAGAATGGTTTATCCTAATAAGGTAGACAATGATTTCGATACGATCAAGCATGAATAATCGATTCGGGAAGTATTGATTCTGAACTATTCTAAAGATAAGAGACCTGATTCCTAAGTTAAGATTTTTGAAGTATTTTGAAAGTAGTGTAACTTGAATTGAGTACAAGCCTCTTGGTTATAGAGAGAGCAAAGTGGTTTAAGACATAAAAGAGTTATAACGCTTTATGGGAAGTTAGTTATGACGGCTTTATGAGAGGATAAGGATGTCCTAGTTTCTAATGCATAAAGTTAGTATAACGGCTTTATGGAAAGTTGGTTATAATAACTTTATGGAAGGTTAAAGGAACGGTTTTTCTCGAGCGGATAAACAAGATAAAAGAATGGATACTATGAAAGGCAATTTGATTTAAAGGCATTAATTGTCACGACCCGTTCCGGGGCCCGTGACTGGTGCCTTACCGGGGCACCCAAGTAGTCATACATCAGAGAAATCAGCGGAAATATAAAACAAGACATGAAACAGTTTATAAAATAAGACACGCTTTATGTGAGAAAACATCGCTTTTCGATATATATATAATCATAGTTCAAATAGCTACATCCTATAATCGCATAAATACTGACTACGCACTTCTAAGGAAATATATAACTATGGCGACAGTGGCCCCGCCATACCCCGATCAGATAAACTATCTACAACAGTGAGATCATACCAAAAAGTAGAGCCTCCTAAGAGACGGAGCTCGACACCAACGTAGAGGTCCTAAGGACGCGGATCTAGCACCGCTGCCCTTACCGCGCAGATGAACGCAGCCTCGGCGAGGTCAAGACAACAGTACTAAGTATGCGAAATCAGAAAGTACTTAAATGAAAACATATCATTTTTAAAACCATACAAATATGTGTGAAACAACTAAGGAACCGCATAGTGCCACATCACAAACAATAGCAACAATAGGTAATCAGAATGAGTCTTGTTTAGGCCGCGAATGATCGAAACAGGCCACTCGCCTCATCATCATTCTCGCAAGCCTAATCTCGACTCCCGAGTCCGCAGATAGGCCACTCACGGGCCCGCATGAGGTATAACCCCGCATCGAGGGTAGCTACTCGCATCGCCCCGACTCGCTGTCCGCATGGCCACATAGACCGCATGAGGCATAACCCCGCATACTAACCTCGAACTCGTAGCTCCGCATAGGCCCCCGACCCGCACGAGGTATTCTCGAATCACGGTCCTGCATCACCGAGTCTACCCCAGACGGAGGGCAACTAACCCCTGTGATCATCTCAAGAGGCGAGTGATAGTATACTAACATAACAACTTATCTTTAAACAACATAAGCACAACAAGGATACTCACCTATACAAACGTTACAAGATACTAACACACACAAAGATCATATCATGCCTACTTATCAAACCATCTTATTATTCTTTTCACAATATAAGTCCGTTATAAACACATAGCAAACTTGTTTCTTTTATCAATCTTAAGTGGTTATACTTAACTTCCCATAAAGCTAGTATAACTCTTAAGCTTCGCTTTAAAACCAATTAGTTCTCTTTAAAATGATTCAAGATTCTTTGAAATGCTTTCAGATCTTTATTATCTGTGCTTAAGCCGCGAGGCATTGCCGTAAGTGTTATTCGTGCTTAAGTCAAAGACATTGCCGTGAGTTATTATTCGCTAACACATGTACGCCTACCGCATTCATATATATATTGTAAAATATCATGCTTAGGAAGAATCACATACCTTCTCAAAACCACCGCCAAGTCAATATGTCGCTACAGAGAGTCACCATAACGGTCACAGACATTCATCAAAGACTACTCAAGGTCATTCTAAACAGAGGGTTCACAATTCTACGGAAAGTCCGCAGCACTTCCCTACCCGCGAGCTATATAAGTTCATCGTGAAACAAATTCCTATGTAAGTACACTCAATTATTCTTCTTTAAACCCTTCTATCATGATAACAGCTCAATTCTATTCGTGATATACTTCTAAGTATTTATACTTATCCTTATACTTCAACAAGATATATTTTCTAATTCAAAAGAGGGTTAGGATTAGTTACCTCGGTAAGCCCAATAATATCCTAGAAAAGTCATACCGAGCAAGGTTTTGCTCCTAAGTCAGATGTCTGAAGAACCTTAGAAGTTCTTCACAACTTCTACTAAGTACTAAGGTATTTGGGCTAGGTATTTTTGGGCATTATAACGACACAAGAAGGTAACTTTTCTACCAAGAGGGGGTAGATTTTTGGCTAGCTAGTGGCCTCGCCAAACTACTAGGCTGTAGAGGGGGGTATTCGCCAAGGGCCTTCAAGGGAGGGAGGTGTTTTTGGACGAGAAGACTACAAAGGGAGAGGAGAGGATTTTTCAAGACTTGAAGATTTGTGGACGAAGAACTCTTCATCTCTAAGGGGGTATTTATAGGTCAAGCCTTCACAACCAATGGCCAAGATGAAGACAAGTGCAAGGCAAGTGTGGTGAGGATTAACTAAACACAAATATCCTACCAACCTCGATTCAGTGCACGGCACAAAAACGGCTCGCTCTCCAATTTCGTCCATGGATGATTCAAGTCCATCAATGGGAGGGTGCCAAGTGTTGCCCTCCCGTTGGTCCAAAATGTTTCGCCTCTGAAAAATCCGCAAAAATAAGAAATGGCATAGCCGAATTTACTCTACGAAAGTCGCGGGAAACGCTTTTAGTGAGTCAGGTGTACAAAATAAAACGCCCAAGGCTTATCTTTAAGGCAAGATTTTCAGACGTATTCCCTTACGCACATACTGAAATACGGTATAACATTCTCCTCCTTAGAAACATTCGTCCCAATGTTCCTTCCCAAGACGCTTATCGGAAGCTTAAACAGCTTGTAAATGCCACACACGCCACAGAGCAACACATAGGCGTAAATGATAACGAAAAATTTGCAAGTAGGAAAGTGAATTTACCCGAGGTGCTGGAATAGCGAGGATACTTCCGCCTCATGTCCTCCTCGCTTCCCATGTCATCTCCTCCTCGAGCTCGCTCCGCCACAAGACTTTGACGAAGCCACGCCCTTCGTCCGCAGACGCCTAACTCCGACGATCGACTATCGCGCATGGAATCTCCTCATACGAGCAACCCCTGGTCACCGACATCGCCAATCGGTGCACCCTAGATGGATCCTCGATACATCTCCTCAAAGATAGATACGTGAAACACCGGACGCACCGCTTCCGATCGGACGGCAGATCCAACTCGTAGTAACCTTGCCTACCTCGCGACAACTCAAACGCCCAATGTACTCCGAGCTTCCTTCTTCCCGAATCTCATCTCACCTTCATGGTGACACCTTTAGGAAAACCCAATCATGAACCTCGAACTCAAGATGTCGACGACGATGATCTCGTGATACGACTTCAGCCGACTCGAATCATTAATACGCCTCGATAAGTTTCACCTTATCCATCGCTCACGTACTCAACCGTCCCACTAGCCGCCTCGCCCACATCGAACCAACCCATAGGCGACCGCACTTCCTCCCATACAAGGCCTCATAAGGCGCCATCCGAATACCGGAGTGGTAGCTATTATTATAAGCGAACTCAACCAGAGGCAAATGATCCTCCCAACTACCACTCGGTCAATAACACAGTGCTCGCAGATATCCTCAAGAGTCCGATAGCGCGCTCGCCGTCCGTCTGTCTGCGGATGAAATGCAGACTGTGCTCACCAAGGCCCCTAAACCCTCTCGAAGCGACTCTCCGGTTAGCCAGAACCGGCTCGTCTCGATATGATCGCAGGACTCCATGCACCGACGATCTCTGATGTAAAGTCCGCATAATCTCACCAAAAGTCGCCCCGACGGAAGAAAGTGGGCTGATTTCGCCACCGTCGACGATAACCCATATAGAATCATGTCTCTCCGAAAGTGCGAGGTAATCCCGATTAAGTCCATGTTGATTACCTCCCACTTCCGTGTCGATCTCAATCGCTCAGAATAAACCACTGTGCCTCGTGCTCTACCTTCACCGCCGACAACACGCACCGAGCTACGAACTCGCAACGCCCTCTTCAAGCCATCCCACCAATACACGATCTGGTCGTCGGTACATCTTGGTCGACCCGACGATAGAGTAACGCGCGCCGCGTGCTTCCCAAGAACTCGCCAAGTCCTCAAACATCCGAACACACACCGCTTCTCAAACCTTAGCACCCCATCAAAGCTACCAAAAGGACCCTTGCCCTCACGTAAGAGTCAGATCACGATATCGAATCAAAGCCGATCCTCGAATCGCCGCTTCTTCACCTCCTCGACGACGGGAAGACTCGCAACCTCACGAACTCTAACCCCATCGCTATCGTAATCAATCAAATGGACACCAAGGCTCGCTAATCGATGCAAATCACGAACCATGTCCTCCTCTCTAGCTGCACATCCGATAGGCTCCCATCGACTACGACTAAGAGCATCCGCCACAACATCGCCTTCCCCGTGGTATAGATATCAACATCGTAATCCTTAAGCAACTCTAACCACCGCTCTCGCCGTGAAGTTCACTCCTCCGTCAAGATATACCGAGGCTCTTGTGGTCTGTATAAATATCCACGTGAACCCCATACAAATAGTGCCTCCAGATCTTCAAAGCGTGAATCACTACCGCCAACTCCAAATCATGCGGGTAGTTCCTCTCGTGTTTCTTCACCGCCGACGATATGCTATAACCCCGCCATGCCGCATCAATACACATCCCAACCCGATGCCCGACGATCACAATACACGACATAACCATCCGACTCCTCCGAAGAGTAAGAACGGGCGCGCCGCCTTCTTTCAAAGAATCGAAACCTCGCCACAAGCATCACCATCAAACTTGGCCGCTCAGTCACCCTAGTCAATGCGTAGATAAGCAAACTTCTCCACGAACCGAGCACAACTCGCAAGGCCTTAAAATCGCGAACCTCGCCGAGTAAGAGGTCTCGCCAAGTCTCGATCGCTTCGATTCGCCAGACAACTCGAATGCCATCACCGGCTAATATGCCCAAGAAACGCCATCAAGTCAACCAAAACTCACATTTGGAAAACTTGGCGCATAATCACTGGTCCCGAGAATCACAAGATAGCCTCAAACGCCCGCATGCTTCTCGCTTCCGAGCGAATAAACCAAGATATCATCACGAACACTATCACAAACGTGTCCAAAATGGTTTGAACACTCGTTCATCAAATCCATGAATATCGCCGAGCATCGTCAACCCAAAAGACATGACTCGAACTCATAATGCCCGCATCGTCCGAATGCAATTCTGTGGACATCCACCTCTCGACTCGCACTGATGATAGCCCGATCGCAGATCAATCTTGAGAAACATCTCGCACCGCAACCGGTCGAACAAATCATCAATCCCGTGGCGGGTATTCGTTTAATGGTCACCTTGTTCACCGCTCAGAATCAACACACATGCGCAGCGCCCCGCCCTTCTTCTTCACGAACAATACCGCGCTTCGTGAGAAACACCGCCTAATGGCCCTTCTCTAGCAAATCCCTAAGCCGATCCTTCACTTCTCTCAACTCAAGAAAGCATTCTCAGATGGCGGAATGGAAATAGGCCGAGTATCCGCAATATGTCAATACAAAACTCAATCTCCTCTCGTGAGGATACCCGAGGTCATCCGGGAACACGTCTGGGAACTCACGACTACGGAATCGATCAAAACTGTATTGCAAATCTCGTGATCAAACACTCAACTAGACGGTAGATATACCCTTCCGCACTATCTTCCTAGCCTTCGAGGTAGAAATAAACCTACCCCTGCCGATACCGCGTTCTCCTCCCACTCAACAACCGGCCTCGTGAAATCGGAACTGCATTACTCTCTCTCTCAGCCTACATTGGCATAGCAAGAAGCTAGCCAATCCATCCCCATAATCACGCTGGTCAATCATCTCCAACTCTATCAAGTCGCCAGGTCCACGATCAGAACGGTCACAGACAAGCCCTATATACCCGCCGAGCTACCACCGAATCACCCATCGCGTAGCTACCTCGAGTGGTCCATGGACTCGTGCTCTATCCCTATCCTACTAGCAACAAGTGGAGATATATAGACAGCAGTAGAACCCGATCTATCAAGGCATAAACATCAAACCTAAACCGAGCAAGGTACCGTGACGACATCGCGAGGCCTCCGATCCCGCTTACCGACAAAGCATAAATGCGTTCGAGGACCGCGAATCGACTCGAGCCACGACTCGCCGCGACTGACCCACGAGCACCTCGCCCGGCGAGTAATCAGAGGAGATGATGGCCGCCACGTAACTCGGCGCCGAGCCCTACCACCGCCACGCCTGGCCGATACCGCAGTGACCGCCGCTACAATCAGAATAAGATCCATAAGTAGTACCACACTTCCCGTAATGGGATCTACCGACGCCACATCGGGTGGTCCCGACGCCGCATTCTCGCTACTCGACGCCCGCCCTGGCCCCGGTTCGCCGAAACTCGCCGGCCGTGACGGTGCAGAGTGCTCGAGCCGGCCGTGGTGCGACCCAGATCGCCGCCGAGGCCGCCACCACGATAACCACCGTAAGACCCTCCCGCCCCGCCTTCTTCTCGGGCCGGCCCACTCGCCGACCTCAAGGCCTCGCATCCAAGGGCGCGAGCTCGCACGCGGTAATGTCCATACCCTACCGGAGAGAAACCCCGCATATGACTCCGCCATATAGTCGCTTCAGCCCGACATACGTGTACCCTATCCTCCATATCGCTACTAATGCTGACATATCGAGCCAATGAATCAAACTCGACATCAGACTCCCGACAAGCGCCCTCTCGCCTCAGAGCACAATCTATCACCCGCGCCTCCTCATCCGCGAGGCAAGAAGTGAGTGAGGAAAGCCTCCAGAACTCATCCCAAGTAGTCAGACGCTGCTCTCCCGGATAACTCCCATGAATCAAACCAATCGACTACGATCACGCATTTATGTGAACCAAAGATCACGACCGGTCTCCGACGCCCGATCACTCTCAAAATCCTCAAGCCGACGGATGAACTCCTCGCGATCATCCTCCGCCGACCCATAAAACTCCGCGGCTACAACTCAAGAAATCTCGTAGCCTCAAACTATCCGCCTCGTGTACCACGGGCGCGATCGAAATGGAGCCGAACTGAACCGCCAGATCCAATCTCTCTCAGACGGGCCACAACTTTAGCCAAAAGTCACTATCTCAGTACTTAACTCTCCGCCTGTGCCGGGATGCGAGGCGGGTACCGTGGTCTGTGGCTGGGCCGGGCGGCGCCATAGAACTCGCTGCCTCGTATAGATCGGGCCCGAGCCTCGTGGACTGGGTGTCTCGCTAGCGCCTCCTGGCCGCTTTCGCTTCTGGGCCCGGTTGCCTTACGCGAGGCATAATCAAGCATAGAAAGGAATACGTTAGAGGGTCCAACCTATAACACGTATCTAAAGCACGATCTCGTAATGAGAAGAATGGAAACCAACTTAAATATCCTATAGCCTCCTCGACATTGGTGTGGTGCACAACACACCGATAATCAAGACTCTACTAGATACGGCTCAGACACTTTCCGATGATTAATCGCTTCGATACCACTTTTGTCACGACTGCCCGGCCCGTGGATCGTGCCTTACCGGCACCCAAGTAGTCATACATCGAGAAATCAGCGAAATATAAAACAAGACATGAAACAGCTTTATAAAATAAGACACGCTTTATGTGAGAAAACACGCTTTCGCATATATATATAATCATAGTTCAAAGCTACATCCGATAATCGCATAACATGACTACAGCACTTCTAAGGAAATATATAACTATGGCGACAGTGCCCGCCATACCCCGATCAGATAAACTATCTACAACAGGAGATCATACCAAAAGTAGAGCCTCCAAGAGACGGAGCTCCCGACACCAACGTAGAGGTCCTAAGGACGCGGATCTAGCACTGCTGCCCTTTACCGCGCAGATGAACGCAGCCTCAAGGAGGTCGCATAACAGTACTAAGTATGCGAAATCAGAAGTACTTAAATGAAAACATATCATTTTTAAAACCGCCATACAAATATGTGTGAAACAACCATGGAACTGCATATAGTGCTACATCACAAACAATAGCAACAATAGGTAATCAGAATGAGTCTTGTCTAGGCCGCGAATGATCGAAACAGGCCACTCGCCTCATCATCATTCTCGCAAGCCTAACTCGACTCCCGAGTCCGCATAGGCCACTCACGGGCCCGCATGAGGTATAACCCCGCATCGGCGGTAGCTACTCCTCGATCGCCCCGACTCGTCCGCACGCCACATGACCGCATGAGGCATAACCCCGCATACTAACTCTGAACTCTCGAGCCCGCATAGGCCCCCGACCCGCATGAGGTATTCTCGAATCACGGTCCTGCATCACTCGAAGTCTACCCCGCATCGGAGGGCAGCTTAACCCCTGTGATCATCTCAAGAGGCGAGCGATAGTATACTAACATAACAACTTATCTTTAAACAACATAAGCACAACAAGGATACTCACCTATGCAAACGTTACAAGATACTAACACACACAAAGATCATATCATGTCTACTTATCAAACCATCTTATTATTCTTTTCACAATATAAGTCCGTTATAAACACATAGCAAACTTGTTTCTTTTATCAATCTTAAGTGGTTATACTTAACTTCCCATAAAGCTAGTATAACTCTTAAGCTTCGCTTTAAAACCAATTAGTTCTCTTTAAAATGATTCAAGATTCTTTGAAATGCTTTCGTATCTTTATTATTCAGCTTAAGCCAGGCATCGCTGTAGTGTTATTCAAAGCTTAGTCAGGCATCACTGTAAGTGTTATTCGTGCTTAAGTCAAAGACATTGCCGTAGTTATTATTCGCTTAACACATGTACGCCACCGTACTATATATATATTGTAAAATATCATGCTTTAGAAGAATCACATACCTTCTCAAAAAACCACCGCCAAGTCAATATGTCGCGCAGAGAGTCACCTATAATGGTCACAGATATCTATCAAAGACTACTCAAGGTCATTCTAAACAGAGGGTTCACAATTCTACTGAAAGTCGCAAAGACTTCCCTACCCTGAGCTATATAAGTTCATCGTGAAACAAATTCTATGTAAGTACAAATAATTATTCTTCTTTAAACCCTTCATCGTGATAACACTAATTCTATTCGTGATATACTTCTAAGTATTTATACTTATCCTTATACTTCAACAAAGATATATTTTCTAATTCAAAAGAGGGTTAGGATTAGTTACTCCCGTAAGCCCAATAATATCCTAGAAAAGTCGCTACTGAGCAAGGTTTTGCTCTTGTCAGATGCCCAGTTAACCTTAGAAGTTCTTCACAACTTCTACTAAGTACTAAGGTATTTGGGCTAGGTATTTTGGGCATTATAACGACATGAAGGTAACTTTTCTACCAAGGAGGGGTAGATTTTTGGCTAGGCTAGTGGCCTCTACCAAACTACTAGGCTAGAGAGGGGTATTCGGCCAAGTGGCCTTCACAAGGGGAGGGGAGGTGTTTTTGGACGAGAAGACTACAAAGGGAGAGGAGAGGATTTTTCAAGACTTGAAGATTTGTGGATGAAGAACTCTTCATCTCTAAGGGGGTATTTATAGGTCGCCTTGGCCAACCAATGGCCAAGATGAAGACAAGTGCAAGGCAAGTGTAGGTGAGGATTAACTAAACACAAATATCCTACCAACCTCGATTTGTGCACAAGGCACAAAAACGTGCCTTGCTCTCTCCAATTTCGTCCATGGACGATTCAAGTCCATCAATGGGAGGGTGCCAAGTGTTGCCCTCCCGCTGGTCCAAAATGTTTCGCCTCTAAAAATCCGCAAAATAAGAAATGGCATAGCC
Organism: Przewalskia tangutica; assembly: GCA_029844215.1. Taxonomy (NCBI): domain Eukaryota; kingdom Viridiplantae; phylum Streptophyta; class Magnoliopsida; order Solanales; family Solanaceae; genus Przewalskia; species Przewalskia tangutica. The sequence goes on from CM056720.1 coordinate 68,821,259, forward strand.
GGAATTTACTCTACGAAAGCTGTGGAAACGTTTCTTTTAGTGAGTTGTGTACAAAATAAAACGTCCAAGGCTTATCTTTAAGGCAAGACTTTCGTACGTATTCCCTTACGTACATACTCTGGAAATACGGGGTATAACATTAATTGCTTAAAGTTTTAAATGAGGGTCACTTGATTTAGAAGCCGAAGCATATTTCTAATAGTATAGTGACTTGTTTGAAATGTAGATAAGCCTTGATACTACGGGTGTTAGTATCTTGGGGTCTTATATGGAAAAGTGATCTCGAAAGAATAAATACATAGTACTTTGGGTTGAATTTCCGTGACTTGTTAAGTGATATGGAAAGTGCCTAAGGTCATAAAATGAGATCCATTTGTATGTTAAGGAAAGTCTAAAGAAGTTAGGAGTTTACTCGACGCATCGACAGCGAGGGAGGATTCCACGTACGCCCATTGCTTTCTTACGAGTCTACCGACGCATCTGACGCTGATGTGGGATTCCACGCATGCTTCCTCGACATAGTATGAGTTTACTCGACGCATCGGTGACGGGATTCCACCGTATGCTTCCTCGACATAGTATGAGTTTACTCGACGCATCGACGCTGACGCCGATTCCACGCATGCTTCCACGGTCTTAGTATGAGTTTACCGACATACCGCCGCGATGTGGGATTCCACTGCATGCACCGGGACATGCTACGCGATGGGATTCCGAGGCATGTAGTTTGAGGGTAAGAGTATAAACGGCGGTACACCCCAAGATCGCTATACCACCTTCTTCAGTAAGAGTATAAATGGCGGTAAACCCCAAGATCGTTATACCACCGATTCTGGATTTGCTACCCACGATGCGAGGACACCTCATGAAGTTATGTACCCGATGAGGGATTCCACCGCATGATATATATATGTATGTATAGCATGTGTACGCCGACAACAGGTAGGATGCCACGCGCCACACGGTTGTATTTATTTTTACGGTCATCGGCAAGGACGGGATTCCACGCGCAGGATATGGTATATACGTGTCAGATGTGCAGACGCCGACATTGAGGTAGGATACCACGAAAGGCTATACGGTTAGATTTGGTACGCGACAATGGCGGCGAAGGATGCCACGCTACAGAGTTATATTTACACCTAGCGGCCTACAGGATGGGAATCCCACGCGCGCTGATATTTGAGGGTCTGGTGTTCATAGCCCCGCCGTGACTATGGTTCATATGTCGAGACAGTCAGATAAGGTAAAAATCTGACTTTCATTACTTTCACTTCAGTAAGGCACAGTATACTGTTAATTTGGTTATTATATATGTCTTCAGCTGTATTTTTGACTATTATGATTTAAATTACGATTTCACTTTTGCATACTTGGTACATATTTTGTAATCGACCTCTTCGGGCCGCGTCATGCCGCAGTCGAGGTGCATAGCTTGCTTATCCGCACTGCACGATCACCGCTCGGGCTCGAAAGCTACATTCTCCGAGGCTTTGTCTTTGGTATGGTTCCTCAAGTCGCTGACTTTTGTACATTCGTGGTACGGGCCCTCGCCCCATCACAGCTTGTTATGTAAACTCTAGAGGTCAGTAGTCATATATGTGGGTCGCTTATAAAAATAAATAAATCGAGGTAATCGCTGATTGTTTATATCCGAAGGTAGCCTTATCGGCTAACCTATTATTTATTTCATTGTTAAAGCTTATGATGTTCCACCATTATCTCGGATGATACTGTGCGGTGCCTAAGTAGGCACCGCCACGGACCTGGGTCGTCGTGAAACATATATATATCAACCGAATAGTTAAATCCTTTTACAAACCCCGCCCACAACAAAGACATGCACTCTAAGAATGTAACCATAACTATGACGCGATGGCCCCGCCATACCCGCGAATGTACAAGTAACTACACCGGCAGGACTATACCAAAGATGAGCCTCAAGAAACGGAGCTTCCCAAAACGCTGAATCGTGATCCTAAGAGCGAGGATCCACAACCAACGTACTCTACCGCAAAGATGAACGCACTCGGGCGAGGTCGCATAACAGTACCAAGTATGTGAAATCAGAAATATCAGAAATGAAATCATAATAGTCTATATAAAGCACGACATGTATGATAACCAAACTATACCACAATATATAAACAATATGTCAAGTCGTGACTCACGCCTCAAAGTCATTACTCAAATATACAACGGGTCTCACACCCACAACATCAATCATGCCCGTGGAATACCTTCCTCATCGGCAGTCATGATATAGTCACACCAAGAAGTACACATGAACATCGTGTCCTACTGTGTCATAACAACCGTGACGGCAAGTACGGCTAACTATCGATACCAAGCCGCATCATCAATCGACCGGGCAAGTACGAAAGCCAACTACCGATACCAAAGTCGCACTAACAAATCTATATAACCAAACCACGGTGACCTAGGAAAGTACGAAGCCAACTACTGTGATACCAAGCTCGCGCCACCGGTCGGCGGCAAGTACGAAGACTAACTACCGATACTGTCGAATAACGAGACTTCGCCACAAAACCGAATCGGCAAGCGTAGGCTAACTACCGATACTGTCGAACAGCCACGACTTCGGTAAGTACGAGCCAACTACCGTGATACCGTCGAATCAAGAAACCTCACGGAGAGCTAGTCCATGGAACAACAATCCTAATGGAACCATACCCTGGCCACCCAACGGTCGAGGTCCAAGGATATAACAAGATAACCGCCTCCATCGAGACGCGGTGGTATAGAAATACAATACTAGCACGACAAGGCTATCACACGCAAACGTAGGCAAGTTACACACAACTCAAGGTACTTTCATTTTATGCTAAAGTCCAGGTTTTGACCCCAAAGTACTACGTACGGTAAATTCTTTTTAAAAGATCCATTTCTTTTACAAAGGTCACCCGATACCCATAGTATCAAAATAAAGTGACTGATATTTTAATTAAACCAAAACAACTTCCAGACTTTCCTTTTTAAACCAAATTAAGACAATACCATGCCTTCTTTTTAGACCAAAACACTTCTCCTTTTAAAGTCAAGTTACCATTTTAAAACCAATGATAAAATCACTCCTTTGTTTTCATAAAGTTGTTATAACTAACTTCCCATAAAGCTGTTATAACACTTTATGTTCTAAACCAAAAACTCTTCAATTCCACAAGTCTCTTTTCTTTTAAAACAACAACAAGTATTCTTTTAAAACCCAAATAACTTACTATTTTCAAAACAAGTAACCTATACTTTAAATCAAGTTACTTCTCTTTTTCCGAAAACAAGTCGTTATAAGTCAAGTCTCTTATCTTTCAAGATCAAGTCTCTTATCTTTCAAAAACCAATAAACCATTCTTCTACCTACATAAAGTCGTTATAACTAACTTCCCATAAAGCTATTATAACACCTTATGTTTTAAACCAATCAATTCACTAAGCACACGTGACGCCTACCGCATTACATAGTTCACACCAATCATGCTAGAAAAGATAGGAAGAGGTTCACATACCTCGCGACGATTATCGACAAGAAGCAAAAAGCTCCAAAGTACTGTAACCCCGCTAACCTTTTCCACCCTTCAAGTAGAATACGCTACTCGTAGTACTTCCACCTAAAAAGGCCACAAAACGTCTATCAACCTCTAGATCTCTTCGTAGAATATTCTAAATGCATGGTTCCTTATTCTACAAAAATTCTAGCAGACTCCCCGCAACCACATAAATCTCTCTCTACTTAGGCCCGCTACTGTGCCAACAACTCCTGTGGAGAGGGTTACACGCCTAACCTGACGTACAATTCTAATTAACAATAATACTACACAAGTCTACTGTAATACAATCCAATGTAAATAAAGTTCAATCATTTAAAATCATCCTTCCAATATATCTTATACTCAATTCTAAAGTACAACAAGATGTAATATCCAATTACAATAGGGGACATAGATTATTACCTCGATAAGCCCAAAATTATCCAAGATTATATGTTGATCCTGAGCAACGTTTAGCTCCAATTCCTTACGCTCCAACCCGCTCCAAGCGACCCTTAGAAGTTTCTAAACAACTTCTCTTAACACTTCAACCAAGCTTATGAATATTTTTCTAGGGTTTCACTTTGGGACTATTGGAATAAAGTAGTATTTCCGGGCTCCTAGTATTGAAATAACTTTGGAATACTACTAGGGATACTAGGCCAAGGTATTTGGGATTATACAATAATACTCAAAGTATTTCTACACAAGAGGGGGGGAGGGACGAAAACACAAGCTCAAAGGGAGGGAGTATTTTGCCTCGAAGGCTTCTGTGGGATGAATTTAGTCTTCAACTTAAGGGGTATATATAGAGGATTCAAGGGTCAAGATCTAAGCAAGGTGTGTGGTCAAGATTGGGCCATGTGTGTGGTCCCACCACACCACATGGCCAACGATTTGGGCTACCAAATGTCATGCCATTCGCCAAGGACTTCCTCCACCCGCTGGTGGCACATAATGGGGTGACACATGTCGCCCTCGATTCGTCCAAAATATTTCCTTCCAAAATATCCAAAATACCGGAAATCTCAAAAACAAAGCTGGCCCCACAAAATCAGAATTTCTCCCGTGGGCCCCACGTGACCATTTCTGAAAATAAAATCCCAAAATTCTAATATAATCCAAGAAGCCCAAATACCAAATCTGGGAATCCAATTCCCATTAACGAACCTTTTTCTTCACAAAAACCGGAAACTTTTCCGTCGAAAAATCACATCTTCCTTTCTTTCCAAAATTTCTGTCGTATTCTCGTACGTACATTCTCACATACATACCCTGGAACTACGGGGTATAACAGCTAAGTTACGGCACAAATGAGAATAAGTATCGAACAAGCCACTGCAGCGTTAATAAAGGAAAATGTAATGACAATCAATTATGTTAAAATGAGTAGAGTTCTCCATCTGCATAGAAACTAAGATAAGACAAAATTGTATTACATTTTCTAGATCATGGCTACTTGAATAAGATCGTTATAAATAAGTATAACTTATTCACAACGCACCAAGGTATATGTTACATAACTTATAAGAATTTACGTATGAAGTTTTAAGGCTATGGATCTCAAATTCTTAAAAGTTAAGAGACTTTATTTTTTCAAGTTATGGGACTTGATTCTTAAAGGAAGAAATGAATTGATTTACAAGTATAGAATACTCGATTTGGAAAGACTTGATTTCTAAAGTTAAGAAACTTGTTTTCTTAAAAGTTAAGAGACTTGAAGTATTTTGAAAGCAATGTGATTTGATTTGAAAGTATAAGTCTCTTGGTTATAAAAGGAATGAATTTGTCTAAGACATAAAGAGTTATAACGACTTTATGGGAAGTGGTTATAACAACTTTATGGAAGATTAAAAGAATGGGTTTCTTCAGTAATGTAAGCAAAGAAATGATTTGAAATAAAGAAGGGCAAATTGTTTTAAAGGTACCAATTGCTTAAGGTTTTTAAGAAAGAAGTCACTTGATTTAGGTGTTCTGTAAATGTATTTCTAAAAAGGTATTGTGACTTGTCTTGAAAGGTAGCTATGACTTGATACTACGGTTGTTAGTATCCGGGAAGTTTTATTTGAAAAAAGAGTCTTTCTAAAGGAGTAGAGGTGCGAGTACGTCAAGTTAAATTCCTGATTTTATATGACATTTCGCGTCCGTAAATGGGTCGGCAAGATACCTTTACGGGCAGACTATATGACATTATCGCATCCCGAAATGGGCCGGCAAGATACCTTATGGGCAGACTATATGACATTATCGCCCCGTAAATGGGCCGCAAGATACCTTATGGGTAGACTATATGACATTATCGCGCCCCGAAACGGGTCGGGCAAGATACCTTTACGGGCATCTATATGACATTATCGCGTCCCGTAAATGGGTCGCAAGATACCTTTATGGGCGCACTATATGACATTATCGCGTCCCGAAACGGGCCGGGCAAGATACCTTTATGGGCGCACTATGTGATTTTATCGCGCCCCGCATCGGGCCGCAAGATAAGCGTCCCTCCATAAAGGGTCGGATTATGTTATGTAAGGTAAGTAAGTTATATGGTAGTGAACTTGAGGATTCTCCTAAGTATGTACGTAAGAATGTGACTATAACTTTTATTGAAAAAAATGGGAAAAGATAATAAGGTACGATTAAGTTCACGAGATGGTAATGACATGGTAGGTTCAGGTATTTACCCTTTTTATACTTACCCCTGTCATGCTTTTATACAGATATGTTTTGTTTATCAGACTTTATTTTCGCTCCATATTCTGTACTGTTGTATCGACTTCTTCTGGGTCGCGTTCATGCCCGCAGGTTTTAGGTACACAGGTTGGTGATCCTTGCTCTTAGGATCTCGGTTCAGTTTTTGGGAAAAAGCTCTATTTGCTCCGGAGGCTTATCTCTTGGTGCAGTTTTCCCGATGTTGTAGATTCACGTATATTCGTGGTATGGGGCCCCGTCCCTCCATCGTTGTTATGGTAAAACTCTTAGAGGTCTGTAGTCACATGTGGTCGGGCTTGTAAAGAAATGAGGCGATCGCTTTTGTTTATGTATGTCCGCGAAGGTAGCCCCGCTGCCAACTTGTTGTTTTATTTCGCTGAGTTATTTTATAAGTTTCATGTATGTTCCACTGATTATCTCTCGATGTATACGTAAGGGTGCCCGTAGGGCACCAATCGCGTCCCGGTCGTCATGACAAAAGTGGTATCGCAGCGCTTAGTCCTCTGAAAGTGTCTACGCATCGCGTGTCTAGTAAGTCTTGATTATCGCGTTGTGCACCACATCTATAATTAGAGGTCGCAGGACATTTAGGATGGGTTTCATTCTTCTCTCTTTGAGATCGCGCAGTGGCTGTCATAGTAGGTTGAATCCTCTCTCGACCCTTCTTATGTAATGATTATGCCTCCACGGCGCGACCAGGCCCGAAGGGCAAAGCAGCAGTGAGTCGCTGGGTACGCAGAGGTTACCAGACTCGCCACGCACTATGCCTGAGGTAGTAGGCGGATCGGCGAGTTCGGCCACACCGGCAGACAGAGAGCCGAGAGCGGCAGAGCTCGAAGGTTCCTGCACCGAGCCTCCAGCCTGCAGCCTGGCATAGTTTAGAGATTATGGAGAGCGATCGGGCTATTGACTAGCATAGTGGTAGGGGCACAGTGAGCAGGTGTAGCTAACCCAGAGATGGGCTTATGGATTCGGGATTTTCTGGGTTGTCATCCGCCCGAGTTTTATGGTTCGAGGTCTGAGGAGGATCCGCAGGAGTTCATTCGGCAGCTACATCGGACTATGCAGGTTCTTAGGGCTTCAGAGGCGGAGTCTGTTATGCTAGCCTCTTACCGGTTATGCGATATTACGTTGAACTGGTTCGAGTCATGGGAGCTTTCGAGAGGTGAGGATGCTCTTCCAGCTGTCTGGGAGGAGTTCTCAGAGGCCTTCATGGATCACTTTTTGCCTCCTGAGATGAGGAGAGCCCGTGTAGATAGATTCTTGACCTTGAGGCAGAATGGGAGGACTATCAGGGAGTACATCCTGGAGTTTGACTCCTTGGCCAGGCATGAGCACACCATTGTAGCTGACATGACGGATAGAGTTCATCGTTATGTGATGGGGCTGGACCGTCATATGATTACTGCATGCTTGGGGGTGGCTCTTCATCCCGGTATGGACATTTCTAGGATGTAGGCCTATGCGCAGGGGATAGAGGATAGAGAGATGGATGATCAGATTGACTCAAGCCAGCCCAAGAGGGCCAGGACAGCAGGGTCTCAGGGCAGTTTTCGAGGCGGACAACCTCAGCAGCAGACTAGGTGTCACGACCCGATCCCGGGCCCGTGACTGGTGCCTTACCCCGGGAACCCTAGTGATACTACATCAGAGAAAATCAGCGGAAATAAAAACATAAGCATGAAACAAGAGATATGATAATAAACAAAGCAACCAAACTACCTTCTTTGAATATATAACTAAAAACTCAATGGTTACATCCTTACACACCCCGCCCACAACAAGATTACTGCACTTCTAAGAGTTTTTATACAACATGACGGGATAGGGCCCCGCCATACCCCTGAATGTACAAGTACCTACAGTGACAAGGGACTATACCAAAAGATAAGCCTCCGGAGAAACGGAGCTTCCCAAACGCTAAACTGCGATCCTATGAATGAGGATCAACAACTGGTGTACCTCTACCTGCGGCATGAACGCAGCCCCCCGAAGGAGGTCAGTACAACAGGTACAAAGTATGTGAAACTGAAAATACTGTAAATGAAATCATAGTAGTCTATATAAAGCAGGAGACATGTATGATAACCAAACTACAATCCACCATAAATAAGCAGTCATGTCAAGTCAGGAACTCACGCCCTCAAAGTCATCACTCAAATATAACTATGGGTCTCACGCCCACAACATCAATCATGCCCGTGGAATACCTTCCTCACTGTCGGCAGTCTATGATATAATAATACCAATGAGTACACATGAACACCAGGTCCCACCTATGTCATAAAACCGTACGGGGCAAGTACGAAGGCTAACTACCAGATACCAAAGCCGCATCATCAACTGACCGGGGCAAGTACGAGAGCCAACTACCAGATACCAAAGCCGTACTAACAATACTATACAACCAAACCACGAAGCTGACACGGGGCAAGTACGAAAGCCAACTACCAGATACCAAAGCCGTGTCACATAGCTGACCGGGGCAAGTACGAGGGCTAACTACCAGATACCAAAGCCGTAATCACGAGACTTCGCCACTAAACTGAACGGGGCAAGTACGAAGGCTAACTACCAGATACCAAAGCCGAATCAGCCACGACCCGGCAAGTACGAGCCAACTACCGATACCAAAGCCGAATCAAGAAACCTCACGGAGAGCTAGTCCATGGAATAATACTATCAACGTGTTGCACTGCGGAATCCTCCGTCACACGCAGACGCCCAAGTAAGATCATAACAAATCAGTCGGCCCTCCATTGAGAGACGCAGTGGTATAAAAATACAATACTTGCACAACAAGGCTATTACACGCAAACATAGGTAATCTACACCTAACTCGAGGTGCTTTCATTTTATGCCAAAGTCCAGGTTTTAATCCCCAAAGTACTACGTACATTAAATTCTTTTTAAAGGATCCATTTCTTTTACAAAGGTAACCCGATACCCGTAGTATAAAAATAGAGGGACTAACATTTTTAAGTAAACCAACACACTTTCCTTTTTTAAAATCAAGTAACAACATTCTTTTCCAAAAGTTCAAGTTTGCCTAATTTCAAATATTCAAGTCTCTTATTTTCGAAAGATTTCATAGTTCATAGTCTTAATCACTTAATAACGTAATCTCTTTTAAACAATTTGAGTAACATATGCATTAATTGTGAGTAGGTTAATCTTGTTTATAACAATCTTATTCAAGCAGCCATGATCTAGAAAATGTAATACAATTTTGTCTTATCTTAGCTTCTATGCAGATGGAGGTTTCTACTGGTTTTAATAATTAATTAGTCAATACATTTTCCTTTATTAACGCTGCAGTGGTTTGTTCGATACTTGTTCTCATCTCCGAAAACCAATACAACATTATTCCTTTTTTAAAAACCCAATTACCCGTTTCTCATAAAAGCGGTTTCACAACTTTTTAACCCAAACCAAGTCCTTATTGTTTCACGTCAAGTCATTTACCTTTTAAAAACCACAAACCATTTCTTTACCCACATAAAGTTGTTATGACCAACTTCCCATAAAGCCGTTATAACACTTTATGTTTTAAACCAACCAAATTCATTTAACACATGTACGTCTACCGTACTACATAGTTCACAACATATCATGCTAGAAAGATAGGAAGAGGTTCACATACCTCGCAACGCTTATCGACAATTAGCAAAACGCTCCACAGTACTGTAACCCTTCTAGCCTTTTCTGCTCTTCAAGTAGAATACACTACTCGTAGTACTTCAACTTATAAAGGCCACAAAACGCCTATTAACTTCTAGATCTCTTCGTAGAATATTTCTACGGAAAATTCGGCAGCACCTCCCCCCCCGTAACCACATAAATCTCCTCCTCTACTCAGGCCCGCTACCAGGCCAACAACTCCCAGGGGTTTACACGTCTAACCGGACGTGTACAATTTGTCTCGCAATGCTACAAGTCTACCGTAACTACAGTCCTATGTAATTACAGTTCAATTCTCTTCTTTAATATCCTTCTAAACAGTGTAATTACAGTTCAGTTCTTTTCAATATTCATTCTATATATAGTATACTCAACTATATATTACTACAATATGTAATTTCCAATTACAGTAGGGGGATAAAGATCATTACCTCGATAAGCCCAAAATTATCCAAGATTAATGTCGATCCTGAGCAACGTTTAGCTCCTATTCTGTACGCTCCAATCCGCTTCGAGAAACCCTTAGAAGTTTCTACACAACTTCTACTTAGTACTTCAAACAACTATGAAGATTTTCCTGTGGTTTCGTTTTGTGACTAAAGGAAGTATAGTAGTATTTTCCGGGCTTTTAGTATAGAGGTAACTTGGAATACTACAAGGTATATGGGCTTAGGTATTTTTGGAATAGTAACAATACTTGGAGAATACTTTTCTACCAAGGGGGGGGGGGTATTTCGACGAGACAACTAGGAAGGGGGGTGTTCGGCCGAGAGCTTCCTAAGGGGGGGGGGGGTACTTTGGACGAAAACTACTAACAAGGGGGAGGGATTTTGAGACTTGGAAAGTGTTTAAGGGATGAATATTTAGTCTTGCACTTGAGGGGTATTTATAGAACCACCAATGGTCTAGATTAAAACAAATTGATGGTGTAGATTGGGATCCATGTGAAGTAAGAGGTCTTCCAACCAAGTGTCCACCACAATTTTGGGACATATGTCCACTACAACATTGGGACATATGTCCCCCACAACCAAGAGCCATGTGGCCTCCACTAGCACACACAAAAAACGTCCACCACATTCCCTACCTACCCCCACTCACCCAAAGAAAATATCTTCCAAGACTTGACCATTTGACCTTGTCCACTTGGCCACATTTTCGTTCAACCCATGCCAACTAAGGGTGACACATGTCTCCCTCCTATTGGTCCAAAATATTTCGTCTCTCGGAAAAATCCGTAATCGGTTAAAATATTAAAAACATAGAATTTCCTTCACAAGGTTCGGAATCTTTTCCGTCGAAAGTTCACAATTTCATCCTTAACCTAATTAGGGTTTGTACAAATATACGACGCCCCACATACATACTGGAAATACGGTATAACACTAGGTCTACATCGGCCAGCACTGTGCTCCTCCACGCTTTTCCGGGGGTTTTACAACCCGGGAATGCAGGGCCGGCCAGTCTCTGAGCTCAGAGTCTCGGGAGACGGGGTTCCACACGAGGCCACCTTTGCCTCAATGCGCCTGATGTGGTAGGTTACATTCTGGGGTATGTCGCAGACAGTGCTTGTTTTTCTTGTGGTCGTCAGGCCATATGTTAAGAGAGTGTCCTTATAGAGTGGTCCCGTGGACAACACCGCATCGGATCACCATGTTCCTCGTATTCAATAGCTAAGCAGAGGTTCATGCACCGGCGTGGCAGAGGTCAAGTGGAGTTCCCGCTTAGCGGTCCTTTGAATCGCCTATATGATTTCGTGTATGTCTTGGGCCCTTTAGAAACTTGTATGCATGATAAAGTTGTGGTATGTTTAAGTGTCATGAATGCAGTTATATTGAGACTATGTATATGCTGAAGGAGTTGGAAGACAAAAGATAATCCCTTTTTGGGCTTATGATGGACGGATTTGCGTGTGCGAGGTATTAGGGCCATAAGTGGCATAATTAGGTTTCATTAAAGTGTAGTTGTATGAGATTATGCCAAGAAATGATAAAGTTAACTCCGAAAGAACATTCGAGGACGAATGTTTCTAAGGGGGGAAGAATGTTACACCCCGTATTTACAGGACATGTTTTAAGAACGTACGTGAGAATTCCTAATGTTAAGATTAGAGACTTGTAAAAATTTATCGGAATTATGGAATTGTCGGAAAACGAAATATTGTGACGAATTGGAGGGCGACACGTGTCACCCCCCTTATGTTGCCTAGGACGAAATTAGTGTTATACCCCATATTTCCAGAGTATGCACGTGAGGACGTACATACGAAAGTTTAAGCCTTAAGATTAGGCAAGGGACGAAAATTTTGTTCACAACTACCGAAAAGAATCATTTTTCGACGAAACATTTTACAAAACTTGCGAAGGGAAAATTACGGCTATGTCATTTATATTTTTTGCGGATTTTTCCGATAGATGAAATATTTTGGACCAACGGGAGGGTGACATGTGTCACCCTCAAAGTGGACAGCATTGTGGGCTCAAGTTGGACGATTTCTAGTCAAAGAGTTTGTTACACCCCGTAGTTCCAGTGTATGTATATGAGGACGTACGTACGTAAATACGACATTAAAATTGGAAAGGAAGAAAGATGTGATTTTTCGACGGAAAAGTTTCCGAATTTTGAGAAGGAAAAATGTTCGTTAATGGGAATTGGATTCCCAGATTTGGTATTCGGACTTTTTGGAATATTTGAGAATTATGGAATTTTATTTCCGAAATTGGTCACGTGGGCCCACTGAGAATTTACGGTTTGTGGCCCACTTTATTTTCGGATTTTTGGCATTGCGGATATTTTCTAAGATGAAATATTTTGGGCGAGTAGGGGCGACACGTGTCACCCCGGTGGCCATGTTGGCCGAATTGGAGGCGCCAAGTGGGACGCTTTTAGGTGGACAAGTGGGCCATTTTTGTGGCCACTTGTCCCATTTTTGTGGTAGCCAAATGGTTGGCCAACTACCCACACACATGTACCCCATCCTCACCACACACTTGCCTAGATCTTGGCCATTGATTTTCCTATAAATACCCCATTGTTTCAAGACTTATTTCATCCACACTTTGAGATTCTAAGTCACAAAATACTCCCTTTGTTGAGGTTCTCGCCCTACTCTCCCTTGGTGTAGGAAAAATTCTTCAAGTATTGATATAGTCCCAAATACCTTAGCCTAGTATCCCTAGTTGTATTCCAAGTTATTTCAATACTAGAGCCCGAAATTCTACTTTATTCCTTTAGTCGCAAAAACGGCCTAGAAAAATCTTCATAGCTTAGATGAAGTGTTAAGAGAAGTTATTTGGAAACTTCTAAGGGTTTCTTGGAGCGGGTTGAGCGTCAGAATCGAGCTAAACGTTGCTCATGATCGACTTATAATCTTGGATAATTTTGGGCTTATCGAGGTAATGATCTATGTCCCCCTATTGTAATTGGAAATTACATGTCAGAGTAGTTAATCATCGAGTATAAGATATATTGGAAGTATAATTATAAGGAATTGAACCAGATTTACATTGGACCGTATTTGCGTAGACTTGTAGTATTATTGTGGAGTTGAATTGTACACGCCCGTTAGACGTGTAACCCCCGAATTGTTGGTTTGGTAGCAGCCTCGCTTGGCGAGGAGTTTTGTGGTCATGCGGGGGAGGTGTTCGCTGAATTTTCCGTAGAATAAGGAATCTTGTATCTAGAATTATTCTACAAGAGAGCTAGAGGTCGATAGACGCTTGTGGCCTTTATAGGTCAAGTACTACGAGTAGCGTATTCTACTGAAGGGTGGAAAAGGCGAGCAAGGTTAGAGTACTTTGGAGCGCTTTGCTAATTGTCGATAATCGTCGCGAGGTATGTGAACCTCTTCCTATCCTTTCTAGCATGATATTTGTGAAATATATTTAGTGCGGTAGACGCACGTGTGTTTAAAGGAAGTTGATTTTCCTTTTGTGTCCTTGACTTGATTCCAAAGTTAAGTGACTTGTTATGAAACATTAAGGACTTGAATTATGTTAAAAGTTGTAAAATCTCACCATGATTAATGGGTGTGTCTTTAATGAATAAAGTTATCTTGATTTCAAAATAAGAATGGTTTTATCATTGGATTTAAAATGATAACTTGACTTATAAACAACTTGATTTTGGGAAAGGAGAAGTAATTTGATTTAAAGGTATAGGTTACTTGTTTTTAAAAGAGTAAGACACTTGGTTTAAAAAGTATATTGCTACTTGACTTTTAAAGGAGAAATGCCTTTGTTTTAAAAGAAGGTATGGAAATTGTTTTGGTTTTACTTTGATGCCTTTTGACTTGAGTTTAAATAATAAGAATCTGGAAGTATTTCAAAAGAGTTATTAACCATTTTTGAAAGAAAAGAAATACTTGGTTTTAAAAGCTTAAGTGTTATACTAGCTTTATGGGAAGTTAGGTATAACGACTTAAGGAAGATAGAAGGAACGGTTTACTTATTATTTTTTTTTTTTATGAAAGTCTTGTATTGATTCTGGAAAGTGTAGTAAGATGGTTTGATAAGTAGACATGTTAGGATGCTACGTGTGTTAGTGTCTTGTGATGTTTGTATAAAGGGGTTTCTTGTTGTGCTTATGTTGTTTAACGATAAGTCGTTATGTTAGTATTATATCACTCACCTCGACATGATTCCGGTTGTCGCTCCGATGCGAGGTATACTCAGCGGTCTGTGACCTATGATTCGAGAATACCTCACGCGGGTTTGTGTGACCTATGCGAGCTACGAGTTCCGTGTTAGTGCGCCTTTATGGTCATGCGGTCTATGTGGCTACGCGATCGCGAGTCCGTGACATTGCCGGGGTAGCTACCGATGCGGGAATACCTCACGCGGCCATCTGAGTGGCTTACGCGAGTCGCGGAAGTTCCAGGACTAGACGCGCACATTAGATATCACGCGCGAGTGGCGGCTTCGATCACGTGGCGGCTTCAGACAGATCTTATGATACGCTTTATGACCTTGTTGGTACTGTGGGTTTTAGTAGTCGGCTATGCCTTCGCATTTACCCCGTCACGGTTTTATTATGACACGTAGGACCCGTGTTCATGTGTATTCCTTGGTGCTTTTATATCATAGATCGATAGTGAGGAAGATATTCCACGCATGATTGATGCCGGGCGTGAGACCCATAGTTGTATTTGAGTGATGACTTTGAGGCGAGTCCTCGACTTGACATGATCGCTATTTATCAGGAATCGTAGTTTGGTTATCATTCATGTCTCCCGCTTATATAGACTACTATGATTTCATTTACGTGATTTTCAATTCATACTTGGTACTGTTATCGACCTCCTTCGGGCCGCGTCATGCCGCAGTAGAGGTACACCGATGTTGATCCTCGCCTAGGGTCACAATTCAGCGTTTGGGAAGCTCCGCTTCTCCGAGGCTTATCGGTGGTATAGTCCTGTCGTTGTAAGTGCTTACATTCAGGGTATGGCGGGGCCCCGTCCGCCTTTGTTGTCATATCATTCTTAGAGGTCCAGAGTACTTTTGTGGCGTAATTGTAAAAAGAGATGTAATCGTTTAGTTGTTATATATATATGCCGAAAGGCAACTTTTCTCAGATAACTGTTTTACACTTCACTTTATTCATGTCTTGTTTTATATTCCGCTGATTACTCTGATGTATGGCTACTTGGGTGCCCGGGGTAAGGCACCAGTCACGGGCCCGGGTTCGGGTCGTGACAGAGTTGGTAGGATATTTTGTGATATTTTGGTGGTAGATGGATAAGGTACACTTGCCCAAATCCTCACCCTACACTTGCCCACCACTTGGCTTCATCTTGGCCATTGATTTCCCTATAAATACCCCCCTTTGTTGAAGACTTCTTCATCCACAACACAACTTTCTAAGTCTTGAAAATCCTTCCTTCCTCAGTGAAGCTCTCATCCAAAGAGCACCCTCCTCGAGAAGGCCTTTTGGCCGAGAGTACCCCCCTACCTTGAGAGTTGTTGTCGTAAATGTACCCCCCCCCCCCCTTGGTAGAAAATACTCTGCAAGTATAGTTACTATTCCAAAATACCTTGGCCCAAATACCTTGTAGTATTCCAAGGTTACACCTATACTAAAAGCCCTGAAATACTACTATACTTCCTTCACAAAACGAAACCCTAAGGAAAACCTTCATAGTCGGTTGAAGTTTTAAGTAGAAGTTACGTAGAACTTCTAAGGGTTGTTTGGAGCGGCCGAGCGCCTGAGTAGAGCTAAACGTTGCTCAAGATCGACATTAAATCTTGGATAATTTTGGGCTTATCGAGGTAAATATCTTGTCCCCCTATTGTAATTAGAGTTTACATACTGTTGAAGTATAAGAATTAAGTATAGGTTATATACAAGGAAGGTATATAAGAAGGGAATTGAACTGTACTTACATAGGATTGTATTTACAGTAGACTTGTGTAGTTTGACTGCAGTGGAAGTCACGCCCAATTTTCCGTAGAATCTTGTATCTAGATTTATTCTACCGAGTAGTCTAGACATTGATAGACTTGTATAACCGTTATAGGTTGAAGTACTGCGAGTAGCGTATTCTACTCGAAGGGTGGAAAAGGATAGCAGGATTACAGTACTTTGGAGCTATTTGCTAATAGTCGATAATCATCGCGAGGTATGTGATTCTTCCTATCCTCTTGAGCATGATATTTTAAAAGAATATATATAGTACGGTAGACGTACGTGTGTTAACTGAACGTAGTTTTACGGCAATGTCTTTTGACTTAAGCCTGAATAATAAGAATCTTGAAGTATTTCAAAAGAATTAAGAAACCTTTTTGAAAGAAGAGAAATGCTTGGTTTTAAAAGCTTAAGAGTTATACTAGCTTTATGGGAAGTTAGGTATAACGACTTAAGAGAGATAAAAAGTGGTTTATTGATCTTAAAAGATAAGAGACTTGACTTAATTGAATTAATATGAATTTTGTTAAAAAGTGTGAAACCTCATTCGTGAGTAATGAGTACTTGGTTTTTTTAAAAAGGAATAATGTTTTACTGATTTCGGAAATCAGAATAAGTATCGAACAAACCACAGCAGCGCTAATAAAGGGAAATGTATTGACTAATAAAGTATTATGAAAACCAGTAGCAACCTCCATCTGCATAGAAGCTAAGATGAGACAAAATGATATTACATTTCCTAGATCATGGCTGCTTTAATAAGATTGTTATAAACAAGAATAACCTACTCACACATAAGGAATATGTTTCTCAAATAGTTTTAAAGGAGAATTATATTATTAGGTGATTAAAACTATGAACTACGAAACCTTTCGAAAATGAGAAACTTGAGCATTTGAAATTAGGCAAACTTGAACGTTTGGAAAATAATGTTGTTACTTGATTTTTACAAAGGGAAGTGTTTTGGTTTACTTAAAAAGATAGTCACTCTATTTTTATACTACGGGTATTGTGTGGCTTTTGTGAAAGAAACGGATCTTTTAAAGAGTTATTGTATGAAGTACTTTGGGGATAAAAACCCGAACTTGCCAACATAAAGTAGAGAGTACCTTGTGTGAATAACTTGATTGTGTTGGTTTGTGATAGCCTTGTAATACTTTCTTGTTGATTTGATAAGTAAACATGTTAGGATGCTACGTGTGTTAGTATCTTGTGATGTTTGTATAAAGGGGTTTCCCTTGTTGTGCTTATGTTGTTTAACGATAAACTATTATGTTAGTATTATATCACTCACCTCTTGACATGATTCTGGGGGTTAAGTCGCCTCCACGTGGGTAGACTCAAAGTGTCTGCAGGTGACCTATGATTCGAGAATACCTCACGCGGTTCGTGACCTATGCGCGAGCTACGAGTTCCGTGTTAGTGTGCGGGTTATACCTCACGCGGTCTATGTGGGCTACGCGGATCGCGAGTCCAGACGCTGCCGGGAGAGCTACCGATGCGGGAATACCTCACGCGGGCCATCGAGTGGCCTACGCGAGTCGCGGAAGTTCCGTGACTAGACGCACATTAGATATCGCGCGAGTGGCGGCACGTTCGTGTGGCGGTCTAGACAGATCTCATGATACGCTTTATGACCTTGTTGGTATTGTGGTTTTAGTAGTCGGCTATGCCTTCGCACTTACCCCGCACGGTTTTATTATGACACAGTGGGACTCGTGTTCATGTGTATTCTTGGTGCTTTTATATCATGATCGCCAGTGAGGAAGGTATTCCACTGCATGATTGATGTTGCGGGCGTGAGACCCATAGTTATATTTGAGTGATGACTTTGAGGCGAGTCCCCGACTTGACATGATCGCTTATATTGTTGTGAATCGTAGTTTGGTTATCATACATGTCTCCCGCTTTATATAGACTACTATGATTTCATTTACGATTTTCGCCACATACTGTACTGTTATCGACCTCTCCAGGGGTTGCGTTCATGCCGCAGTAGAGGTACACCGCTGATGATCCTCGCCATGTGGTCACGATTCAGCTGAGAAGCTCCGCTTCTCCGGAGGCTTATTCGTATAGTCCCCGTCGCCTGTAGTACTTACATTCGAGGTATGGCGGGCCCCGTCCCGCCGCCATTGTTGTTATATCATTCTGCAGGTCTGTAGAATGCAGGCGTAATTTGTAAACGGGATGTAACTGTTCGGATTTAAGTTTTTATATATATATATGCCGAAAGACAATTTTTCTCAGATAACTGTTTCATATTTCATGTCTTGTTTTATGTTCGACACTCACGTATGTCTACTTGGGTGCCCGGTAAGACACGACCACGGCCCGGTTCGGTCGTGACAAAAGTGGTATCGTGAGCGCTTAATCCTCGGAAAGTGTCTACAGACCGTATCTAGTAGAGTCTTGATTATCGGTGTGTTGTGCACCACACCAATAATCAGGAGGCTATAGGATATTTATGATTGGTTTCCATTCTTCTCACTCTAAGATCGTTCTTAGAGTTGTGTTATAAGTTGGACCCCTCTAACGTATTCCTTTCCCTTACCATTATACCTCCGCGTAAGGCAACCTGTGCCCGTAGGGCAAGGCAAATGAGGAGCGCGAGTAGAGCACGAGAGGTTACGAGGCACAGCCCAATCATCACCGGGTGGTGCTTCATTCGGGAGTTCGACGCCGCCACCCCAAAGAAAATCTAGCACACGGCAGCGATCCTCATGCGGCCATGATAATTGAACCTTCAGTTCCACGACCAGTTGCAGAAAGAATAGATTGCAAAGAGACGACCCTGTTACTAGCTAGGAAGTTAGCAACGAAAGAGTATATTATGGATCGATTTATCACGGGTCTTGATGACTGTCTGAGAGAGGGTTGTGTAAGAGTAGCTCTTCAGCCAGGCATGAGCATGGCCTGCGTACGGGCTTATGCGCAGCAGGCTGAGAGACGTAGAGATCGACAGATTAATCAAGGACAGCAGAAGAGGGCCCGATCGGCAGGATCCTTTGGTAACTTTCAGGGCGAACCGCCTCAAGAAGAGATTAGATATGCACCTCCACCGGCAGAGTGGTCCTCCGCTGTGGTTCGTGACGCTCGAGTATGCCGGAGTTGGTCAGAGCTCCAGGGCTTCTGGTTCACAGATACACGTAGGTTCTAGCCAGCCGAGTTCAGTTTTTCCTCAGTGTTCACAGTGTGGCAGGCGTCATCCCGGGGAATGTCGTCTTATTGATGGTGCTTGTTTTACCTGCGGCCGTCAGGGCCATGTGTCGAAAAGATGTCCTAGTAGGAGGGATGCAAGTAGGAGGACTCAGCTTACCAGATCAGTTGCGGATTCAGTGGCTCGGAGAGGAAGGGTTGTTAGCCAGAGGAGGCCACCCCCACATCGGTGTGGCCGTTGTGGTAGATGTCATTGTGGGGAGTGTCGTACTTCTTCGACAACTTGTTTTGCTATGTGCCCAGCCGGGAAGGATT
This sequence comes from Przewalskia tangutica, assembly GCA_029844215.1. NCBI lineage: Eukaryota > Viridiplantae > Streptophyta > Magnoliopsida > Solanales > Solanaceae > Przewalskia > Przewalskia tangutica. Next base: position 68,841,070 of record CM056720.1, read on the forward strand.
GATTGAAACGACAGAGGGGAGTGAAACAGTAGATTCAGGTATATCCTTAACCCTCTAGAGATTGTATGTGTGATAAGATAAGTGTATCTTAAGTGCTATGTTCAGATAGCATTGTGTTAATTGTGATTAGAAATCATGGTTAGTTAGAAGGGTAAGATTGGGGATAGGGAAAGTGTGAGCCTTAGAGTTTTATACGTAGAGACCTTAGAGGTAAGGCCATCTCGAGTAAAAGATGTATTTTTATGTTTGACCCTTATCGGAGTGCATAGTACACGTGAGATATGTTTGTGTGATAAGTCCCTGAGTGGTATGAAATGAAAGAGGGTAGTTGAGCTAAGAAGACCACTAGGTTTTCGTGACTCGATGAGGAGATTGTTCCGGATCGGGGAACAAGAGTTTTGCGCGATAGCGGGGCGGGTTGCGGACCAATTGCGGGTCAAAGCGCGGCCTGCATTGTGGTGGGGTCAGTTCGAGGTGGTCCCACCAGGTGGTGGGGTCACGGGGTTGTTAGGCCCAAGTTTAGTTAACTATCGTACGAGTTCGTGGATGCGTTCGACCAGTAGTCGGGCCGATGAGGTCAGCCCATCTTGTCTTTTAGTCAAGACGGTTTACTCGGCAGAGGGTTATGCGAGATGTTATATCAGGAAGGTTGTAAGGTTGCACGAGGTGCCTACTTTCACCTTATGTCAAGACAGTGAAGCCCAATTTACGGCTGTTTCTTTTCTGGAGGTTTTACCAGGCAGGGTTAGGAACTCAGGTGAGTCTCGATGACGCATTCGCCTCGGATGTTTGGATTTCAGGGGTAGCTGTGAGGATTGTTGTCTCCTGTTGAGGAAGTGTTTATAGCTACCATATCAGTGTTCGGATATCGCCTTATGACGCCTTGTAGGGGCGGAAGTGTAAGTTGCCGGTCGATTGGTTCGATGTTGGCAAGGTTCAGATAGTTGGTTCATACTTGTTTCGGCAGGATGTGGATAGGGTGAAACTTATCCAGAAGAGGTTATTGGCAGCTCAGAGTCAACAGAAGTCGTGCGGATAATCGGCGACGACGCTTGGAGTTCAGGTTGACGGTGGGTCTTCTTGAAGGTACCACCCCAGAAAGGGTGTGACGAGTTTTGGAAAACTGAGGAAACTTAGCCCGAGTTACTTTGGGCCTTTTTAGATCATGTGAAGAATAGACCAGGTTGCCTATATGTTAGCATTTTCCGTCCGACTTAGGAGGCAGTATGTCCGGTCTTTCATGTTGTTATGTTCGGAAAAGTATCGGAGATCCATCCAGAGTATTCCCAGTTAATGATGATCAAGTTGGAGGTAGTAACCCAGAGATTTTTGAAACTGAAGTAATACCAGAAATGTGGTAAGTTATGAGAAAGAGTTTGAGTGTACGAGGAGGGTACGACGAGTAAGGGAAGAAGTGAACATGTGTTAAGAGAATAGAAGGGATCATTTCTTTTGTAAGTGAAGGTGCGAAGGGAGTATCTTTTAGCCCTTGGGTGGGAGCTTTTGTAGTGATGGAGGTGATTCCTCGTGGACTTGGATTAAGTACTTGGCGCGTGTGTTGTTTTGTGGCCAGATGTGGCATTGACAACTTGTTTAAGTTAAGAGGAACTTTATCGTTATCTGTATCGAGAAGGAACATTCGGGACGAATGTTTCTAAGGAGGGGAGAATGTTATACCCCGTATTTTCAGAGTATGTACGTGAGGACGTACGTACGAAAGTTTAAGCCTTAAGATTAGGCAAGGGACGAAAATTTTGTTCACAACTACCGAAAAGAATCGTTTTTCGACGAAACGTTTTACAAAACTTGCGAAGGGAAAATTACGGCTATGTCATTTATATTTTTTGCGGATTTTTCCGATAGATGAAATATTTTGGACCAACGGGAGGGTGACATGTGTCACCCTCAAAGTGGACAGCATTGTGGGCTCAAGTTGGACGATTTCTAGTCAAAGAGTTGGTAGGATATTTTGTGATATTTTGGTGGTAGATGGATAAGGTACACTTGCCCAAATCCTCACCCTACACTTGCCCACCACTTGGCTTCATCTTGGCCATTGATTTCCCTATAAATACCCCCCTTTGTTGAAGACTTCTTCATCCACAACACAACTTTCTAAGTCTTGAAAAATCCTTCCTTCCCTTGTAGTGAAGCTCTCGTCCAAAGAGCACCCCTCCCCCTTGAGAAGGCCTTTTGGCCGAGAGTACCCCCCCCCCTACCTTGAGAGTTGTTCTCATAAATATACCCCCCCCCCTTGGTAGAAAATACTCTCCAAGTATAGTTACTATTCCAAAATACCTTGGCCCAAATACCTTGTAGTATTCCAAGGTTACACCTATACTAAAAGCCCTGAAATACTACTATACTTCCCTTCAGTCACAAAACGAAACCCTAAGGAAAACCTTCATAGTCGGTTGAAGTTTTAAGTAGAAGTTACGTAGAACTTCTAAGGGTTGTTTGGAGCGGGTTGGAGCGCCCAGAGTAGGAGCTAAACGTTGCTCAGGATCGACATTAAATCTTGGATAATTTTGGGCTTATCGAGGTAAATATCTTGTCCCCCTATTGTAATTAGAGTTTACATACTGTTGAAGTATAAGAATTAAGTATAGGTTATATACAAGGAAGGTATATAAGAAGGGAATTGAACTGTACTTACATAGGATTGTATTTACAGTAGACTTGTGTAGTTTGACTGTAGGAAGTGTCTTGCCAATTTTCCGTAGAATCTTGTATCTAGATTTATTCTACCAGTAGTCTAGACATTGATAGACTTGTATAACCGTTATAGTTGAATCATCGCGAGTAGCGTATTCTACTCGAAGGGTGGAAAAGGATAGCAGGATTACAGTACTTTGGAGCTATTTGCTAATAGTCGATAATCATCGCGAGGTATGTGATTCTTCCTATCCTCTTGAGCATGATATTTTAAAAGAATATATATAGTACGGTAGACGTACGTGTGTTAACTGAACGTAGTTTTACGGCAATGTCTTTTGACTTAAGCCTGAATAATAAGAATCTTGAAGTATTTCAAAAGAATTAAGAAACCTTTTTGAAAGAAGAGAAATGCTTGGTTTTAAAAGCTTAAGAGTTATACTAGCTTTATGGAAAGTTAGGTATAACGACTTAAGAGAGATAAAAAGTGGTTTATTGATCTTAAAAGATAAGAGACTTGACTTAATTGAATTAATATGAATTTTGTTAAAAAGTGTGAAACCTCATTCGTGAGTAATGAGTACTTGGTTTTTTTAAAAAGGAATAATGTTTTACTGATTTCGGAAATCAGAATAAGTATCGAACAAACCCCAGCAGCGCTAATAAAGAGAAATGTATTGACTAATAAAGTATTATGAAAACCAGTAGCAACCTCCATCTGCATAGAAGCTAAGATGAGACAAAATGATATTACATTTCCTAGATCATGTTTTGTCTTTAATAAGATTGTTATAAACAAGAATAACCTACTCACACATAAGGAATATGTTTCTCAAATAGTTTTAAAGGAGAATTATATTATTAGGTGATTAAAACTATGAACTACGAAACCTTTCGAAAATGAGAAACTTGAGCATTTGAAATTAGGCAAACTTGAACGTTTGGAAAATAATGTTGTTACTTGATTTTTACAAAGGGAAGTGTTTTGGTTTACTTGAAAAGATAGTCACTCTATTTTTATACTACGGGTATTGTGTGACTTTTGTGAAAGAAACGGATCTTTTAAAGAGTTATTGTATGAAGTACTTTGGGGATAAAAACCCGAACTTGCCAACATAAAGTAGAGAGTACCTTGTGTGAATAACTTGATTGTGTTGGTTTGTGATAGCCTTGTAATATTTTCTTGTTGATTTGATAAGTAAACATGTTAGGATGCTACGTGTGTTAGTATCTTGTGATGTTTGTATAAAGGGGTTTCCCTTGTTGTGCTTATGTTGTTTAACGATAAGATATTATGTTAGTATTATATCACTCACCTCTTGACATGATTCCGGGGGTTAAGTCGCCTCCACGCGGGGTAGACTCAAAGTGTCTGTGTGACCTATGATTCGAGAATACCTCATGCGGTCCTGTGACCTATGCGCGAGCTACGAGAGTTCCGTGTTAGCGCGGGTTATACCTCATGCGGTCTATGTGGGCTACGCGGATCGCGAGTCCAGACGTTGTCGGGAGTAGCTACCTCGATGCGGAATACCTCATGCGGGCCATTGGAGTGGCCTATGCGAGTCGCAAAAGTTCCGGACTAGACGCGCACATTAGATATCGCGCGAGTGGCGATTTGTTCATGTGGCGGTCTAGACAGATCTCATGATACAGTTTATGACCTTGTTGGTACTGTGGGTTTTAGTAGTCGTCTATGCCTTCGTACTTACCCCGTACGGTTTTATTATGACACAGTGGGACTGGTGTTCATGTGTATTCCTTGGTGCTTTTATATCATAGATCGCCGCGGTGAGAAGCTATTCCACGGGCATGATTGATGTTGTGGCGTGAGACCCATAGTTATATTTGAGTGATGACTTTGAGCGCGTGAGTCCACGACTTGACATAATCGCTTATATTGTGGAATCGTAGTTTGGTTATCATACATGTCTCGCTTTATATAGACTACTATGATTTCATTTACGTATTTTCGATTTCACATACTTGGTACCGTTGTACTCGACCTTTCGGGGCTGCGTTCATGCCGCAGTGAGGTACACCGGTGATGATCCTCGCCATGGTCACGTCAGCGTTTGAGAAGCTCCGTTTCTCCGGAGGCTTATCTTGGGTATAGTCCCCTGTCCTTGTAGGTACTTACATTCAGGGGTATGGCGGGGCCCTGTCCCGCCATTGTTGTTATATCATTCTTAGAGGTCTGTAGTACTGTTGTGGGCAGAATTTGTAAACGGGATGTAACTGTTCGGATTTAAGTTTTTATATATATATATGCCGAAAGGCAACTTTTCTCAGATAACTGTTTCATATTTCATGTCTTGTTTTATGTTCCGCTGATTACTCTGATGTATGTCTACTTGTGTGCCCGGGGTAAGGCACCAGTCACGGGCCCGGGTTCGGGTCGTGACAATTAGGCATGGGAAAAAGGGTCATTTGACCCTTGTTAGGAAGACAAGTCTTGCAACTTGTAGAGCTTGAGAAAATTGACTTAGTCAATGGGTCCACAAGGCTTGATATTTAATAAAATCTCATCCTAGCCACCCATTTATACTTCCAGTATATGTATAATATCCATATATACATAATAATCAACTTCACAAAGAGGTTAAGGTTCATTACCTCAAAATAGCCCAAAAAAACGTGACTGTCCAGATTTTTAGGCACTGCTTCGTCAGCTGAACTTGTAACGTCGATAACTCTCTACTCCAGTGTCCTATCGACGAGCGGTTTGTTGCGTTGCAAACTAGACTCGACGAACTTCATTTTAGGCTTTTGAAACACCCAACAATTCCTAATATGCTAGGATATATTTCATTCCAAATTTGACTAAAAATCTGTCCAAAACAGTCCTGAAAATCTGCCCACTCTCGGCCAAGGGGGGGTTTTTGAGGCTAGGGGTGTGAAATTGTCACGACCCGACCTCGGGCCCGCGACTGGTGCCTTACCCCGGGAACCCTAGTGATACAACATCAGAGAAAAATCAGCGGAAAAATAAAAACTTAAACATGAAACAAGATAATACGAAAACAGGCTAACCAAAACGGTTACCTTTCTGTAAATATATAAATAATTAAACCTGAACAGTTACATCCTTTTTCAAACCCTGACCACAACAAGATTTACTGCACTTAAGAATGTAATCACAACTATGACGGGACAGGGCCCCGCCATACCCCTGAATGTAAGTACCTACAACGACAGGGGACTATACCAAAGATAAGCCTCTGGAGAAACGGAGCTTCCCAAACGTTGAACTGTGATCCTATGAGCGAGGATCAACAATCGCGTATTTCTACCGCGGCATGAACGCAGCCGCCAAGGAGGTCGCATAACAGTACCAAGTATGTGAAATCAAAATATCAGAATGAAATCATAACGTCTATATAAAGCGAGACATGTATGATAACCAAACTACGATCACAATATATAAACAGTCATGTCAAGTCAGGGACTCACGCCCTCAAAGTAATCACTCAAATATAATTATGGGTCTCACGCCCACAACATCAATCATTCCCGTGGAATACCTTCCTCACTGCCGGCAGTCTATGATATAATAACACCAAGGAGTACACATGAACACCAGGTCCCACCTGTGTCATAAAACCGTACGGGGAAAGTACGAAGGCATAGCTACCGGATCCAACTCGCATCATCAATCGACCGGCAAGTACGAAGCCAACTACCAGATACCAAAGCCGTACCAACAATACTAAATAACTATATCACGAAGCTGACACGCGGCAAGTGCGATAGCCTCTACCAGATCCACCGCACCACGAGTCGACGGGGCAAGTAACTAGGCTAACCACCAGATCACAACCGTAAGCACGAAACTTCGTCCAAACACTGACTCACGAAGCTGACACGTGGCAAGTGCGATAGCCTCTACCAGATCCACCTGCGCCACGTAGCTGACGGGGGCAAGTAACTAGGCTAACCACCAGATCACAACCGTAAGTCACGAGACTTCGCCACAAACTGAACGGGGCAAGTACGAAGGCTAACTACCAGATACCAAAGACGAATCAGCCACGGCCGGCAAAGACGAGCCAACTACCAGATACCAAGGCCGAATCAGTAAACCTCATGGAGAGCTAGTCCATGGAATAACAATAATGGTCACATGCCCCCGGAATCCCTCATCGGTGTAGACATGCCCATGTGACAATAATAATATACCGAGTTTAACTCACGTGACGGGCCGCACGCCCCTAATCCTCATCGATGTAGACATGTCCATATGATAATAACAATGGAAGCATACCCGTGGAATCCTCCACACCGCAGACGCCCAAGTAAGTTCACAACAAGTCAGCCGGCCCTCCATCGAGAGACGCGGTGGTATAGAAATACAATACTTGCACAACAAAAGCTATCACAACTAGCATAGGCAAGTTCAACATACTTTTAGACTTTCCTTAACATGTAAATTGATTCACCATTTATAAAAACTCAAGTACTCCTATTTTGTGCCAACAATCCGGGTTTTAACCCTAAAATACTACGTACTTTAATTCTTTCGAAAAGATCTCTTTTTAAGTAAAAACAACTCGATACTAATATCCGTAGTACCAAACACGTTCATGTTTAAATTAAGTACTTTATACTTTTTAAACCAAGTGGCTTACACTTTTAAAACAACATCAAGTATACTTTTAAAACCCAAGTAACTAACTCTTTTAAGATCAAGGTACTCTTACCCTTTTAAAACCAAGCCACTTATATTTTTCTATCAAGAAAAGTTCGATATTTGAAAACAAGTTACTTATACTTTTAAACTCAAGTTACTTCTCCTTTCCCAAAATCAGGTTACCATTTTTAATCCAATAATAAAACCATTCTTTTGTTTTCATAAAGTCGTTATACCTAACTTCCCATAAAGCTATTATAACACCTTATGTTTTAAACAAATTTAAGACAAGACAATGCCTTTCTTTTAAGCCAAAAACTCTTCAATTCCTCAAGTCTCTTTTCTTGTAGAAATCAAGTTTCTTACTTTGGAATTTAAGAAAATCAAAACTTGTTTATAATGATCTTATTAAAGAAGCCATGATCTAGGAAATGTAATACAATTTTGTCTTATCTTAGCTTCTATGCAGATGGAGGTTTCTACTTGTTTTAATATAATTAATTGTCATTACATTTTCCTTTATTAACGTTGTGATGGCTTGTTCGATAATTATTCCCATTTCCGAAATTAATAAAACTTATTCCTTTTAAAAACCAAGTACTCATGAATGCGGTTTCACAACTTTTTAACACAAACCAAGTCCTTAATATTTCACATCAAGTCATTTATAAGTCAAGTCTCTTATCTTTTAAAAACCACAAACCATTTCTTTACCTACATAAAGTCGTTATAACAAACTTCCCATAAAGCCGTTATAACACTTTATGTTTTAACCCAACCAAATTCGTTTAGCACATGTACGTCTACCGTACTATATAGTTCACAACAATAATGCTAGAAAGGATAGGAAGAGGTTCACATACCTCGCGACGATTATCGACAATTAGCAAAACGCTCCAAAGTACTATAACCCTGCTAGCCTTTTCCACCCTTCAAGTAGAATACGTTACTCGTAGTACTTCAACCTATAATGGTCATAAAACGTCTATTAACCTCTAGATCTCTTCGTAGAACATTTCTAAGAACAAGGTTCCATATTCTACGGAAAATTCGGCAGCACCTCCAATATCAAGGCCCGCTACCAAGCCAACAACTCAAAGGGGATTACACGTCTAACCGGACGTGTACAATTCTGCCCCATAATAATACTACACAAGTCTACTGTAAATACAGTCCAATGTAAATACAGTTCAATTCTTAACAATATTCCTTCCACATATAATATACTCAATTATAAACTACTACAACATGTAACATCCAATTACAATAGGAGGACACAGATCATTACCTCGATAAGCCCAAAATTATCCAAGATTAATAAGTCGATCCTGAGCAACGTTTAGCTCCAATTCCTTACGTTCCAATCCGCTACAAGCGACCCTTAGGTTCTCCTAACCGACTCCTCTTCAAGATCCAACTCCAAAAAGTGAAGAACACTTAGGCTACAATTTGGCAATGTTTCGGCCAAGGGGGTATATCTAAGGCTAGGGGTGTGAAATATTTTCCAACTCTTGGTTTACAATCTTCCTAACACCTTAAGGAAGAACACTTAGAACTTTAAGAATTTTTGGACAACATTTAGATCAAGATCTTAGCCAAAAACCGAGAGCTACACATCAAGGGAAGGGAGGGAATTTTCAAGACTTAAAATCTCAAGTGTGGAATGAATGAAGTCTTGCAAGCTTAAGGGTCTATTTATAGAGAAATCAATGGCCAAGATCAAGGCAAGTGTGTGGTGAGATCTTGGGACAAGTGTGTATGGATTCAACCAACCATATGTTTACCACAAAAAAGGGACAAGTGGCTTGCCACTTGTCCACCACAAAAAATGTCCAAGTGCCCCCTAATTTCGGCCATAGGGCCACATGGGGGTGCCATGTGTCGCCCTCCTACTCATCCAAAATATTTCATCTTCCGAAAATATCCAAAATCTCGAAAACAAAGTGGGCCCCTCAAAACCGTAAATTTTCCCCGTGGGCCCCACGTGACCAATTCCGGAAATAAAATTCCATAATTCTAATATAATCCAGGAAGTCCAAATACCAAAATCTGGGAATCCAATTCCCATTAACGAACCTCTTTCCTTCACAAAATCCGGAAACTTTTCCGTCGAAAAATCACATCATTCTTCCTTTTCAATATTAATGTCGTATTCTCGTACGTACGCCCTCACATACATACCCTGGAACTACGGGGTGTAACATTCTTCCCCCCTTAGAAACATTCGTCCCGAATGTTCCTTCTAAGTCTCAAAACATACATGCGCTGGTATAGTCTTCACTATTATACTTACAAAACCACTTATGCCACACCTGGCCATAATATAACACATGCGCAAAACTCCAATCCAAGCCAACGAGGAATCACCTCTAACATCACAAAAGCTTCCACCCATGGTCTAAAGGATACTTTCTTCACCTCGTTACTTCATAAAATGATCACTTCCATTATGTTAACACACGTTCACTTCTTTCCTTACTCGTCGTACCCTTATCGTACACTCAAACTCTTTCTAGTACATGTACCATACTCCAGTCATCGCTTCAGTTTCCAAAACCTTGGAGTCACTACCTCCAATTTGGTCATCTTACTAGCTTCAAATTCCTTCAAGGCCATTCCCGGCCTTCACGATCTGATTTTGGTCGAACACATCCACGAACTCATACGATGGTTACCTAAACTTGACCCTAGCACCCTCGTGACCCTACCACCTGGCGGGACCACCTCGAACTGACCCCACCTCAATCCAGGCTGCCGGTTGACCCGCGATCTGGCCTCAACCCGACCCGCTATTGCGCCAAACTCTTGTTCCCCCGATCCGGAACAATCTCACTTATACAAGTCATGAAAGATATCATATCCCTCTCACATAACTCATGGATTTATCACACCAATACACCCTATGTATATAATGTACTTCGATAAAGATCACCCGGAAAATCTTTTACTCAAGACGGCCTTACATCTAAGGTCTCAACGTGCAATATTCTAAGGTTCACACCTTTCATGACCCCATACTTACCTTTTTTTTTAACTACCCATGTTTTCTAATTCACTATAAGCACAATGCTATCCGTACATAGCACTCAACATAAAATCATCATATCACGCATACAAATCTCTAGAAGGTTAAGGATATACCTGTAACTACTGCTTCACTATCCCTTTGCCGCGCTACCTCTGGTCGGACACTTCTTCGCAAAATGGCCCTGCCGGCCGCAAGTATAGCAATCTCCCAAACTAGTACGACACTCCCCCCTATGGGTTTTACCACAACGGCCACACTGAGATACGGGTGGCCTCATCCGGTGAGTACTCCTACTCCCCGGAAAATCTGAAACCAGAGCTCGACCGCTCCGGAATACCTGGACGCTCAAGATCGGAGGACCACTGCACGGCGAGGTGTATAACTAGCATGCTGCTGAGGCGGTCTGTCTCCTGAGTTACCGAAGGACCCTGCTATCCTGGCCCTCTTATGCTGATCCCGTCCCACGCCGGTCTCTACGTTCTCAATCCCTCGCATAAGCTCGGATGCGGGCAATGTCCATGCCCGACTGAAGAGCTACTCCTGTGCAACCCTCCGCTAAATAATCATCGAGCCCTGTGACATAGCGGTGCACTCTATTGTTATACCCCGTATTTCCAGAGTATGTATGTGAGGACGTACGTACAATTGTATAAGCCCTAATTAGGTTTAGGATGAAATTGTGAACTTTCGACGGAAAAGATTTCGAACCTTGTGAAGGAAATTCTACGTTTTTAATATTTTAACCGATTACGGATTTTTCCGAGAGATGAAATATTTTGGACCAATAGGAGGGCGACATGTGTCACCCTTAGTTGGCATGGGTTGGACGAAATGTTGGGCTAGTGGACAAGTCAAAAAGTCAAGTCTTGCAAGATATTTTCTTTGGGTGAGTGGGAGTAGGTGGACGATTTTTTGTGGGCAAGTGGGAGCTTTGCTTGGGACGTTTTTTTGTGCTAGTGGAAGGCCACATGGCTCTTTGTTGTGGTGGACATATGTTCCAATTTTGTGGTGGACATATGTCCCATTATTGTGGTGAACACTTGGTGGAAGACTTCACTTGAACAAGCTACCAAATCTACACTCCACTTGCTTGAATCTTGGCCCTTCATTGTTCTATAAATACCCCCCTCTAGTGTAAGACTTCTTCATCCATTAAACATTTTCCAAGTCTCCAAAATCCCTCCCCCTCTTAGTAGTTCTCGTCCAAGTCCGCCCCCCCCCCCCCCCTTTTCCTAGTAGTTTCGTCTGAAACCCCCCCTTTGGTAGAAAAATATTCTCCAAAGTATTGTTACTATTCCAAAATACCTTAGCCAAATACCTTGTAGTATTCCAAAGTCACCTCTATACTAAAAGCCCGAAAATACTACTTTATATCCTTTAGTCACAAAACGAAACCCTAGGAAAATTTTCATAGTTGGCTGAAGTGTTAAGTAGAAGTTGTTTAGAAACTTCTAAGGGTTTCTTGGAGCTATCGGAGCGTGAAAATTAGGAGCTAAACGTTGTTCAGGATCGACATTTAAACTTGGATAATTTTGGGCTTACCGAGGTAAATATCTTGTCTTTCTATTGTAGTTGGAGATTACATACTGTAGTAGTAAAGAAATAAGTATAAGATATATGGAAGGAGGGTATAAAAGAAGAGAATTGAACTGTACTTACATAGGACTGTATTTACAGTAGACTTGAGTAGTTTGACGGGTAGGGAAGTGCTGCCCAATTTTCCGTAGGATAGAGAACCTTCTGCTTAGAATATTCTACAGAGTAGTCTAGACGTTGATAGACGTATTTGACTATTATAGGTTGATACTCTGCGCGCGACATATTCGACTTGGCAGGTGGATTTCGCCGAGGAGGTATGTGATTCTTCCTATCCTCTTGAGCATGATATTTTTGATATATATATATATAGTACGGTAGACGAACGTGTGTTAACTAAAATTGGTTTTACTCTGATGTCTTTTGACTTGAATTTTAAATAATAAGAATCTTGAAGTATTTCAAAAGAGTTATGAATCATTTTTTGAAAGAAAAGTAATACTTGGTTTTAAAAGCTTAAAGAGTTATACTAGCTTTATGGGAAGTTAGGTATAACGACTTAAGAAAGATAAAAGGAACGGTTTACTTATTTGTTTATGAAATTCTTGTATTGATTTCTGAAAAGTGTAGTAAGATGGTTTGATAAGTAAACATGTTATGATGCTACGTATGTTAGTGTCCTGTGATGTTGTGTAAGGGGGTTATTCTTGTTGTGCTTACGTTGTTAAACGTTAAGCCCGTTGTACTGTTATTATATCACATACCCCCCAGACTTGTTATGATGCCGAGGACTTGCCACCCTCGATGCGAGGAATACCTCATGCGGTCTGTGCGACCATGCGGAGCTACGGGAGTTCCAGGATGATCACTCCGGGTGTGTTACCCAATGCGAGGTATACCTCATGAGGTCTGTGTGACTATGAAGCGAGGAATACCTCATGCGGTGCAGGTGACTATGCGATCGCGGAGTCCAGGAGGATGCCGCGGGTTAGCTACCCCCGATGCGAGGAATACCTCATGCGGGTCTGTGTGTGACCTATGCGGACCGCGGGAGTTCTAGGATTAGGCTCGCATAATGATACTATGGGCGATTGGCCTTGCTTCGATCATTAGCGGCCTATAAAATACCAGTTATGTTATATCTATTTTGCTTTGGGTTATGCTGTGGCACCATGTGCGGTTACATTGGTTGTTTCGTACATATTTGTAAAATTGGTTTTAAAATGATATGATTTCATTTAAAGTACTTTCTGATTTCACATACTTGGTACTGTTGTCTTGACCTCCTTGAGTGCGTTCATGCCGCAGGTAAAGGGAAGCAGGTGGTAGATCCTTATTCTTAGGATCCTTATTCTGGTGTCAGGAGCTCCATTTCTCCAGAGGCTCGACTTTTGGTACGACTCTCCCTGGTGTTGTAGATATTTTGTACATTCAGGGTATGGTGGGGCCCTGTCCCGCCATAGTTGTTTACTTCCTGAGGTGCAGTAGTCTGTTGTAAAGTTGGGATGTAACTGTTCACTCTTGATGTATATATATATATATGCCGAAAGGCAACTTCTTCTCAGATAAACTGATTCTCATTTCATATTGTTTCATGTCTTGTTTTTATATTCCGCTGATTACTCTGATGTATGACTACTTGGGTGCCCGGGTAAGGCACCAGTCACGGGCCCCGGAACGGGTCGTGACAAAAGTGGTATCAGAGCAGTTAATCCTCGGAAAGTGTCTACAGACCGTATCTAGTAGAGTCTTGATTATCGGTGTGTTGTGCACCACACCAATAATCAGGAGGCTATAGGATATTTAGGATTGGTTTCCATTCTTCTCACTCTGAGATCGTGCTTTAGAGCTGTGTTATAAGTTGGACCCCTCTAACGTATTTCTTTCCTGTACCAGTTATGCCTCCACGCAAGGCAACCCGGGCCCAGAAGGGCAAGGCAGCCGAGGGAGCTGCTAGTAGGACACAGAGGGCCACGAGGGCCCAGGCCCAGTCTATACCCGAGGCGATACCTTAGACGACGAGTTCCACGACGCTGCCAGCCCCAGCAGGGTTTAGAGCCGCAGCGATGGGCGATGAGACCACGCACTGCGCCTCGGTCCACGGCACAAGCGGAGGAGATGGGTTCTGAGAGATGGCCCGATTGCTTGCGATTGTGGCGGACATGATGTCACGACCGATCCGGGCGTGGTAGTGCCTACCCGCACCCAAGTAGGCATACATCAGAGTAATCAACGGAATATAAAAACAAGACATGAAACAAATGTAAAATGAGACACAGTTTATCTGAGAAAAGTCGCCTTTCGGCATATATATATAAACCAAGTCCGCGATTACATCCCAATGCAATAGGACTACAGACCTCTAAGAAAGTGAACAACTATGGCGGGACAGGGCCCCGCCATACCTTGAATGTACATATATCTACAACACCAGGGAGAACCATACCAAAATTCGAGCCTCCGGAGAAGATGGAGCTCCTGACACCAAAGCAAAGATCCTAAGGATGCGGATCTAGCACCTGCTTTCCCTTACATGCGGCAGGAACGCAGCTGTCACGACCCGTTCCGGGGCCCGTGACTGGTGCCTTACCCCGGGCACCCTAGTGATACAACATCAGAGTAATCAGCGGAACATAAAACACATACATAAAACAAATGAAGTACAAACAGTAATCTGAGGAAAACTTGCCTTTCGGCATATATATAAATAACAACTTTTTTTCAACATGAACAGTTTAATCCTTTTTACAAACCCTGCCCACAACAGTACTACAGACCTCTAAGAAATGATACGACAACAATGGCGGGACAGGGCCCCGCCATACCCCTGAATGTAAATACCTACAACAACAGGGGACTATACCACTGATAAGCCTCCGGAGAAACGGAGCTTTCCCAAACGCTGAACTGTGACCCTAAGAGCGAGGATCAATGACTGGTGTACCTTTACCTGCGGCATGAACGCAGCCCCCCGAAGGAGGTCAGTACAACAGGTACCAAGTATGTGAAACTGAAAATAAATATTGTAAATGAAATCATAGTAGTCTATACAAAGCAGGAGACATGTATGATAACCAAATTACAGTTCACAATAAATAAGCAGTCATGTCAAGTCAGGGACTCACGCCCTCAAGTCATCACTCAAATTTAACAATGGGTCTCACGCCCACAACATCAATCGTGCCTGTGGAACACATTCCTCACTGCCGGCAGTCTATGATATGAAAGCACCAAGGAACACACATGAACACCAGGTCCCACCTGTGTTATAGAAAAACTGTACGGGTAAGTACGAAGGCATAGCCGACTACTAAAACCCACAGTACCAACAAGGTCATAAACTGTGTCATGATATCTGTCTAGACCGTCACATGATAAAAGCTGGTCACTCGCCCGCAGTATCAAATGTGCGCGTCTAGCCTCTGAACTCTCGCACTCCGCATAGGCCAACCTCATAGGCCGCATGAGGTATAACCCGCATCGAGGGTAGCTACTCTCGGCATCGCCCCGACTCGCGATCCGCGTGGCCACAAAGACCGCGTGACCACGGGCCGTAAACTAACACGGAACTCCGTAGTTCGCATGGATCCACGGACCGCATGAGGTATTCTCGAATCATGGTCTCGCATCACCGAGTCTACCGCATCGGAGGCGACAACCTCGGACACAAGTCAAGGTGAGTGGTACAATACCAACATAACGGTGATAGTCAAACAACTTTAAGCGCGATCGAGGAAAACCCCTTTACACTAACATCACAAGATACTAACACACGTAGCATCCTAACATGTTTACTTATCAAATCAACAAGAAAGTATTACAAGGCTATCACAAACCAATACAATCAAGTTATTCACACAAGGTACTTTCTATTAACAAGTTCGTATCCATCCCCAAAGTACTTCATACATTAAATCTTTAAAAGATCCGCTCCTTCCACATAAGTCATACAATACCCGTAGTATAAAATAGAGTATGTCTTTTTAAGTAAACCCAAAACACTTACCTTTGTAAAATCAAGTAACAACATTATTTTTGTTATGCCCGTATTTCGCATATGTGCGGAAAAGTGGAATACAGTAAAAAGTTGGGCTTAGCCCTTGGGCGTTTTTTTTTTGTAACAAGCCAAGCTTATACCGTTTTTTGCGGCGTTTTCGCTTTCTGAGGATCGTTCCAAATCATTATTTTCCAAACGCCCAAGTTTGCCTAATTTCAAAAATGCTCAAGTTACTTATTTTAGAAAGGTTTCATAACTCATAGTCTTAATCTCTTTTAAAACATTTGAGTAACATAAGTCTTATGAGTGAATAGGTTATTCTTGTTTATAATAATCTTACTACAGCCATGACCTAGAAAATGTAATATCATTTTGTCTCATCTTAGTTTCTATGCAGATGGAGGTTTCTACTGGTTTTAATAATACAACTCATTAGTCAGTACATTTTCCATTATTAACGCTGCAGTGGTTTGGCGATACACATTCTGATTTCCAAATCAAGAAACATTCTTAAGCCGTTATACCTAACTTCCCATAAAGCTAGTATAACTCTTAAGTTTTCAAAACCAAGTATTACTCTCCTTCAAAACGATTTATAAATCTTTTGAAATACATCAAGTTCTTTATTATAACAAGCCGCTTATAATTCACATCGCTACCTTTAAAACCACAAAGTATTTTCTTACCTACATAAAGTCGTTATAACCAACTTCCCATAAAGCCATTATAACACTTTATGTTTTAAAACAATCAAACACGGTTAACACGTACGCGTCACCGTACTACATAGTTCACACATATCATGCTAGAAGAGATAGGAAGAGGTTCACATACCTCGCGACGAGTATCGACAATAAGCAAAATGCTCCAAGTACTACAACCTTGCTAGCCCTTTCCACTCCTCAAGTAGAATATGCTACTCTTAGTACTTTCACCTAAAAGGTCACAAACGTCTATTAACTTCAAAACACAAGGTTCCATTTCTCACGTAAAATTCGGCAAAGACCTTCTCCCATGGCAACAGAATCTCCTCCTCTATCGAGGCCGCCACCAAGACAACCGTGGGGTTTATACGCCTAACCTGACATGTACAATTCTACTCGAATACTACACAAGTCTCATCGCATACACCCTATGTACATACAGTTGATTCTTTTCTTTATTCTTCAGCTTAAGTCAAAAGACATTGCGTAAGATTAAGCTTAGTTCTATATATAGTATGCTTCAACTATATATTCTAACAACATGTAATTTCCAATTACAATTAGAGGACAAGATAATTACCTCGATAAGCCCATAATTATCCAAGTATAAATGTCGATCCTTAGCAACGCTTAGCTCCTACTCCGGTGCTCCAACCCGCTCAAACAACCCTTAGAAGTTCTAACCAACTTCTACTTAAATACTTCAATCATCAATGAAGATTTCCTTAGGTTTTGGTTTGAGACAAAAGGACATACCAGAGTATTTCCTGCTCTACGATAGAGGTTTCTTTGGAATACTACAAGGTATACGGCTAAGGTAATTTGGGTATAGTAACAATACTTTTGAGAGTATTTCTACCAAGAGGGGGGGTATTTATACGAGACAACACCACAAGGGGTGTATACCCTCTACCCACCCCACTGTGGGGAAACTCTCGACGAGGGGAGGTGCTCTCGCCAAAGGCCTCACAAAGGGGGAGGGACTCTCGCCAAGACACTACACTAAGGGGAGGAAGAAGCTTCAAGACTTAGAGATTTTGGGAAGAAGTCTTCATGGGAGGGTATTTATAGGTCAAGCAAAGGCCAACCAATGGCCAAGATCTAGCCAAGTGCTAGGCAAGTGTAGGCCAAGATATGCCCAAGTGCCCCTAGTCCCTACTCCTTAAAACCTCACAAATATCTACCAAAAATATCTACCCACTGACACCCCAATTGTCCAGTGCGCCCCACTTGCTTCAATGTGAGGTGACATGTCACCCTCCCGTTGGTCCAAGATGTTCCGTCTCTCGGAAAAATCCGCAAAAATAAGAAAAGACATAGCCGAATTTTCCTCGCAAGTTATGTAAAACGTTTCGTCGAAAAACGACTCTAACCGGGTGTTGTGCACAAATGTCATTCTACCAAGCCACCTAGGCGGGGGTGACACGTGTCACCCTCCTATTGTCCCAAAATAAAACATCTTCCAAAAATCCACAATGGCCAAAATCTCAAAACAAAGTGGGCCTACAAAACCAGAATTTCTCCCGTGGGCCCCACGTGACCATTTCCAAAAATAAAATTCCATAATTCTCTAATATTCCAGAAGTCCGATACAAACTGGGAATCCAATTCCCATTAACGAACCTTTTTCCTTCACAAAACCGAAACTTTTCCGTGGAAAAATCACCTCTTTCTTCCTTTCCAATCTTTCTGCAGATTCTCGCACGTGCGCCCTCGCATACATACCACGGAACTACGGGTATAACAAAGCACAAGGAGGTCAAGATAACAGTACCAAGTATGTGAAATCAGAAAGTACATTAAATGAAATCATATCATTTTAAAACCAATTTTTACAAGTATGTAAACAACCAATGTAATCGCACATAGTGCCACATCACAAACAAGAGCAATAATAGGTGAATCAGAATGTGTCTTTTCTAGGCTGCGAATGATCGAAGCAAGGCCAATCGCCCATAGTATCATTATGCATGCCTAATCTCGACTCGTGAGTCGCATAAAGCCACCTAGGCCCGCATGAGGCATTCCCCACATCGAGGGTAGCTACTCTTCGGCATCGTCTTGGACTCTCGTAGTCCGCATGGCCACATAGACAACATGAGGTATTCCCCCGCATACTAACCTGGAACTCTCGTAGCTCCGCATAGGTCCCCTGGACCCGCATGAGGCATCCTCGACGGGGCGCTAACCCCAGATATCATGTCAAGAGGTGAGTGGTATAATACTAACATAACGGCTTATCGTTAAACAACATAAGCACAATAAGAATAACCTCTTTATACAAACATTTACAAGACACTAACACACATAGCATCATAATATGTCTACTCATCAACCCATCTTACTATACTTTCCAGAATACAAGTCTTTCATAAACACATAAGTAAACCGTTCCTTTTATCTTTCTTAAGTCGTTATACCTAACTTCCCATAAAGCTAGTATAACTCTTAAGATTTTTGTTTAAAAACCAAGAATTACTCTTCTTTCAAAAATGATTCATAATTCTTTTGAAATACTTCAAGATTTTTTATCATTTAGACTCAAGTAAAAAGACGTCAAGTAAAACCATGTTCAGTTAACACACATACGTCTACCGTACTATATATATATTTTAAAATATCATGCTCAAGAGGATAGGAAGAATCACATACCTCCTTGGCAAAATCCACCTGCCAAGTCGAATATGTCGCGCGCAGAGTATCAACCTATAATAGTCAAATACATCTATCAACGTCTAGACTACTCTATAGAAAGTTCTAAGCAGAGGGTTCTCTATTCTACGGAAAATTGGGCAGCATTTCCCTACCCGTCAAACTACTCAAGTCATCAGAATACTCTATGTAAGTACATTTCAATTCTTCATTTATATTCTTCTGATGTGATTTCAGTTCAATTCTATTCTTCAATATCCTTCTATGTATCTTATACTTATTTCTATATTACTACAGTATGTGATCTCCAATTTACAATAGAAGGATAAGATTATTTACCTCGATAATCCCAAAATTATCCAAGTTATAATGTCGATCCTGAACAACGTTTAGCTCATAATTTGCACGCTCCGATAGCTCCAAGAAACCCTTAGAAGTTTCCACACAACTTCTACTAATACTTCAAACCAACTATGAAGATTTCCCCAGGGTTTCGTTTAGTGACTAATGGGAAGTATAATAGTATTTTCCGGGCTCTAAGTATAGAGGTGACTTGGGAATGCTACAAGGGTTTTGGGCTAAAGTATTTTGGCATAGTAACTATACTTGAAGACAACTTTTCTACCAAGGGGGGGGGGGTGTTTCGGCTAGAGCTCTCTATGGGGAGAGGGCTTGACGAAAGCTCACAAGGGAGAAGGGAGTTTTTGAGACTTGGAAAATGATTTGTGGATGAAGAAGCCTTGCCCTAAGGGGGGGGGGGGTATTTATAGGACTACCAAGGGCCAAGATTAAGGCAAGTGGAGGGCAAGTGGAGGGTGTAGATTTGTACATGTGTACCTTATCCATCTACTCCACAAATATCACAAAATATCCTACCTAACCTTGACCAATGTTTAAGGCAAAAAAATGTGCCAAGATCATCCTCCATTGTCGTCCACTTGAGGGTGACAAGTGTCGCCCTCTCGTTGGTCCAAAATATTTCATCTCTCGAAAAAATCCGCAAAAATTATAAATGTCGCAACCGTAATTTTCCCTTCGCAAGGTTCGGAAAACTTTTCGTCGGAAAACAATTCTTTTCGTTAGTTGTGCACAAATTTCGTCCCTTATGCCTAACTAAGGCTTAAAATTTTGTACGTACATCCTCACATACATACTCTGGAAATACGGGGTATAACACATGAGGATAAGCGGGATGCAGCAGTTCCAGCTCCAGCAGTACCCGTGGTCCACCCGAGGTAGGATAGTTTGAGGCTACGGGATTTTCTGAGTTGTAGCCCGCCAGAGTTCTACGGGTCGAGGCCTGAGGATGATCCGCAGGAGTTCATCCGAAAGTTACAGCGGATCATGAGAGTGATCAAGGCTTCGGAGACCGAGTCCGTGATCTTCGGTTCGCATCGGCTGCGTGATACCGCAGTCAACTGGTTTGATTCGTGGGAGTTATCCCGGGGAGAGCATGCGCCTCCAGCAGTATGGGACAAGTTCTCGGAGGCATTTCTCACTCATTTCTTGCCGCCACAGATGAGGAGAGCACGGGCCGACATATTTTGATCTTTGGCGAGAGGCGTCTGATCGGAGTACAACGTTGAGTTTGATTCGTTGGCTCGATATGTCCCTGCATTAGTAGAAGATATGGAGGACCGAGTGCACCGCTACGTTACGGGACTAGATGACTATTTGGCAGAGTCTTGCTCGGGTGTGGCTCTTCAGCCGGGCATGAACATTGCCCGCATTCAGGCTCATGCATTTGGGTGCGAGGAGCGTAGAGGCCGACGGGTCGACAGATATCAGCAGCAGAAGAAGGCCAAGACGACCGGATCTTTCGGTAGCTCTCGGGGTGGACGGCCTCAGCAGCAGTCTAGATTTGCACCACAGCCAGCTCAGAGCACTCCTACACCGTCTTCAGGACAACCAGGGTATTCGGGGGCAGATCAGGGCCCCAGGACTTCGGACATCCAGGGTAGCAGATGTGCTAACCGATCGGGACCACCCCCTCTCAGTGTGGCCGATGCGGTAGATCCCATTACGAGAATTGTGGTCCTACTTCACGAGTTTGTTATGCTTGCGGTCAGCAGGGTCACTATGCGAGAGCCGTCCACCGCAGGCGCGCAGATGGTAGGTCGGCCACGTGGTCTTTCGTCGGGTCTTCTTCACCTACGGTTACTCGCCCCGAAGGGTAGGGTGCTCAGGGACCAGCAGGTCGCGGCAGAGGTCGTGGCAGGGGTCCTAGTTCTAGCGGTCCTCAGAACCGCATTTATGCCTTGTCCAGCCGGCAGGACCAGGAGGCGTCACCTGATGTCGTCACAGGTACTTTATCAGTTTCATGTTGTGACGTGTATGCCTTGATAGATCTGGGTTCTACTCTGTCCTATATATCTCCCCTTATTTCTAGTAGGATAGGGATAGATCCTGAGTCCATAGACCCTTTCGAGGTAGCTACGCCAGTGGGTGATTCGGTGGTAGCTCGGCGGGTATATAGGGCTTTCCCAGTTTCTATACAATCGCCGACTAGCCGACTTGATAGAGTTGGATATGACCGATTTTGATGTGATTATGGGTATGGATTGGCTAGCTTCTTGCTACGCCAATGTGGACTGCAGGGAGAGAGTGGTACGGTTCCGCTCTGGAGCCGTTATCGAGTGGGAGAACACCGTGTCGCCGAGGGTATGTTTATTTCTTACCTCAAGGCTAGGAAAATGGTGCGAAGGGTATATCTACCATCTCATCCGGTGTTTGATACCGAGGTCAGCATCAGATTTTCACCGCCCAGAGTCGAGAGTTTCCGGATGTGTTTCAGACGACCTTCCCGTATCCTCCCGAGAGGAGATAGAGTTTTGTATCGATGTCTTTGCACACTCGCCTATTTTCATTCCGCCATACGTAATGGCACCCGCCGAGTTGAGAGAGTGAAGGACCAGAGAGATTTCTTGGAGAAGCGGCTTCATCGTGCCTAGTGTTTCTCCCCGGGAGCGCCGTATTGTTCGTGAAGAAGAAGGACGGACGCCGCGCATGTGTGTTGATTACAGCAACAACAAGGTGACTATTAAGAACAGTACCCTTCCGGGATTGATGATTTGTTCGACCAGATTGCGGAGTGCGAGATGTTTCTCCAAGATTGATCCGTGATCGCTATCATCAGTGCAGTTAGAGAGGCGGATGTCCCTAGATCGCATTCCGGACCCGCACGCACTATGAGTTCAGGGTTATGTCTTTCGGTTTTACCAATGCTCCGGCGGTATTTATGGATTTGATGAACCGAGTGTCCAAGCCATTTCTGGATACGTTTGTGATAGTATTCATTGATGACATCTTGGTTTATTCTCGCCGAGCGAGCACGCGAGCATTTGAGAAGCTGGCCGAGAGTTCTCCAGACTGATTTGTACGCCAAGTTTTCCAAATGTGAGTTTTGTTGGCTTGTGGCTTTTCTTGGGCACATCAGGGTGATGGTATTCGGTGGATACGCCAAGATCGAGGCGATCGAGTTGGCCTGACCTACTACTCCGGCAGAGGTGCGCAGCTTTCCGGGCCTTGCAGTTACTATCGGAGGTTCGTGGAGAAGTTTGCTTCTATTTCGCACCTTTGACTAAGTGACCGACTGAAGGAGCTAAGTTTCAGTGGACGGATTCTTGTGAGGAGGGCTTCCGGTTACTGAAAGAGAGATTGACGACCGCCCCAATTCTTACTCTTCCAGAGGGTCTAGACGGCTATGTGGTGTATTGTGATGCGTCAGGCATCGGGCTTGGATGTGTGTTGATGCAGCAGGGCAAGGTTATAGCATACGCATCCCGACAACAAGAAGCATGAGAGGAACTACCCCACCCATGACTTGGAGTTAGGCGGTGATTCACGCCAAGATCTGGAGGCACTATTTGTATGGGGTTCATGTGGATATTTACACAGACCACAAGAGCCTCCAGTATATCTTCAGCCAGAGGGAGCTGAACTTACGACAGAGACGGTGGTTAGAGTTACTCAAGGATTATGATATCGATATCCTGTACCACCCGGGGAAGGCCAATGTTGTGGCAGATGCCCTTAGTCGTAGGTCGATGGGGAGTCTATCAGATGTGCAGCCAGAGAGGAGGGGCATGGTCCGCGAGTTGCATCAGCTAGCGAGCCTTGGAGTCCGATTGATTGATTCTGATAGTAGTGGGGTTCGAGTTCGAGAGGTTGTCGAGTCTTCCATCGTCAAGGAGGTGAAGAGGCAACAATTTGAGGATCCGATTTTGACCCGGTATCGTGATACGACTCTTCGTGAGGGGAAGGGTCCTTTTGAGGTAGCACCTGACGGGGTGCTAAGGTTTGAGGGCAGGTTGTGTGTTCCAGATATTGCAGGACTTCAGCAGCAGGTTCTAGGGGAAGCACACAGCGCGCGTTACTCTATCCATCCGGGGTCGACAAAGATGTACCACGACCTCAGATCTGTGTATTGGTGGGATGGCTTGAAGAGGGACGTTGCAGAGTTTGTGGCTCAGTGCCCGTGTTGTCAGTAAGATAATTCCTCTCTGACGTAATTTTGTGTTACAGTTATGCCTCCAAGGAGGGCAACAGCCGCCCAGAAGGGCAAAGGAGTAGCAGGAGCTACTAGTCAGACTCAGAGAGTTGATAGGGCGTATGCCCAGGGTATACCGGATGTTGTGCCGCAGTCGGCGAGTTCTTCTGCGCCAGGTTTTGAGGCCCCAGCACCAGAGCCTCCAGTTTCTCAGTTAGGAGAAGACTATAGGGTCATGAGGGAAGCAGTTATGTTATTGACCAAGATAGCGGTGCTACAGTTTCATCAGCCGGAGGTTATTCGGCCAGTACAGACAGGTGTACAGAGGGTAGAGGGCCAACGTGGAGATCAGCGTAAGAGGGCTAGACCGGTTGGTTATCCCGGTGAGTTTTTGGACGAGCTGCCTCAGCAGCGAGTGAGATATTCGTCCCAGCCTACCCAGTACATACCCCCGCAGCTCACAGGTGGGAGAGTTGATCCCACAAGGTATTTAGGAGCCGGTCCAAGCTCCAGGGGTCGAGGTTCTCAGAGGAGCCGAGGATTTTCTCAGTCGAGGCCACCTATTCCTCAGTGTTTCAGATATGGTAAGCGTCATTCGGGGAAATGTCGTCATGGCACAGGTGTTTGTTATTATTGTGGCCGTCCGGGCCATATACTGAGGGTATGTCCTTTTAGAAAGAGCACCGGTGAGGTGGCTCAGCCTATGAGGCCGATGGTTGATTCCCTTTCCTCCACAGCTGTGCGTTCCCCAGGGCAGGGTGTTCAGATGTTAGCTAGCCGTGGTAGAGGTCAGGGTGGAGTTTATAGTTCTGGCGGTCCTTCGAACCGCAGAGGTGACGTGACTACTGGGCAGGATCATGAGGCGACATCGCACGGGGTTACAGGTATATTTCGATTCTTTCGAAACATACGTGCATTGATAGATTCAGATTTCGCCCTAGCATATATGTTTTCCCTGTGTTGCTAGCAGTTGTAAGTGATAGTACCCCTAGAGGTAGGGATACCTTAAGTAGTAAGGTGAGAAGTTAAGAATATTGACAAGAATGGTAAGTGAACTGAGACTATAGTTGTGTAAAGTTCACAAGTTGTAATTACCCCGTAACAGTGTATAGACCGATAGGGAAGGATGTACAGTAGAAATACTTTGGCTTATGTGACGAACCTCTAGTGAATGGGAGGATAGGGTGAGAAGTACCTTGAAATAAGAGAGAGAATTATTTCAGACTAAGAATGAAAAGTTAAGTGTGACGCTGGGTCGGGTTGTGGACTCATTTCGGGTCAGCCGGTAGTATGGAATGGGGTGATGTCAGTTGGTAGTGGTCCCGCTATGTGATAGGGTCACAAGGATGCCAGCCCCAAGTTTAGTTAATCGTTGTACGAGCTCGTGGATGCGTTCCACCGGAACTAGGTCGTAAGGACCGAGAAGAGCCTTAGCAAAAAAAAAAAAATCAAGTAGCATAATGGCCAAGTTTGGTTAGTAACTCCAAAGATTGGGGAACAGAAACAATAATTGAGATGTTGTACGTTTACTAAATAAGTTTAGGAGTACGAGAAAGAATGACAAGTAAGAAATAAAGGAACCTCTAAGGACCCCGTGTTTTAGAAGACTGTAACCTTCGAGTTTTATGAGAAGGGGTCGCATACGGAAGGTCCATTGATATGTTTACGTATGTTAGGTGATGGCCATGTGTGGCATCGTTGTTCTTGTGGAGTATTGATTGATAGGCATAGTATAGAGATTGTGCCGGAGTTTGTATAGCTTGACAACCGACTAAGAACATTCGGGGACGAATGTTTCTAAGGGGGGAAGAATGTTACACCCCGTAAGTCCAGGACATGTATAAGAGAATGTGCGTAAGGAATCAAGACTTGGAAATTGGTACGAAAGGAAGAATTGTTTTTCCGACGGAAAATCTTCCGGACGTCGGAAAGGAAAAATTTCCGTTGAGGAGAATTAGATTCTCAAAATGCATTATTTGAAGAGTATGGAACTCTTAACCTCATGGAAATTTATTTTTACGGATTTGGTCATGTGGGGCCCACCCGAGGAATTTTACATTTTTGCGGGGCTCACGAGGGTTACGGAATTTTATGGACGAATGAGAGGGCGACACTTGGCACCCCCACACTTGGTCTTGGTCGAAAATTTGTACGGGTAAAATGGTCATTGACCATGGTGGAAGATAAGTCTTGCTAAGCTTGAGATTGTTGACCAAGTCAACTTGCCACTTGTGTTTGATCCATGTGATCTTCATCTTAGCCACCCATTTGTTTAAGTCTTAGCCCTCCAATGTGTTATATAAGCATACTACTAGTGCAAGACTAGCTCTTCAACACTTAGAAAAAATCACAACATTGTTGTCCACAGTAGTAGCTCTCGGCTTTGTGTCCTCCCACACTAGAAAAAATTGTAGTTTTGATCCTTTGTTCACAAGACTTTAACCCAATGTCCCTAAGGGTATTGTAAGGATATCTCAATAGAAAGATTTCGGAAAAACGGCGTTTTCGTATTAGTCGCAAGGCGGAAACTTAAGGAGTTCTTCAACTTTGAAGTTGGAACTTGAAGATGGGTTCTTCATAGGCCTCTAAGGAGTGCTTGCAGCGGATTGGAACTTAAGGAAAGGAGCTAAGAATTGCTAAGGCGCGACTTTGAATCTTGGAATTTTTAAGGGCTTATAAAGGTATAAATTTTGTCGTTTTAGTGGTTAAGACTTACTTATTGTTGTAGCTATGGATTTTAGCAAGCATGAGTTATATAGTATGAAGTTTGATAAGTATATTGACTATTGGAACCCTAATCCGAAAACTAGCATGTTTAGCTTTAAGATTACAATTCAAGTCGATTATTAGTTTAAGTTGTCGCATGTTGTTTAAAGAAGGAAATTGTAGTTGTTGAAGTTATTCATGACTATATAACATGTTAGACCTTAGAACTTGGAATTGGAAAAGGATTGGAAAAGACTTTGAATTGTGGTTATGTAAGTCGAGAATGGCTAGTGAGCATTAAACTACTTCATTATGAATTGTGGGGCGAATTTTACACGTATAGTAAGGCGTGTAATCCCCTTTGTTTGGTTGTTGTTTTGAGCCTTAAATGTGGCGTGTTGGTTATTGTATTCGCCTTGAAAAGGTGGCAAAGTGAGTAGAAACAAAGGAAGTCTTGCCCGATTTTCCGTAGAATTAGAGACCGTATACTTAGTATTATTCTCGTTAGAGACTAGAAGTTGATAGTCTTGTTGTGGCCATTATAGGTTGACACTTCACGCAGCGTATTCGGCAGCTTGTGGATTTAGCCGAAAAGGTATGTGAACTATCTCCTCTTCTAGCATGATTCCTTAAGATAAAAAAAGTACGTCCTACTCCTTAAATGATCCATTCCTTGGTTGTATTTGGATTGCCTAAAGTATAATTTGTTCTATGTACTTCCATTGATTGTACTTTGATGTTTAAATTGTAAGTTGTATAATCCATTGCCTTAGTGAAGTTTGATTCTTAAAAGTGAAAGTATTCTACTTAAAGTACATAGAGTCTTGAAAAAGAAGTGGTTTCCAAATCTTTTGGCTAGTGCCTTAGTTCCAAAACCTAAAGGTCATTATAATGACTTTAGGGGAGTCAAAGGAGTGATTTACTTAATTGTTTTAAAAGAGGAGAAATGACATGATTTAAGAGAAGTAATTTGTTTTAAAGGTGCGAGTTACTTGAGGTTTAAAAGTAGAAGAAACTTGTTTTCTATATATTAAGAGACTCGAAGTATTTTTGAAAGTTAAGAGACTTGATTTGAAAGTTTGTGACACTTGGTTTTAAGTATAAGTCTCTTGGTTATAAAAAGAATGAAATTGTCTAAAAACCATAAAAGGTTATAACGGCTTTATGGGAAGTTGGTTATAACGGCTTTATGGGAGGTTAAGAAAGATGTCTATTTTGATTATTAGGCATAAGTTGCCTAGATTATGAAAATTTGAAGTTACTTGGTTTCAAGCTTTGAAATGAGTTTCTAAAAGTGTAGTAACTGTTACACTCCGTAAGTCCAGGACATGTATAAGAGAATGTACGTAAGGAAACAAGACTTGGAAATTAGTACGAAAGGAAGAATTGTTTTTCCGACGGAAAATCTTCCGAAGGTCGGAAAGGAAAAATGTTCGTTGTGGAGAATTGGATTCTCAAAATTCATTATTTGAAAAGTATGGAACTTGTTAATATTATGGAAATTTATCTTTACGGATTTGGTCATGTGGGGCCCACCCGAGGAATTTTACGTTTTGTGGGGCCCACGAGGGTTACAGAATTTTATGGACGAATGAGAGGGCGACATGTGGCACCCCCATAAGTGGTCTTGGTCGAATTAGAGGAGGGGTATTATGGTCATTGAACATCTTGGAAGATAAGTCTTCAAAGCTTGACATACTTGACTAGTCAACTTGCCACATAAGCTTGATCCATGTGATTTTAATCCTAGCCTCACATTTGTTTAAGTCTAAGCCCTCCATTGTGTGTTATAAGGTTAATACTAGTGCAAGACTAGCTCATTTACACTTAGAAAATTTTAGAGAACCATTGTTCTAGCAACATTGCTCTCGGGTTTGCATACTATACCCACACAAAAATTTGTGATTTTGATCCTTTGTTCAGAAGACTTAAAACCAAGGTTCCTAAGAGTGTTGTAAGGTTATCTCAATAGAAAGATTTCGGAAAAAACGTATTTTTACGTTAGTCGCAAGGCGGAAACTAAGGGAGTTCTTCAACTTTGAAGTTAGAACTTGAAGATGGGTTCTTCATAGGCCTCTAAGGAGTGCTTGGAGCGGATTGGAACCTAAGGATAAGAGCTAAGAATTGCTAAGGCGCGACTTTGGAATCTTGGAAATTTTAAGGGCTTTAAAGGTATATTCTTGTCGTTGTAGCAATTAAGGCTTACTTATCATTGTAGCTATGGTTTTAGCAAGCATGAGTTATATAGTATGAAGTTTGATATGTTTATTGGCTATTGGAACCCTAATCCGAAATCTAGCATGTTTAACTTTAAGATTTCAATTCTAGTCGATTATTAGTCTAAGTGTCGCATGTTGTATAAAGAAGGAAATTGTAGTTGTTGAAGTTATTTAGACTATATAACATGTTAGACCTTAGAACTTGGAATTGTAAGAAGGATTGAAAAAGACTTAGTGTTGTTCTAGAGGTCAGAGAATGGCTTTTGGCATATTCACTATTTCGTATGAATTGTGGGGCGGAATTTTACACGTATTGTAAGGCGTGTAATCCCCTTTGTTTGGTTGTTGTTTGGAGCCTTAAATGTGGCTTGTTGGTTATTGTATTCGGCCTTGAAAAAGGTGGCAAGTGAGTAGAAACAAAGGAAGTGCTGCCCGATTTTCCGTAGAATTAGAGACTAAATACTTAGTATTATTCTACATAGAGACTAGAAGTTGATAGCCTTGTTGTGACCATTATAGGTTGACACTTCTACGTACGGCGTATTCGGCTTAGCTTGTGGATATTAGCCGAAAAGGTATGTGAACTATCTCCTCTTCTAGCATGATTCCTTAAGATAAAGAAAGTAGGTTCTACTCCTTAAATGATCCATTCCTTGGTTGTATTTGGATTGCTAAAATAGAATTTGTTCTATGTACTTCCTTGATTGTACTTTGATGTTTAGATTGTAAGTTATAGAATCCACTTTCTTGATGAAGTTTGGATTCTTAAAAGTGAAGGTATTTTTACTTAAAGTACATGTAGTCTTAAAAAGGAAGTGGTTTCCAAATCTTTTGGCTAGTGCCTTAGTTCTAAAACCTAAAGGTCATTATAATGACTTTAGGGGAGTCAAATGAGTGATTTACTTATTTGATTTAAAAGAGGAGAAATGACATGATTTAAGAGAAGTAACTTGTGTTAAGGGTGAAGTTACTTGAGGTTTAAAAAGTAGAAGAAAACTTGTTTTCTAACTATTAAGAGACTTGAAGTATTTTGAAAGTTGAGAACTTGATTTGTAAGTATGTGATACTTGGTTTTAATAGTATAAGTCTCTTGGTTATTGAAGGAATGGATACGTCTAAAACCATAAAGGGTTATAACGGCTTTATGGGAAGTTGGTTATAACGGCTTTATGGAAGGTTTAGAAAGTTGTCTATTTTATTAATCGGCATAAGTTGCCTAGATTGTGAAAATTTGGAGTTACTTGATTTCAAGCTTTGAAATGAGTTTTCTAAAAATCTAGTAACTTACTTTGAAAAATAGACACGCCTTGATACTACGGGTGTTAGTATCTTGGGGCTTTACATAGAAATGAGTCTTTTATAAAAGAATGTACGTACGTAGTACTTTGGCTTGATAAATTGAGGATTTGTCTAAGTGTGCCTTGATAAGTACTTTGGCTTGTTAAAAGAGAATTATTCTATGCCTTGATTAGTACTTTGGCTTGATAAATTGAGAATTTGTCTAAGTATGCAGTGATAAGTACTTGGGCTTATTAATTGAGAATTGTCTATGTGTGCTGGAAATAGCCGGTTGTGTGCTATTGGTATATCAGTCGTTTCGGGGTCATTCCCCGGGTTTGTGGCATTTGCATAATTCCGTGGATTTGCTACCCACGATGCGAGGAATACCTCATGCGAGTCCGTAGGGCTTATGCGGGTGAAATAGTCCCATGCGGACGGTCCAAACCTATGCGGAGAATACCTCATGCGAGTCCGTAAGGGCTTATGCGGGTGAAATAGTCCTATGCGAGGAATACCTCATGCGGGTCCGAAAGGGCTTATGCGGGTGAAATAGTCCCATGCGGGCGGGTCCAGCCTATGCGAGGAATACCTCACGCGGGTCCACGCGACCTATGCGGGTGAAATAGTCCCAGGAATAGGATTGCTAAATGATACTGCGGGCGGATGGTCCTGCTTGATCATGAGCTTCCTAGTTTATATTGTAAGGATACTACTGTTTACTCTCATTGTTAGTAAGGCACAATGTGTTGTATTTTGATTATCATATATGTCCCCGGATTTGTTTGTGTTACCTTATGGTCATGCTTTTACGAGGTGGGACTTGCTGTTCATGTATCCTTATTGGTGTTATTACATCATGGACTGCCGGCAATGAGGAAGGATTCCACGGGCATGATTGATATTATGGGCGTGAGACCCATGGTATTATTGAGTAATGACTTTGAAGTCCGCCCACGACTTGATATGATCGCTTATGTGTTATATCGTAGGTTGGCTATCATACATGTCTCTGTTTTGTTTAGATCGTTATGATTTCATTACGCATTTATTGTTCACATACTTGGTACATTCTTCAGATCGACCTCCTTTCGGCCGTTCATGCCGCAGGTTTAGGTACGCAGTTCGGCGATCGGCAGGTGTAGGATCCTGCTCAGGGTTTTGGATAAGCTCCTTCTTTTCCGGAGTTTATCTTTGGTATATGTCCTTCAGTACAGGCTTTGTATAGTTTTGGGTACGGCGGGGCCTTGTCCCGTCATAGTTCAGTTTAACTCCTAGAGGTCTGTATTCATATGTGGGATTGGACTCATGTACGGTGTAGTGTCTTTTGTTTATGTATATATGGCAGCCTTGTCGGCTTTGCCCTTGCACGTACGTTTGTTTTAGAAAAAAAAATGAGGTGTTATTTCAGTTCCGCAGCTTACTTGTTTTGTTAAGGTAGAAGGGTGCCCAGGTAGGGCACCAGTCACGGGCCCGGGGTTCGGGGCGTGACAGAGTGGTATCAGAGCAGTCAGTCCCCGGAATGTCTACAGACCGTGTCTAGTAGAGTCTTGATTATCGGTGTGTTGCACGCCACACCCATAAACAGGAGGCTACAGGACATTTAGGAGTTGGTTTCTATTCTTTTCACTCTAAGATCGTGCCATAGAGCTGTGTTAGTAAGAAAATTCCTCTCTGACGTATTGTTGTGTTACAGTATGCCTCCAAGGAGGGCAACAGCCGCCCAGAAGGGCAAAGGAGTAGCAGGAGATACTAGTCAGACTCAGAGAGTTGATAGGGCTTATGCCCAGGGTACACCGGATGTTGTTCCGCGATCGAAGTTCTTCTGCGCGAGTTTTGAGACCCCGCACTGAGCCTCCGGTTTCTGTTAGGAGAAGACTATAGGTCATGAGGAAAGTCGTTGTGTTATTGACCAAGATAGCGGTGCTAGCAGTTGTAAGTGATAGTACCCCAGAGGTAGGGATACTTTGATGAGTAAGTGAGAAGTAAGAATGTTGACAAGAATGATAGGTGAACTGAGACTATAGTTGTATAAAGTTCACAAGTTGTAATTGCCCCATGACAGTGTAAGACCAATAGGGAAGATTGTACAGTAGAAATACTTTGGCTTATGTGACGAACCTCTAGTGAATAGGGGATAGGGTAAGAAGTACCTTGAGATAAGAGAGATTTATTCCAGACTAAGAACGAGAAGTTAAGTGTGACGATGAGTCGGGTTATAGACTCATTTCGGGTCAACCGATAGTATGGAATCGGGTGATGTCAGTTAGAAATAGTCCCGTTAAGTGATAGGGTCCTGGGGATGCCAGGCCCAAGTTTAGTTAATCGTTGTACGAGTTTGTGGACGCGTTCCAATTTAACTAGGTCGTAAGGACCGAGAAGAGCCTTAGCGGAAATTCAAGTAGCTTAATGGCCAGGTTTGATTAGTAACTCCAAGGAGTGGAGAACAGAAACGATATTGAGATTTTGTACGTGTACTAGATATGTTTGAAAGTACGAGAAAGTATAACTAGTAAGGAAAGAAAGGAACCTCTAAGGATCCCGGGTTTTGGGAAGACTGTAACCTTCGAGTTTTGTGAGAAGGGGGTCGCGGACGGAAGGTCCATTGTTATGTTTACGTATGTTGTGGTGGCCATGTGTGGCATCGTTGGTCTTGTGCAGTTTTGATCGATAGGCATAGTATAGAGATTGTGCCGGAGTGTGTATAGCTTGGCAACCGACTAAGAACATTCGGGGACGAATGTTTCTAAGGGGCGAAGAATGTTACACCCCGTAAGTCCAGGACATGTATAAGAGAATGTACGTAAGGAAACAAGACTTGGAAATTAGTACGAAAGGAAGAATTGTTTTTCCGACGGAAAATCTTCCGAAGGTCGGAAAGGAAAAATTTTCGTTGTGGAGAATTGGATTCTCAAAATTCATTATTTGAAAAGTATGGAACTTGTTAATATTATGGAAATTTATCTTTACGGATTTGGTCATGTGGGGCCCACCCGAGGAATTTTACGTTTTGTGGGGCCCACGAGGGTTACAGAATTTTATGGACGAATGAGAGGGCGACATGTGGCACCCCCATAAGTGGTCTTGGTCGAATTAGAGGAGGGGTATTATGGTCATTGAACATCTTGGAAGATAAGTCTTCAAAGCTTGACATACTTGACTAGTCAACTTGCCACATAAGCTTGATCCATGTGATTTTAATCCTAGCCTCACATTTGTTTAAGTCTAAGCCCTCCATTGTGTGTTATAAGGTTAATACTAGTGCAAGACTAGCTCATTTACACTTAGAAAATTTTAGAGAACCATTGTTCTAGCAACATTGCTCTCGGGTTTGCATACTATACCCACACAAAAATTTGTGATTTTGATCCTTTGTTCACAAGACTTAAAACCAAGGTTCCTAAGAGTGTTGTAAGGTTATCTCAATAGAAAGATTTCGGAAAAAACGTATTTTTACGTTAGTCGCAAGGCGGAAACTAAGGGAGTTCTTCAACTTTGAAGTTAGAACTTGAAGATGGGTTCTTCATAGGCCTCTAAGGAGTGCTTGGAGCGGATTGGAACCTAAGGATAGGAGCTAAGAATTGCTAAGGCGCGACTTTGGAATCTTGGAAATTTTAAGGGCTTTAAAGGTATATTCTTGTCGTTGTAGCAATTAAGGTTTACTTATCATTGTAGCTATGGTTTTAGCAAGCATGAGTTATATAGTATGAAGTTTGATATGTTTATTGGCTATTGGAACCCTAATCCGAAATCTAGCATGTTTAACTTTAAGATTTCAATTCTAGTCGATTATTAGTCTAAGCGTCGCATGTTGTATAAAGAAGGAAATTGTAGTTGTTGAAGTTGTTTAGACTATATAACATGTTAGACCTTAGAACTTGGAATTTTAAGAAGGATTGAAAAAGACTTAGTGTTGTTCTAGAGGTTGGCCGAGAATGGCTTTTGGCATATTCACTATTTCGTATGAATTGTGGGGCGGAATTTTACACGTATTGTAAGGCGTGTAATCCCCTTTGTTTGGTTGTTGTTTGGAGCCTTAAATGTGGCTTGTTGGTTATTGTATTCGGCCTTGAAAAAGGTGGCAAGTGAGTAGAAACAAAGGAAGTCTTTTAGATTTTCCGTAGAATTAGAGACTAAATACTTAGTATTATTCTACATAGAGACTAGAAGTTGATAGCCTTGTTGTGACCATTATAGGTTGACACTTCTACGTACGGCGTATTCGGCTTAGCTTGTGGATATTAGCCGAAAAGGTATGTGAACTATCTCCTCTTCTAGCATGATTCCTTAAGATAAAGAAAGTATGTTCTACTCCTTAAATGATCCATTCCTTGGTTGTATTTGGATTGCTAAAATAGAATTTGTTCTATGTACTTCCTTGATTGTACTTTGATGTTTAGATTTAAGTTATAGAATCCACTTTCTTGATGAAGTTTGGATTCTTAAAAGTGAAGGTATTTTTACTTAAAGTACATGTAGTCTTAAAAAGGAAGTGGTTTCCAAATCTTTTGGCTAGTGCCTTAGTTCTAAAACCTAAAGGTCATTATAATGACTTTAGGGGAGTCAAAGGAGTGATTTACTTATTTGATTTAAAAGAGGAGAAATGACATGATTTAAGAGAAGTAACTTGTGTTAAGGGTGAAGTTACTTGAGGTTTAAAAAGTAGAAGAAAACTTGTTTTCTAACTATTAAGAGACTTGAAGTATTTTGAAAGTTGAGAACTTGATTTGTAAGTATGTGATACTTGGTTTTAATAGTATAAGTCTCTTGGTTATTGAAGGAATGGATACGTCTAAAACCATAAAGGGTTATAACGGCTTTATGGGAAGTTGGTTATAACGGCTTTATGGAAGGTTTAGAAAGTTGTCTATTTTATTAATCGGCATAAGTTGCCTAGATTGTGAAAATTTGGAGTTACTTGATTTCAAGCTTTGAAATGAGTTTTCTAAAAATGTAGTAACTTACTTTGAAAAATAGACACGCCTTGATACTACAGGTGTTAGTATCTTGGGGCTTTACATAGAAAGGAGTCTTTTATAAAAGAATGTACGTACGTAGTACTTTGGCTTGATAAATTGAGGATTTGTCTAAGTGTGCCTTGATAAGTACTTTGGCTTGTTAAAAGAGAATTATTCTATGCCTTGATTAGTACTTTGGCTTGATAAATTGAGAATTTGTCTAAGTATGCAGTGATAAGTACTTGGGCTTGTTAATTGAGAATTGCCTATGTGTGCTAGAAATAGCCGGTTGTGTGCTATTGGTATATCAGTCGTTTCGGGGTCATTCCCCGGGTTTGTGGCATTTGCATAATTCCGTGGATTTGCTACCCACGATGCGAGGAATACCTCATGCGAGTCCGTAGGGCTTATGCGGGTGAAATAGTCCCATGCGGGCGTCCACCTATGCGAGAATACCTCATGCGAGTCCGTAAGGGCTTATGCGGTGAAATAGTCCTATGCGAGGAATACCTCATGCGGTCCGAAAGGGCTTATGCGGGTGAAATAGTCCCACGCGGGCGGTCCGGCTATCACGCGAATAACTCACGCGTCCACGCGACTATGCGGGTGAAATAGTCCCGTGAATAGGATTGCTAAATGATACCGCGCGGATGGTCCCGCTTGATCATGAGCTTCCTAGTTTATATTGTGAGGATACTCATGCTTACTCATTGTTAGTAAGGCACAATGTGTTGTATTTTGATTATCATATATGTCCCCGGATTTGTTTGTGTTACCCTATGGTCATGCTTTTACGAGGTGGGACTTGTTGTTCATGTATCCTTATTGGTGTTATTACATCATGGATGCCGTGATGAGGAAGGATTCCACGGGCATGATTGATATTACGGGCGTGAGACCCATGGTTATATTGAGTAATGACTTTGAGCTGCGTCCCGACTTGATATGATCGCTTATGTGTTATGCATCGTAGGTTGGCTATCATACATGTCTTCTGCTTTGTTTAGATCGTTATGATTTCATTACGATTTATTGTTCACATACTTGGTACATTCTTCGCATCGACCTCCTTCGGGCCGTTTCATGCCGCAGTTTAGGTACGCATTCAGCGATCGGCAGTGTAGGATCCTCGCCGTGGTTTTGGATAAGCTCCTTCTTTCCGAGTTTATCTTTGGTATATGTCCTTCAAGATGAGCTTTGTATAGTTTTGGGTACGGTGGGGCCTTGTCCGTCATAGTTCGATTTAACTCCTGAGGTGCAGTATTCATATGTGGATTGGACTCGTATGCGGTGTAGTGTCTTTTGTTTATGTATATATGGCATGTCGGCTTTGCCCTTGCACGTACGTTTGTTTTAGAAAAAAAAAAGAGGTGTTATTTCAGTTCCGCAGCTTACTTGTTTTGTTAAGGTAGAAGGGTGCCCAGGTAGGGCACCAGTCACGGGCCCGGGGTTCGGGGCGTGACAGTAACTTACTTTGAAAAATGGACACACCTCGATACTACGGGTGTTAGTATCTTGGAGTTTTACATAAAAATGAGTCTTTTGAAAAGAATGTACGTATGTAGTACTTTGGCTTGATTAATTGAGAATTAGTCTAAGTGTGCCTTGATAAGTACTTTGGCTTGATTAATTGAGAATTATTCTAAGTGTACCTTGATAAGTACTTTGGCTTGATTAATTGAGAATTAGTCTAAGTGTGCCTTGATAAGTACTTTGGCTTGATTGATTGAGAATTATTCTAAGTGTACCTTGATAAGTACTTTGGCTTGATTAATTGAGAATTAGTCTAAGTGTGCCTTGATAAGTACTTTGGCTTGATTAATTGAGAATTATTCCATGTGTGCCTTGATAAGTACTTTGGCTTGTTTAATTGAGAATTGCCTATGTGTGCTGGTACTAGCCGGTTGTGTGCTAGTGGTATATCATTCATTTCGGGGTCATTCCCCGGGTTTGTGGCATTTGCATATTCCGTGGATTTGCTACCCACGATGCGAGGAATACCTCATGCGAGTCCGCAAGGGCTTATGCGGGTGAAATAGTCCCATGCGGGCGGGTCCAGCCTATGCGAGGAATACCTCATGCGAGTCCGTAAGGGCTTATGCGGGTGAAATAGTCCCATGCGAGGAATACCTCACGCGGGTCCACGCGACCTATGCGGGTGAAATAGTCCCAGGAGTAGGATTGCTTAATGATACTGCGGGCGGGTGGTCCTGCTTTGATCGTGAGCTTCCTAGTTTATATTGTAAGTATACTACTATTTACTCTCATGATTGCAAGGTTCAGTGTGCTTACTGATGTTGTATTATATCATGGACTGCCGGCAGTGAGGAAGGATTCCACGGGCATGATTGATATTATGGGCGTGAGACCCATGGTTATATTTGAGTAATGACTTTGAGGGCATGCGTCCCTGACTTGATATGACTGTTTATGTATTGTGTACTGTAGGTTGGCTATCATACATGTCTCCTGTTTTGTTAGACTGTTATGATTTCATTACAGTACTTACTGCTTCACATACTTGGTACATTCTTCGTACTGACCTCCTTCGGGGGGCTGCGTTCATGCCGCAGGTTTAGGTACGATGTTTGGTGATCGGCAGGTGTAGGACCCTGCTCAGAGTTTTTGGATAGCTCCTTCTGTTCGGGAGTTTATCTTTTTGGTATAAGTTCTTTCAGTACAGGCTTTTGTACAGTTATGGGTACGGCGGGGCCTTGTCCCGTCATAGTTCAGTTTAACTCTTAGAGGTCTGTATTCATATGTGGGATTGGACTCATGTACGTTGTAGTGTCTTTTGTTATGTATATTATATGGCAGCCTGGTCGGCTTTGCCCTTGCACGTACGATTGGTTTTTTTTTTTTTTAAAAGTGTTATTTAATTTCCGCAGTTTACTTAGTTGTTAAGGTAGAAGGGTGCCCAGGTAGGGCACCAATCACGGGCCCGGGGTTCGGGGTGTGACATGCATGCTCTCCCCGGGACAGCTCCCACGAATCAAACCAGTCGACTGCAGTATCACGCAGCCGATGTGAACCTAGTACCACCGACTCTGTATCTGAGGCCTTGATCACTTTCATGATCCGCTGCAGCTGTCGAATAAAATCCTGAGGATCTTCCTCCGTTCTCGATCCATAGAACTCTGGTGGACTGCAACTCAAGAAGTCCCGATGTCTCCAACTATCGGATCTAGGGTGAACCACTGGTACTACCGGAACCACTGCCTCACGTCTGTCCTCATTCCTCGCCACAAGCCTAGCTAGTAATGGCGGGCCATCTCTTGTAACTCATATCTCGGCTCACGGTCGGAACGGAGACTGTGTCCTGCGGCCTCAGTAGAGACCGTTATTGCTCTAAACTCTGCTGGGGCTAACGGCGTCGCAGAACTCCCCATCTGAAGTACCACCTCAGGTAAAGATCGCAAGTTGCTGCAACCTCTCGTGCTCTACTCGCGCCTCCTCTGCCGCTTGCCCTTCTGCTCGTTGCCTTGCGTAGAGGCATAACTGGTACAAAAGAATACGTCAGAGGTAGTCCAACTTATAACACAGCTCTAAGGCACGATCTCAGAGTGAGAAGAATGGAAACCAATCCTAAATATCCTGTAGCCTCCTGATTATAGATGTGGTGCACAACACACCGATAATTAAGACTCTACTAGACACGGTCTGTAGACACTTTTCGAGGATTAACTGCTCTGATACCACTTTTGTCACGACCCGACCTCGGGCCCGCGACTGGTGCCTTACCCCGGGCAACCTAGTGATACAACATTAGAGAAAAATCAGCGGAAAAATAAAAACTTAAACATGAAACAAGATAATATTTAAAACAAAGCAACCAAAACGGTTACCTTTCTGTATATATAAATAATTAAACCTGAACAGTTACATCCTTTTTCAAACCCTGCCCACAACAGTACTACAGACCTCTAAGAATGTAATCACAACTACGACGGGACAGGGCCCCGCCATACCCCTGAATGTAAGTACCTACAACGACAGGGGACTATACCAAAGATAAGCCTCCGGAGAAACGGAGCTTCCCAAACGCTGAACTGTGATCCTAAGAGCGAGGATCAACAACTGGTGTACCTCTACCTGCGGCATGAACGCAGCCCCCCGAAGGAGGTCAGTACAACAGGTACCAAGTATGTGAAACTGAAAATACTGTAAATGAAATCATAACAGTCTATATAAAGCAGGAGACATGTATGATAACCAAACTACAGTCCACAATATATAAACAGTCATGTCAAGTCAGGGACTCACGCCCTCAAAGTCATCACTCAAATATAACTATGGGTCTCACGCCCACAACATCAATCATGCCCGTGGAATACCTTCCTCACTGCCGGCAGTCTATGATATAATAACACCAAGGAGTACACATGAACACCAGGTCCCACCTGTGTCATAAAACCGTACGGGGCAAGTACGAAGGCATAGCTACCAGATCCAACCTGCATCATCAACTGACCGGGGCAAGTACGAAAGCCAACTACCAGATACCAAAGCCGTACCAACAATACTAAATAACTATATCACAAAGCTGACACGTGGCAAGTGCGATAGCCTCTACTAGATCCACCTGCGCCACGTAGCTGACGGGGGCAAGTAACTAGGCTAACCACCAGATCACAACCGTAAGTCACGAAACTTCGTCCAAACACTGACTCGCAAAGCTGACATGTGGCAAGTGTGATAGCCTCTACCAGATCCACCTGCGCCACGTAGCTGACGGGGGCAAGTAACTAGGCTAACCACCAGATCACAACCGTAAGTCACGAGACTTCGCCACAAAACTGAACGGGGCAAGTACGAAGGCTAACTACCAGATACCAAAGCCGAATCAGCCACGACCGGGGCAAGTACGAGAGCCAACTACCAGATACCAAAGCCGAATCAGTAAAACCTCATGGAGAGCTAGTCCATGGAATAACAATAATGGTCACATGCCCCCGGAATCCCTCATCGGTGTAGACATGCCCATGTGACAATAATAATATACCGGGAGTTTAACCCGCTGCATGGCCGCATGCCCCCGGAATCCCTCATCGGTGTAGACATGTCCATGTGATAATAACAATGGAAGCATACCCGTGGAATCCTCCGTCACTGCCGGTACGTCCAAGTAAGTTCACAACAAGTCAGCCGACCCTCCATCGAGAGACGCGGTGGTATAGAAATACAATACTTGCACAACAAAAGCTATCACAACTAGCATAGGCAAGTTCAACATACTTTTAGACTTTCCTTAAAATGTAAATTGATTCGCCATTTATAAAAACTCAAGTACTCCCATTTTGTGCCAACAATCCGGGTTTTAACCCTAAAATACTACGTACTTTAATTCTTTCGAAAAGATCTCTTTTTACGTAAAAACAACTCGATACTAATATCCGTAGTACCAAACACGTTCATGTTTAACTCAAGTACTTTATACTTTTTAAACCAAGTGGCTTACACTTTTAAAACAACGTCAAGTATACTTTTAAAACCCAAGTAACTAACTCTTTTAAGATCAAGGTACTCTTACCCTTTTAAAACCAAGCCACTTATATTTTTCTATCAAGAAAAGTTCGATATTTGAAAATAAGTTACTTATACTTTTAAACTCAAGTTACTTCTCCTTTCCCAAAATCAGGTTACCATTTTTAATCCAATAATAAAACCATTCTTTTGTTTTCATAAAGTCTTTATAACTAACTTCTCATAAAGCTATTATAACACCTTATGTTTTAAACCAATTTAAGACAAGACCATGCCTTTCTTTTAAACCAAAAACTCTTCAATTCCTCAAGTCTCTTTTCTTGTAGAAATCAAGTTTCTTACTTTGGAATTTAAGAAAATCAAAACTTGTTTATAATGATCTTATTAAAGCAGCCATGATCTAGGAAATGTAATACAATTTTGTCTTATCTTAGCTTCTATGCAGATGGAGGTTTCTACTTGTTTTAATATAATTAATTGTCATTACATTTTCCTTTATTAACGCTGCGATGGCTTGTTCGATAATTATTCCCATTTCCGAAATTAATAAAACTTATTCCTTTTAAAAACCAAGTACTCATGAATGCGGTTTCACAATTTTTTAACACAAACCAAGTCCTTAATATTTCACATCAAGTCATTTATAAGTCAATTATCTTATCTTTTAAAAACCACAAACCATTTCTTTACCTACATAAAGTCGTTATAACAAACTTCCCATAAAGCCGTTATAACACTTTATGTTTTAACCCAACCAAATTCGTTTAGCACATGTACGTCTACCGTACTACATAGTTCACAACAATAATGCTAGAAAGGATAGGAAGAGGTTCACATACCTCGCGACGATTATCGACAATTAGCAAAACGCTCCAAAGTACTATAACCCTGCTAGCCTTTTCCACCCTTCAAGTAGAATACGTTACTCGTAGTACTTCAACCTATAATGGTCATAAAACGTCTATTAACCTCTAGATCTCTTCGTAGAACATTTCTAAGAACAAGGTTCCATATTCTACGGAAAATTCGGCAGCACCTCCAATATCAAGGCCCGCTACCAAGCCAACAACTCAAAGGAGATTACACGTCTAACCGAACGTGTACAATTCTTCCCCATAATAATACTACACAAGTCTACTGTAAATACAGTCCAATGTAAATACAGTTCAATTCTTAACAATCTTCCTTCCACATATAATATACTCAATTATAAACTACTACAACATGTAACATCCAATTACAATAGGAGGACACATATCATTACCTCAATAAGCCCAAAATTATCCAAGATTAATAAGTCGATCCTGAGCAACGTTTAGCTCCAATTCCTTACGTTCCAATCCTCTACAAGCGACCCTTAGGTGCTCCTAACCAACTCCTCTTCAAGATCCAACTCCAAAAAGTGAAGAACACTTAGGCTACAATTTGGCAATGTTTCGGCCAAGGGGGTATATCTAAGGCTAGGGATGTGAAATCTTTTCCAACTCTTGGTTTACAATCTTCCTAACACCTTAAGGAAGAACACTTAGAACTTTAAGAATTTTTGGACAACATTTAGATCAAGATCTTAGCCAAAAACCGAGAGCTACACATCAAGGGAAATGAGGGAATTTTCAAGACTTAAAATGTCAAGTGTGGAATGAATGAAGTCTTGCAAGCTTAAGGGTCTATTTATAGTAAATCAATGGCCAAGATCAAGGCAAGTGTGTGGTGAGATCTTGGGACAAGTGTGTATGGATTCAACCAACCATATGTCTACCACAAAAAAGGGACAAGTGGCTTGCCACTTGTCCACCACAAAAAACGTCCAAGTGCCCCCTAATTTCGGCTATAGGGCCACATGG
Organism: Przewalskia tangutica; assembly: GCA_029844215.1. Classification (NCBI taxonomy): domain Eukaryota; kingdom Viridiplantae; phylum Streptophyta; class Magnoliopsida; order Solanales; family Solanaceae; genus Przewalskia; species Przewalskia tangutica. Next base: position 68,883,250 of record CM056720.1, read on the forward strand.
GGGTGCCATGTGTCGCCCTCCTACTCATCCAAAATATTTCGTCTTCCAAAAATATCCAAAATCTCGAAAACAAAGTGGGTCCCTCAAAATCGTAAATTTTCCCCGTGGGCCCCACGTGACCAATTCCGGAAATAAAATTCCATAATTCTAATATAATCCAGGAAGTCCAAATACCAAAATCTGGGAATCCAATTCCCATTAACGAACCTCTTTCCTTCACAAAATCCGGAAACCTTTCCGTCGAAAAATCACATCTTTCTTCCTTTCCAATATTACTGTCGTATTCTCGTACGTACGCCCTCACATACATACCCTGGAACTACGGGGTGTAACAGAAATATTGTCTAACTCTTGGTTAATAATCTTCCTAATACATTAAGGAAGAACACTTATAAGTTTAAGAATTTTTGGACAACATTTGGTTAAGGGGAGGGGCTTTGGACGAGAACACTAGGAAAGGGAGAGGAAATATTTTCAAGTCTTGAAATGTTCTAAGTGTGGAAGATTTTCATCAACTAGAGGGGTTTATATAGTACAACCAAGGGTTAGTATTGAAACATGTGTATGGTATAGATTGTTTGTGTAGGTTCCTTTCTCCACTTGTCCCACAAAAGCCATGCAAGACTTTGACCATTTGACTTGCCCACTAATTGCACAAAATCGTCCAACATGGCTCTTGGGTGACACATGTCGCCCTCCTATTGGTCCAAAATATTTATCTCTCGGAAAAATTCCATAAAAATATTGAAAACGTAAAATTTTCCTTCACAAGGTTCGGAATATTTTCCGTCGGGAAAACCATTCTTTCATTCTTACCCTAATTAGGGTTTATACATTCGCACGTACGTCCTTACATACATACTCCGGAACTACGAGGTATAACATTCTTCCCCCCTTAGAAACATTCGTCCCGAATGTTCATTCCAAGTCTCTAAACATACCTGTCGGTATAGTCTTCCCTACTATACTTACGAAACCAATTATGCCACTCATGGCCATAATACAACGTACGCGCAAAAACTAACATTCGAGCCAACGAAGAATCATCTCTAAAGCGTATACAACACTATTTGATCCCACCCAAGGTCTAAAGGATACTCCCTTCGCATCTTTACTTCATAAAAGGAACACTTCTATCTTCTTAACACATCTTCGCCTCTTTTCTTACTCGTCGTACCCTCCTCGTATACTCGAACTCTTTCTAGTATACGTACCATACTTCAGTCATCGCTTCAGTTTCCAAAACCTTGGAGTTACTACCTCCCAACTCGGTCATTTTACTAGCCTTCCATTCCTCTAAGGCCATTCCCGGCCTTCACGATCCGATTCTGGTCGAACACATCCGCGAACTCGTACGATGGTTACCTAAACTTGGGCTTAACACCCTTGTGACCCTATCTGTTATACCCCGTAGTTCCAGGGTATGTATGCGAGGACGTACGTACGAGAATACGACAGAAAGATTGGAAAGGAAGAAAGAGGCGATTTTTCCACGGAAAAGTTTCCGGTTTTTGTGAAGGAAAAAGGTTCGTTAATGGGAATTGGATTCCCAGATTTGGTATTCGGACTTCCTGGAATATTAGAGAATTATGGAATTTTATTTTCGGAAATGGTCACGTGGGCCCACGGAGAAATTTACTGGTTTTGTAGGGCCCACTTTGTTTTCGAGATTTTGGCCATTGTGGATATTTTCTAAGTTGTTTTATTTTGGGCCAATAGGAGGGTGACACGTGTCACCCCGCCTAGGTGGCTTGGCCGAATGGCATTTGTGCACAACACCCGGTTAGAGTCGTTTTTCGACGAAACGTTTTACATAACTTGCGAGGGGAAAATTCCGGCTATGTCTTTTCTTATTTTTGCGGATTTTTCCGAGAGACGGAACATTTTGGACCAACGAGAGGGCGGCACTTGGCACCCTCTCATTGGTGGGCAAGGTGGGCGGCACTTGGACGATTTGGGGTGTCAAGTGGTAGATATTTTTGGTAGATATTTGTGAGGGTTTTAAGGAGTAGGGACTAGGGGGAACTTGGGCATATCTTGGCCCTACACTTGTGTAGCACTTGGCTAGATCTTGGCCATTGGTTGGCCTTGGCTTGTAGTATAAATACCCCTCCCTTTGATGAACTTCTTCATCCATAAATTTGCCTAAGTCTTGAAAGCTCTCCTTCTCCCTCCCCTTGTGTTGAGTTCGGCCAAGGGCCTCCCCCTTGTGGCCGAGAGCACCCTCTAGGGTGCTAGCCAGAGTGTACCCCTGCCTAGTTGCTTTCGTATAATACCCCTTTATGGTGTAGAACTACTCTCAAAAGTATTGTTATAATGCCCAAATTACCTTAGCCAGTATACCTTGTTGTATTCTAAGGTTATACCTATCTGAAAAGCCCGAAATACTATTATTCTTTCCACAAGAATAAAACCGAAACCCTAAGGAAAATCTCCATAGTTAGTTGGAGTGTTATGTAGAGGTTGGTTAGAACTTCTAAGGGTGGTTTGGAGCGGGTTGGAGCGCCCGGAGTTGGAGCTAAACCTTGCTCAGGATCGACATTAAACTCGGATAATTATGGGCTTATCGAGGTAAATATCTTGTCCCTCTATTGTAATTGGAAATTACATGTTGTTAGAATATATAGTTGAAGTATACTATATATAGAATGAATGTGGTTAGTTGGCAATGTCTTTTGACTTAAGCTGAAGAATCGAATCAATCAGTAATTACATAGGGTATCAGACATGAGACTTGTGTAGTAATCTTGTGGAGTAGAATTGTACCCGTTCGGGTTAGATGAATAACCCCCTGGTTGGCTTGGTAGCGGCCCGTTAGAGGAGGAGATTTACGCTGCCATGGGGGGAGTCTTTGCGAATTTTCTGTAGAATGTTCTACGATAAGATCTTGATGTTAATAAGCGCCTTGTGGCCTTATAGGTTGAAGTACTACGTGTGGCGCGTTCTACTTGGCATAAGGAGTAGCCGACAGTTGGAAGTACTTGGAGCGTTTTGCTATTAGTCGATACTGCCGCGAGGTATGTGAACCTCTTCCTATCTCTTCTAGCATGATATGTGTGAACTATGTAGTACGGTAGACGCGTACGTACTAAATGTATTTGATTGGTGTAAAACATAAAGTGTTATAACGACTTTATGGGAAGTTGGTTATAACGACTTTATGTTGGTAAGAAAATACATGGTTTTTAAAAGGTAATCGATTTGAACTATAAGCGGCTTGTTATGTGTTAATAAAGAACTTGAAGTATTTCAAAAGAGTTTTGAATCATTTTGAAAGAAGAAGTAATACTTGGTTTTGAAAACTTAAGAGTTATACTAGCTTTATGGGAAGTTAGGTATAACGGCTTAAGAATGTTTTCTTGATTTGAAATCGAATGTATCGACAAACCACAAAGGCGTTAATAAAGGTAAATGTTTTGATTAATTAAGTATTAATAAAACCAAGAGCAACTTCCATCCGCATAGAAGCTAAGATGAGACAAAATGATATTTCCTAGATCATGGTTCTTTGTAATAAGATTGTTATAAACAAGAATATCCTACTCACATATAAGGCTTATGTTTCTCAGTTGTTTAAAAGAAAATTATATTCTTAAATGAATAAGGCTATGAACACGAAACCTTTCTAAAATAAGAAACGTGAACATTTGAAATTAGGCAAACTTGGGCGTTTGGGAAATAATGTTGTTACTTGATTTTACAAAGGTAAGAGTTTTGGTTTTCTTAAAAGGGCGGTCACTCTATTTTATACTACGTATTGTGTGACTTATGTGAAAGAAGCAGATCTTTTAAAGATTTAATGTGAAGTACTTTGGGGTTAGATACGAACTTGTTAGTAGAAAGCACCTTGTGTGAATAACTTGATTGTATCGGTTTGTGATAGCCTTATAATACTTTCTTGTTGATTTGAGAAGTAAACATGTTAGGATGCTACGTGTGTTAGTATCTTGTGATGTTAGTGTAAAGGGTTTTCCTCGATTGCGCTTAAAGTTGTTTGACTATCACCGTTATGTTGGTATTGTACCACTCACCTTAACTTGTGTCCGGAGGTTGTCGCCTCCGATGCGGGTAGACTCAGTGATGCAGGACCATGATTCGAGGATACCTCATGCGGGTCCGAGGATCCATGCGGAACTACGGAGTTCCGGGTTAGTTTACGCCCGTGGTCATGCGGTCTTTGTGGCCATGCGATGCGAGTCCGGGGCGATGCCGGAGTAGCTACCCTCGATGCGGGTTATACCTCATGCGGGCCTATGAGGTTGGCCTATGCGAGTCTGCGGAGAGTTCGGGGCTAGACGCGCACATTTGATATCTGCGCGAGTGACCGGCTTTTATCATGTGGACGGCAGACAGATATCATGACACATTTTATGACCTTGTTGGTACCGCTGGTGTTAGTAGTCGGCTATGCCTTCGCATTTACCACATCGCTTTATTAGGACACAGTGGGACACGGTGTTCATGTGTATTCCTTGGTGTTTGTGTATCATAACCGCCGGTGAGGAAGGTATTCCACGGGCACGATTGATGTTGTGGGCGTGAGACCCATTGGTAAAATTGAGTGATGACTTAAGGGCGTGAGTCCCTGACTTGACATGACTGCTTACTTATGGTGAACTGTAGTTTGGTTATCATACATGTCTCCTGCTTTGTATAGACTACTATGATTTCATTTACAGTATTTATTTTCGCCACATACTTGGTACTGTTGTCTTGACCTCGCCCGGGGCTGCGTTCATGCCGCAGGTAAAGGTACACCAGTCATTGATCCTCGCTCTTAGGGTCACATTTCAGCGTGTGGGAAAGCTCCGTTTCTCCGGAGGCTTATCAGTGGTATAGTCCCCTGTTGTTGTAGGTGTTTACATTCAGGGGTATGGCGGGGCCCTGTCCCGCCATTGTTGTCGTATCATTTCTTAGAGGTCTGTAGTACTGTTGTGGGCAGGGTTTGTAAAAAGGATTAAAACTGTTCATGTTGGAAAAAGTTGTTATTTATATATATGCCGAAAGACAAGTTTTTCTCAGATTATTGTTTCATATTTCATAATATGTCTTGTATTGTTTATGTTCACGATTACTGATGTTGTATCACTAGGGTGCGGGGTAAGGCACGATCACGCCCGAATCAGTCGTGACAAAAGTGGTATCGAGCGATTAATCCTCGGAAAATGTCTACTGACCGTATCGAAGTCTTGATTATCGGTGTGTTGTGCACCACACCAATGTCGGGAGGCTATAGGATATTTAGGATTGGTTTCTATTCTTCTCACTCGAGATCGTGCCTTAGATTTGTGTTGTAAGTTGGACCTCCGGCGAAATTCATTCCTTTATCGTTATGCCTCCGTAGGCAACCGGCCCGGGAGGCAAGGCGCGGCGGAGGCTGCGAGTTGAGTTCAGAGGGTTGCGAGGGCACAGGCCCAATCATTACCTAGGGTAGTGCTTCATTCGGGGATTTCTGCGACGTCACTAGCCCCAACAGAGTTTAGCACGGCGACGGCAGTTCCTACTGCGTCCATGATATTTGAACCTTCAGTTCCACGGCCAGGAGCGATGAATATAGATTGCAAAGAGGCGACCACATTAGCTATGGATTTGGCTACCAGAGATTATACCGATGTACCACGAGTCTTGATGACTACCTAAGAGAGGGTTGTGCAAGAGTAATGTTATACCCCGTATTTCCAGAGTATGTACGTGAGGGCGTACGTATTAAATTTTCTTTGCCTTAAGAATTGGCTTTGGTTCGAAATTTGGGCACGAGTGCCGAATAGAGTCGTTTTTACGACGAAAGCGTTTCCACGACTACGTTGGGAAAATTCGGCTATGTCATTTAGTATTTTTGCGGATTTTTCCGAGCGAACATTTTTGGACCAGCGGGAGGGTGACACTTGTCACCTCGTTGACGGCAAAGAGGGGCTTGGCCTTGGCCGATTGGTCCCTCCTTTTGTGCCTTGTTTTGTGGCTTGTTTTGTGGAGTGTTTTGTGGAGTGTTTTGTGGGTGCACTTGGCTTGATCTTGGCCTTACACTTGCCTAACACATGGATGGATCTTGGCCATTGGTTGGCCTTTGCTTGGCCTATAAATAGCTCCCCTTTGTGAAGACTTTCTTCATCCACAAATTGCCTAATTCTTGAAGTTCTCTTCATCCATACCTTGTGAAATTCGTCCACCACGCCCCTTTCCCCCTTCGCCGAGAGCTCCCCTTTGGTGGTGCACGTGGGTACCCCTAGCCTAGTTGTTTTCAGATAATACCACTTTGTTGTGGTATAGAAATACTCTCCTAAGTATTGTTATAATGTCCAAAATACTTTAGCCCATATACCTTGTAGAACTTTCCAAAGTACCCTTTGTACGAAAAACCCGGAAAATACGATTATACTTTCCTTAGCCTCTACACGAAACCCTAAGGAAAATCTTCACCCGTTGTTGAAGTATGGAGTAGAAGTTGCGTAGAACTTCTAAGGGTGGTTTGGTGCGGCTTGGAGCACTCGGAGGAGAGCTAAACCTTGCTCAGAGCGACTTTAAACTCGGATAATTTTTGGGCTTATCGAGGTAAATATCTTGTCCCCCTATTGTAATTGGAAATTACATAAGTGTTGAATATATAGTGTTATATACTATATATAGAACTGAACTTAGTATTATGGCAATGTCTTTTGACTTAAGCCTGAAGAATGAAGAATTGAGCGATGTCACATAGAAGGATAATAAAGAGAAGAAGCGAACTGTAATTACCTAGGGTTGTGTCTGATGAACTTATGTAGCATTCTTGTGTAGTAGAATTATGCAGCGTCAGGTTAGGCGTGTTAACCCCACTGGTTGGCTTGGTAGCCGACCTCGATAGAGGAGGAGATTTACGCCATTATGGGAGGTCTTTGCCAATTTTCGTAGAAAGATGGGAGCGTGTGTTTAAGATTTAATAGACGTTTGTGGCCTTTATAGGTGAAAGTACTAAGAGTAGCGTATTCTACTCGAGGAGTGGAAAGAAGCAAGGTTGTAGTACTTGGAGCATTTTGCTTATTGTCGTTAAATCGTCGCGAGGTATGTGAACCTCTTCCTATCTCTTCTAGCATGATATGTGTGTAACTATGTAGTGCGGTAGGCGTACTGTGTTTAATGTATTTGATTGGTTTGAAACATAAAGTGTTATAACGGCTTTATGGGAAGTTGGTTATAACGACTTTATGTAGGTAAGAAAATGGGTTGTGGTTTTTAAAAGATAATTGATTTGATTTATAAGCGCTTGGCGTTATAATAAAACTTGAAGTATTTCAAAGATTTATGAATCGTTTTGAAAGAAGTGTAGTATTGTGCTTTGAAAACTTAAGAGTTATACTAGCTTTATGGGAAGTTAGGTATAACGGCTTAAGAATAGTTTCTTGATGTTAGAAGTTAAGAGACTTGATCTTATAAGATAAGAGACTTAACTTATTTGTTTTAATGTGAATGTTTGTGTGAAACCTCATTCGTGAGTAATGAGTACTTGATTTTATTTAAAGGATAATGTTTCTGATTTGAAATCGAATGTGTATCGACAGGACCACTGCGGCGTTAATAAAGGAAAATGTATTGAATAATGATGAATTGTATTAAAACCGAGAAACCTCCATCTGCATAGAAACTAAGATGAGACAAAATGATATTACATTTTCTAGATCATGGTCTTTGTAATAAGAATGTTGTAAACAAGAATAACCTACTCTCGCGTGAGACTTATATTACTCAATTGTTCTAAAGAGGAATCAAGTGATTAAGTTTATGAACTATGAAACCATTTGAAAATGAGAAGCTTGAGTAATTGAAACTAGGCAACCGAACTTAGGAAAAGAATGTTGTTACTTGATTTTGAAAAGGGATGTGGGTTGGTCATTCTTATACTACGGTGTCGGGTGACTTTTATAAAAGTAATGGATCTCTTTTAAAAAGAAGTTAACGTATGTAGTACTTTGGGGTTAAAACCGGACTTTGGCATAATATGAAAGTACTTTGAGTTGTGTGAAGCTTGCCTATGCTTGTTGTGAAACTTGCCTATGCTTGTGATGATAGCCTTTGTTGTGCGGTGTGGTATTTACGTATTACCGTGTCTCGATAGAGGCGGTTGACTTATTGAGAACTTACTTGGGCGTCTTGGCGGTGATGGAGAATTCCACGGGTATGTTTCCATTTTGATTCTTGTCTTGTTGTTGATGTCACATGGGCGTGTCTACACCGATGCAAGATTCCGGCATGTGGCCACGCGCGGGTTGACCACCCAAGATATATTATTGAGGTAACATGGACATGTCTACACCGTCTGATTCCAGGGCGTGTGGCCATGCGGCCTTGTTATTATTGTTGCAACATGGGCGGTCTACACCGTCACGATATTCCGGCATGTGGCGTGCGGCGGGGTTGACGATATATTCTTATTGAGGTTACATGGGCATGTCTACACCGTCGCGATTCCGGCATGTGGCCGTGCGGCGTTATTATTGTTGCATCATGGACATGTCTGCAGAAGCGATTCCGGCATGCGCCATGATGCGAACATGATGGATGTTATGGGCGTGAGACCCATAGTTATATTTAGTGGTGACTTGAGGCGTGAGTCACGACTTGGCTATTTTTATGTTGCGTCTTGTATTTTGGTTATCATACATGTCTCGCCTTGTTAAGCTATTATGATTTCATTCTGATGTTGTGATTTCACATACTGTACTGTTGTCTTGACCTCCTTGAGGCTGCGTTACATGCCGCAGTAGAGGTACATCGATCGTGGATCCTCGCTCTCGGATCTCGGTTCAGCGTTTTGGGAAGCTCCGTTTCTCGAGGCTTATCTTTTGGTATGTGTTCCCCGAGTTGTAGGTTTTTGTACATTCGGGGTATGGCGGGCCCTGTCCGTCATAGTCGTTGTAAATCTTAGAGTGCAATGAATCGCTTGTGTGGCGAGTTGTAAAAGGATTAAAGCATTGGTTTTATGTATATCTTGGCAATTATTTTGGTTGCTTTGTCTATTTATTATATCTCTTGTTTCATGATTCATGTTTTATTTTCCATTGGTTTTCTCGATGTTGTATCACTAGGGTGCCCGGTAAGGCACGAACGCCCGGTTGGGCGTTACAAAGTAGTATCGAGCGATTAGTCCTCGGAAAGTGTCTACGAACCGTGTCTAGTAGTCTTGATTATCGGTGTGTTGTGCACCACATCTATAATCGTGGAGGCTATAGGACATTTAGGATTGGTTTCTATTCTTCTCATTACGAGATCGTGCCTTAGAGGCGTGTTGTAAGTTGGACCCTGCGGCGTGTTTCGTTTTACGTTATGCCTCTGCGAAAGGCAACCGGGGCCCAAGGGCAAGGCAGCGAGGAGCTGCTAGGATTGAGAGAGTGCGAGCGCGAGCCGGCCGACGAGTAGTGCTTGACGGCGAGTTTTGCGACGCCGCCAAAGGCCTGCGAGTTTAGAGCGCAGCGATGGGCTGCGAGACTACAATACGAGCCTCGATCCCACACCGAGCGGGAGATGGGTCACGCGAGAATGGCCCGATTATTGGCGAGGTTGTGGCCGATATGAGATAGGCCGGACGCAGCAGTTCAGCCGAAGACTGTAGTGCGCCCGAGGCGATTTGAGGCTACGGATTTCTTAGTTGTAGCCCGCTGAGTTTTACGTCGAGGCCGAGGATGATCCGCAGGAGTTCATCCGTCGATTCTGAGGATCATGCGGGTGATCAAGGCTTCAGATCGAGTCGGTGACATTTGTTCGCGTCGGCCGCGTGATACCGCGATCGATTGGTTTGACTTCGGAGCTTTCGGGAGAGCATGCACTTCCACCGTTTGGGGCGAGTTTTGAGGGCCTTCGGCACATTTCTTGCCTCCACAAATGAGGAGGGCTCGGGTAAACAATTTTTGATGTTGAGCGAGCGCGTCTGATTCGGAGTACAATGGAGTTCGACTCATTGGCGGTATGTTCCCGCATTAGTAGCTAGTATGGAGGATCGAGTGCACCGATATATTCTGAGGCTCGATGATTACCTAGCGAGTTGTTGGTGTTTCTCTTCAGGGCATGGACATTGCCCGCGTTCGAGCTCATGCACTGGAGTGCGAGGCGCAGATCGACAGGTGGACCGCCGGCGAAGAAAGGCGGGCGGTCGGATATTTTGGCGACTTTCGAGGCGGACCGCCTGTGGCGAACTAGTTATGTACTCCGCCATTGCGAGTAGTCCTCCGCAGCCGCCGGGACCCTTAGGATATTGAGGCGGTCGGGGCTCCCGAGTTTGAATGATCGAGGAGTAGGGTGTTGGCGGATCGATCCCCTACCTCGGTGTGGCGATGGTAGACCGCATTTCGGGAGTGTCGTAGTACGAGGAGCTTGTTATTCTTGGCCAACAGGGCCATATGACGAGAGACCGTCCGACCGGGGTAGCAGGTAGGATAGCACTGACTACTAGGCGATTGCGGGCCACGGTAAGTCGCGGTGGAAGTTCAGATTTAGCGGTCCTTGAACCGCCTAGTTTGAGTATATCCTTAACCTCTAGAGTTTTGTTTGTATTGATGTTGTTGATGTGTTTAATGTTATGTTTGGATAGCTTTGTGCTAAAATGTGATTTAGAAACTGGTTAGTGAAAAGGGTAAGTCCGCAGGTAGTGTGAGATGGAAGTGGTAGCTTTCGCGATGTGAAATAGTAAGATTGTTCGGATCGGGAACAAGAGTTGTACGGTTGGGGGTCGGGTTGAGGACCATTTGCAGGTCAACCCAGTAACCCGGTTTAGGGTGGGGTCGGTTAGGTGGTCCGCCGGTGGTAGGGTCACGAGGGTGCTAGGCCCAGTTTAGATGACCATCGTATGAGTTCGTGGATGCGTTCGATCAGAATCAGTTCGTGAAGGCCGGGAATGGCCTTAGGGGAAATCGAGGTTAGTGAGATGACCAAGTTTGGAGGTAGTGACTCCAAGGGTTGGAAACAGCGTTGACAGAAGTGTGGTACGGATACTAGAACGAGTTCGAGTGTTAAGTGGCAGTACTACGAAAGGGAAAAGTGAGCGTATGTTTTGTGGCGGTGTGGCATGATTGTTTTCGTGACGATAGCGGTGAAGACTATCACGGCGCTGTTGTTTTGAGACCTTGAAGGAACATTCGACGAATGTTTCTAAGGGATGAATGTTATACCCCGTATTTCCAGAGTATGTACGTGAGGGCGTACGTATTAAATTTTCTTTGCCTTAAGAATTGGCTTTGGTTCGAAATTTGGGCACGAGTGCCGAATAGAGTCGTTTTCTGACGAAACGTTTCCACGACTACGTTGGGAAAATTCGGCTATGTCATTTAGTATTTTTGCGGATTTTTCCGGCGTGAACATTTTTGGACAACGGAGGTGACACTTGTCACCTCGTTGACGCAAAGAGGGGCTTGGCCTGGCCGATTAGTCCCTCCTTTGTGCCTTGTTTTGTGGCTTGTTTTGTGTATTGATTTTTGGAGTGTTTTGTTGGTGCACTATGCATGATCTTGGCCTTACACTTGCCTAACACATGGATGGATCTTGGCCATTGGTTGGCCTTTGCTTGTCCTATAAATAGCTCCCCTTTGTGAAGACTTTCTTCATCCACAAATTGCCTATGTCTTGAAGTGCTCTTCCTCCCTTGTGAAATTCGTCCACCACACCCCTTTCCCCTTTGCTGAGAGCTCCCCTTTGGTGGTGCCTTGGCCGTGGGTACCCCTAGCCTAGTTGTTTCGTATAATACCCTTTGTTGTGGTATAGAAATACTCTCCTAAGTATTGTTATAATGTCCAAAATACTTTAGCCCATATACCTTGTATTACTTTCCAAAGTACCCTTTGTAAGAAAAACCCGGAAAATACGATTATACTTTCCTTAGCCTCTACGAAACCACAGGAAAATCTTCACCGTTGTTGAAGTATGGAGTAGAAGTTGCGTAGAACTTCTAAGGGTTGTTTAGTGCGGATTGGAGCACTCGGAGGAGGAGCTAAACCTTGCTCGGGAGGCGACTTTAAACTCGGATAATTTTGGGCTTATCGAGGTAAATATCTTGTCCCCATTGTAATTGGAAATTACATAAGTGTTGAATATATAGTGTTATATACTATATATAGAACTGAACTTAGTATTATGGCAATGTCTTTTGACTTAAGCTGAAGAATGAAGAATTGAGCGATAATCACATAGAAGGATAATAAAGAGAAGAAGCTGACGTAATTACCTAGGGTTGTATTCTGATAGACTTATGTAGCATTCTTGTGTAGTAGAATTATGCAGCGTCAGGTTAGGCGTGTTAACCCACGGTTGGCTTGGTGGCCGACCTCGATAGAGGAGGAGATTTCTGTTTGTTGCGGGGAGAGTCTTTGCCAATTTTACGTAGAAAGATGGGAGCGTGTGTTTAAGATTTAATGAGCGTTTGTGGCCTTTATAGGTGAAAGTACTAAGAGTAGCGTATTCTACTCGAGGAGTGGAAAGGGCTAGCAAGGTTGTAGTACTTGGAGCATTTTGCTTATTGTCGTTAAATCGTCGCGAGGTATGTGAACCTCTTCCTATCTCTTCTAGCATGATATGTGTGTAACTATGTAGTACAGTGACGTACATGTTTAATGTATTTGATTGGTTTGAAACATAAAGTGTTATAACGGCTTTATGGGAAGTTGGTTATAACGACTTTATGTAGGTAAGAAAATGGGTTGTGGTTTTAAAAGATAATTGATTTGATTTATAAGCGGCTTAGGCGTTATAATAAAACTTGAAGTATTTCAAAAGATTTATGAATCGTTTTGAAAGAAGTGTAGTATTGTGCTTTGAAAACTTAAGAGTTATACTAGCTTTATGGGAAGTTAGGTATAACGGCTTAGAATAGTTTCTTGATGTTAGAAGTTAAGAGACTTGATCTTATAAGATAAGAGACTTAACTTATTTGTTTTAATGTGAATGTTTGTGTGAAACCTCATTCGTGAGTAATGAGTACTTGATTTTATTTAAAGGGATAATGTTTCTTGATTTGGAAATCGGAATGTGTATCGACAGGACCACTGCGGCGTTAATAAAGGAAAATGTATTGAATAATGATGAATTGTATTAAAACCGGTAGAAACCTCCATCTGCATAGAAACTAAGATGAGACAAAATGATATTACATTTTCTAGATCATGAGCTTTGTAATAAGAATGTTGTAAACAAGAATAACCTACTCTCGTGAGACTTATATTACTCAATTGTTCTAAAGAGGAATCAAGTGATTAAGTTTATGAACTATGAAACCATTTGAAAATGAGAAGCTTGAGTAATTGAAACTAGGCAAGCTGGAACTTAGGAAAGAATGTTGTTACTTGATTTTGAAAAGGGATGTGGGTTGGTCATTCTTATACTACGGTATCGGGTGACTTTTATAAAAGTAATGGATCTCTTTTAAAAAGAAGTTAACGTATGTAGTACTTTGGGGTTAAAAACGGACTTTGGCATAATATGAAAGTACTTTGAGTTGTGTGAAGCTTGCTATGCTTGTTGTTGTGAAACTTGCCTATGCTTGTGATGATAGCCTTTGTTGTGCGATGTGGTATTTACGTATTCTGAGTGTCTCTCGATAGAGGCGGTTGACTTGTTGAGAACTTACTTGGGCGTCTTTGGCGATGATGGAGAATTCCGCGGTATGTTTCCATTTTGATTCTTGTCTTGTTGTTGATGTCACATGGACGTCTACACTGCCGTCTGATGTCCAGGGGCATGTGGCCATGCGGCGGTTGACCACCCGATATATTGTTATTGAGTAACATGGACATGTCTACACCGTCTGATGTCCGGGGCATGTGGCCATGCGGCACTTGTTATTGTGTTGCAACATGGGCGTGTCTACCGTCTGATATTAGGGCATGTGGCCGTGCGGCGGGGTTGACGATATATTCTTATTGAGGTTACATGGGCATGTCTACCGTCTGATGTCCGGGGCATGTGGCCATGCGGCCTTGTTATTGTGTTGCATCGTGGACATGTCTACAGAAGCGTATTAGGGGCATGCGGCCGTGATCTGAACATGATGGATGTTATGGGCGTGAGACCCGTAGTTATATTTAGTGGTGACTTGAGGCGTGAGTCACGACTTGGCTATTTTATGTTGCGTCTTGTATTTTGGTTATCATACATGTCTCACCTTGTTAAGCTATTATGATTTCATTCTGATGTTGTGATTTCACATACTTGGTACTGTTATGCGACCTCGCCCGAGTGCGTTCATGCCGCGAGTAGAAGTACATCGGTCGTGGATCCTCGCTCTCGGGATCTCGGTTCAGCGTTTTGGGAAGCTCGTTTCTCGGAGGCTTATCTTTTGGTATGTGTTCACTGAGTTGTAGGTTCTTGTACATTCGGGGTATGGCGGGCCTGTCCGTCATAGTCGTGTAAATCTTAAGTGCATGAAGCTGTTGTGGCGGGGTTGTAAAAGGATTAAAGCTGATTCGGGTTTTATGTATATCTTGAAGGCAAGCTTTTTGGTTGCTGTCTATTTATTATATCTCTTGTTTCATGATTCATGTTTTATTTTCCATTTAGTTTTCTCGATGTTGTATCACTAGGGTGCGGGTAAGGCACGATGCGAACCGGGTTGGGCGTTACAAGTAATTCTTGATTGGGCTTGAGCATGGCACGTATGCGGGCTTATATACAGCGGTAAAGCGTAGAGATCGGCGGGTTAACGAAGGGCGAGGAGAGGGCGGAGCGTGAGTCCCGGTAACTTTCAAGGTGAGTATACCTTAAGTGCTATGTTCTGATAGCAGTGTGTTAGTTGTGATTAGAAATCATGGTGGGTTAACCAAGTAAGATTTTGGGGGATAGAGAAGGTGTGAGCCTTAGAGTGTTATACGTGGAGACCTTAGAGGTAAGGCCATCTCGAGTAAAGGTGTAGTGTTATGTTTGATCCTTATCGAGTGCTTAGTGTATGTGAGATATATTGTGTGATAAGTCACGAGTAGTGTGGAATGAAGGGGGTAGTTGAGCTAAGAAGAGCGCTAGGTTTTCGTGGCGTGATTAGAAAAGTTGTTCGCCAGGGAGCAAGTGTTTTACGCGAGAGTGGGTCGAGTTGAGGCCATGCCGCGGGTCAACCCGCGACCTGTTTGTTGGTGGGGTCAGTTCGTGGTGGTCCCGCCGGGTGGTGGGGTCACGAGGGTGTTAGGCCCAAGTTTAGTTAACAACGTCTGAGTTCGTGGTTGCGTTCGACCAGTAGCCGGGTCGATGGGGGCAGCCCATCGTGTTCTTCGGTCGGGACCGTTCACTCGGCAGTGTTGTTTTATCAGAAAGGTTGTAAGGCTGCACGGGGTGCCTACCTTCACCTTATGGCAGACAGTGGAGCCAGTTCACGGCTGTTTTTGTTTTGGAAGTTTTACGAGCGGGGTTAAGGACTGGTGAGTCTCGAATCGCGTTCGCCACCGGGCGATGTGTCGCGACCCGATCCGGGCGTGATGGTGCCTTACCCCGGGCACCCTAGTGATACAACATCAGAGTAATCAGCGGAACATAAAACGATACAAGACATATGAAACAATGATCTGAGAAAAACTTGCCTTTCGGCATATATAAAAAAAAAACAACTTTTTCAACATGAACAGTTTAATCCTTTTTACAACCCTGCCCACAACAGTACTACAGACCTCTACGAAAGATATGACAACAGCGGCAGGCGGGGCCGTCATACCACGAATGTAGCACCTCGACAGCGAGGGGACTATACGAATAAGCCTCCGAGAAAGCGGAGCTTCCCAAAGCTGTGACCACGAGCTAGGATCAACGGCGGTGTGTACCTCGACTGCGGCATGAACGCAGCCCCGAAGGAGGTCGATCTGAACAAAATGCGGTATGTGAAACTGAAAATACATCGTAAATGAAATCATAGCGATCATATAAAGCAAGAGACAATGTATGATAACCAAACTCTGATTTACAACAAGCCGTCATGTCAAGTTAGGGACTCACGCCTCAGTCATCACTCAAGTATAACAATGGGTCTCGGGCCCACAACATCAATCATGCGTGGAATACCTTCCTCACCGGCGATCTATGATATAAAAGCACCATGGAACACACATGAACACGGGTCCACTGTGTCATAATATCTGCATGCGGGTAAGTGCGAAGGCATGGCCGCCTACTAAAACCAGCGGTACCAGCAGGTCATGGCTGTATCATAAGATCTGTCTGGCCGTCACATGATCAAAGGCGGCCACTTGCCCGCGATATCGATGTGCGCGTCTAACCACGGAACTCCGCGACTCGCGTAGGCCAATCTCATCGGCCCGCGTGAGGTATTCCCGCGTCGGTAGCTACTCCGGCGTCGTCACGGACTTCGCGATCGCGTGGCCACGTGGACGCGTGCCCGTAAGGGCGTCACTAACACGGAACTCGTAGCTCCGCATAGGCCCGGGACTGCGTGAGGTATTCTCGAATCATAGGTCCATCGACGCTGAGTCTACCCGCGTCGGAGGCGGCAACCGGAATCATCTCTAGATGTGAATGCCACAATACTATCATAACGTCTGTTAGTTAATAAGCAAAATCAAGTGAACGCCTTTACCCAAACATAACAAGATACTATCACACGTAGCATCCTTACACGTTTTCTTATCAAAGCAACAAGAAAGTATTTACAAGGCTATCACGAACCAATACAATAGAGTATTCACACAGTACTTTTACTAACAAGTTCGGTATCTAACCCCAAAGTACTTCACACATTAAATCTTTAAAAGATCTGTTTCTTTCACATAAGTCACCTGATACGTAGTATAAAATAGAGTGACTATCCTTTTAAGAAAACCAAAACTCTTACCTTTGTAAAATCAAGTAACAACATTATTTTCCAAGCGTCAAGTTTGCCTAATATCAAATGTTCACGTTTCTTATTTTAGAAAGGTTTAGTAGTTCATAGTTTTATTCATTTAAGAATATAATTCTCCTTTAAACAATCGAGAAACATAAGCCTTATATGTGAGTAGGATATCTTGTTTATAACAATCTTATTACAATGACCATGATCTAGGAAATATCATTTTGTCTCATCTTAGCTTCTATGCGGATGGAAGTTTCTCTTGGTTTTAATAATACTTAATTATTCAAAACATTTCCTTTTAATGTATTTGCGGTGGTTTGTCGATACATTCGATTTCGAAATCGATAAAACATTCTTAAGCCGTTATACCTAACTTCCCGTAAAGCTAGTATAACTCTTAAGTTTTCCAAAAACCAAATATTACTTCTTCTTTCAAATGATTCAAAAATCTTTTGAAATACTTCAAGTTCTTTATTAACACATAACAAGCGGTTATAGTTCAAATCGATTACCTTTTCAAGACCACAAGTACTTTCTTACCAACATAAAGTCATTATAACCAACTTCCCATAAAGCGTTATAACACTTTATGTTTTAAACCAATCAAATCGTTTAGCACGTATGCGTCTCTGCTACATAGTTCACACATATCATGCTAGAAGAGGTAGGAAAAGGTTCACATACCTCGCGACGAGTATCGACTAATAGCAAAAGCGCTCCAGTACTTCCAGCTGTCGGCTACTCCTTAAGCCAAGTAGAGCGCGCCACGTAGTACTTCAACCTATAAGGCCACAAGCGACATTAACATCAAGATCTTATCGTAGAACATTCTACGAAAATTGGCGCACCTCCCATGGCGTAAATCTCCTCCTCTAACGGGCGGCTACCAAGCCAACGGGGGTTATACATCTAACGAGCGGTACAATTCTACTCCACGGTACTACTACAAGTCTCTTGTAATACGGTCTATGTAATTACAGATTCGATTCGATTCTTGAGCTTAAGTCAAAAGACATTGCCAACTAACCACGTTGATTCTATATATAGTATACTTGACTATATATTCTAACAACATGTAATTTCCAATTACAATAGAGGACAAGATATTTACCTCGATAAGCCCATAATTATCCAAGTATAAATGTCGATCCTTAGCAACTTAGCTCTACTCGGTGCTCGACCCGCTCAAACAACCCTTAGAAGTTCTAACCAACTTCTACTTAATTACTTGATCACTCGATGAAGATTTCCTTAGGGTTTGGTTATGAGACAAAAAGGACATACGGTAGTATTTAAGACTCTACGTATAGAGGTTTCTTTGGAATACTACAAGGTATACGGCTAAGGTAATTTGGGTATAGTAACAATACTTTTAAGAGTATTTCTACCAAGAGGTGGGTGTATTCTACGAGAACAACAAGGTAAGGGGGTACCTCACCAGCTGGGAGGGGTCTACCTCTCGAGGCCTCTGGGAGGGTGCACCTCGGCCAAGGCCTCGCAAGGGAAGAGGGGAGGACGAAACCAACAAGGAGGGAGGAGGTTTTCAAGACTTGGAAATTATGGAATGGATGAAGAAGTCTTCAAAGGGGAGGGTATTTATAGGCCAAGCAAAGGCCAACCAAGGGCCAAGATCTAGCCAAGTGGGGGCAAGTGGAGGGCGAGATATGTCCAAGTGCCCCTAGACCTACTCCTTAAAACCTGCAAATATCTACACAAATATCGACCAACACTTGCTCGTCCATTCGGCCTAACGCCCTTCAAGTCCGCTGACGAGAGGGTGCTAAGTGTTGCCCTCTCGTTGGTCCAAAGCGTTTCGTCTCTCGGAAAAATCCAAAAATACTAAATGACATAGCCGAATTTTCCTGCATGAAGTTATGTAAAGCGTTTCGTCAACGACTCTAAGGTGTTGTGCACAAACATATTTCGGCCAAGGGTGCCACGTGGGGGTGACACGTGTCGCCCCGATTAAATCAAAATATTTCGTCTTAGAAAATATCCATAACGGCCAAAATCTCAAAATCAAGCGGGCCCCACAAAAGTAAATTTCTCCGTGGGCCCACGTGACCATTTCGAAAATAAAATCCCAAAATTCTAATATAATCTAAGAAGTCAAAACCAAATCACGGGAATCAATTCCCATTAACGAACCTTTTCCTTCACAAAACCGGAAACTTTTAGTGGAAAAATCACCTCTTTCTTCCTTTCCAATCTTTACAGCCGTATTCTCGTCGTGCGTCCTCGCATACATACCGGGAACTACGGGTATAACATTCTTCCCCAGAAACATTCGTCGAATGTTCCTTCTAAATCTCAAGACAAGCGTGCGCGATATAGTCTTCCTCTTATACTTACGAAACAATCTGCCATACACGGCCACGAGAAATACCTGCGCAACATACTTATCCAAGTCTACGAGGAAACACCTCTAACATCACCACAAATACCTCTTCCAGGGTTAAAATATACTTCTTTAGTCACTGATACCACTTTTATCACTTTGTCGCGAGCCTTGCTCGGCGACCCAACAAATGGTGCCGTGCTTGCGATCCACGAGGCGTACCTACGGCCCTTCTCGGGATGTGCCATACGGAGAGCCACGGTTGGTGCATTCCGTGGTAGAGCTCGCCTCTTTATACGCTCACCCGAACAACAATACGAAAGACCGGACGTCTTGCCTCTAAGTCGGACGGCAATTGCTAACATATAATGACCTGGCCTATTCTTCACATGAACTCAAAGGCCCAAGTAACTCGGGCTAAGTTCCTTGTTTCCAAAACTCGCCACACCCTGTCCGGGTGGTACTTTCAAGAAGACCGACCGTCGGCTGAACTCTGGCGTCGTCGCCGATTATCCATACGATTCCTGCAGTGCGAACTTTCTAAACAAGCTTACTTTATCCGGTCTGTGGAACAAGCTGAACAACCGTCGAACCTTGCCAACATCGAACCAATCGGCCGGACTTACACTTCCGCCCTACAAGGCTTCATAAGGCGACATCCGAACACGAAATGGTAGCTCAAGCGCTCCTCCACGGGGAGACAACAATCCTGCAACTACCCGCGAAATCCACGCATTGGCGGGCGAATGCGGTCTGAGACTCGCTGAGTTCTTAACCTGCACTGGTAGGACTTTGAGAAACAAAACAGCCGTAACACAGGCTCGGCATCGTCATAAGGTGAAGGTAGGCACCGTGCAGCCTTACAACCTTTACGATATAATCAACACTGCAAGTACAAGGTCTCGTCGAAAAACCACGACGGCTGCTCCGTCGGCCCGACTGCGGTCGAATCGTCCACGAACTTCGTCTGGTCAACTAAACTTGGGCCTAACACCCTCGTGACCCTAACACAAGGCGGGACCACCACAAGCGACCCCACCACCAAACCTGCGCGGGTTGACCCGCGTGGCCTCAACCCGACCGGCACGGCGCGTGATGCTAGCTCCACGAAGGAAAACTCTCACTAATCACACTACGAAAACCTAGCGGCCTTCTTAGCTCAACTACCCCCTTTCATTCCACACTACTTAGGGACCTATCCCCAAACATAGCTCACGTGCACTATGCACTCCTATAAGGGTCAAACATAAACATACGTCTCTACCCGAGATGGCCTTACCTCTAAGGTCTTTGCGTATAAAGCTCTAAGGCTCACACTTTCTCTATCCTCCAAAATCTTACTCGGTTAACCCACCATGATTTCTAATCACAACTAACACACTGCTATCAGAACATAGCACTTAAGGTATACTCACCTTGAAAGTTACCGAAGGACGCTTTGCTCGGCCTCTTACAACGTCCTTGGTTAACCCGTCGATCTCTACGTTTCTCGGCCTGCTGCGCATAAGCCCGTACACAGGCCACGCTCAAGCCTAACTGAAGAACTACTCTTGCACGACCCTCTCTTAGATAGCCATCAAGACTCGCGGTACATCGATATACTCTCTGGTAGCCAAATCCATAGCTAGTAACAGGGTCGCCTCTTTGCAATCCATATTCTCTGTTCCTGGTCGTGGAACTGAAGGTTCAAATATCATGGCGCGATGAGCTGCGCGCCGTGCTAAACTTTGGGGCTAGTGATGTCGCGAAATCCCGAATGAAGCATTACCTAGGTAATGATTGGGCTGTGCCACGTAACCCTCGAACTCTACTCGCGGCTCCTGCGCCTTGCCCTCACGGGCGGGTTGCCCTACGCGGAGGCATAGCGGTGAGGAAGAAATGCGTCGGAGGTCAACTTACAACACGACTCTAAGGCACGATCTCGGAATGAGAAGAATAGAAACCAATCCTAAATATCCTATAGCCTCACGATTATTGGCGTGGTGCACAACACAGCGATAATCAAGACTGCTGGATACGATGCGTAGACACTTTCCGAGGATTAAGCGCTCACGATACCACTTTTGTCACGACCGATCCGGGCGTGGATCGTGCCTTACCGGGCACCCTAGTGATACAACATCAGTGTCGGAACATAAAGCGATACAAGACATATGAAACAATGATCGAGAAAAACTTGCCTTTGGCGTATATAAAAAAACAACTTTTTCAACATGAGCAGTTTAATCCTTTTTACAACCACCTGCGATTACTACGGACCTCTACGAAAGATATGACAACAACGACGGGACGGGGCCGTCATACCCACGAATGTAAGCACCTACGACAACGGGGACTATACGAATAAGCCTCGGAGAAGCGGAGCTTCCCAATGGCTGTGACCACGAGGCTAGGATCAACGGCGGTGTACCTCAACTGCGGCATGAGCACGGCCCGGAGTCGATCTGTAGTGCAAAGTATGTGAAACTGAAAATACATACGTAAATGAAATCATAGCGATCATATAAAGCAAGAGACAATGTATGATAACGAACTACGATTTCTGACAAGCCGTCATGTCAAGTTAGGGACTCGCCCTCAGTCATCACTCGAAGTATAACAATGGGTCTCGGGCCCACAACATCAATCATGCGTGGAATACCTTCGCCACCGGCGATCATGATATAAAAGCACCATGGAACACACATGAACACGAGTCCCACGTGTCATAATATCTGCATGCGGGGTAAATGCGAAGGCATAGCCGACTACTAAAAACCCAGTACCAACAAGGTCATGGCGTATCATAAGATCTGTCTAGACCGTCACATGATCAAAGGCGGCCACTTGCCCGCGATGTCGATGTCTGCGCGTCTAACCTGGAACTCCGCGACTCGCGTAGGCCAATCTCATCGGCCCGCGTGAGGTATTCCCGCGTCGGTAGCTACTCCGGCGTCGTCACGAACGCGATCGCGTAGCCACGTGGACCGCATGCCCATAAGGGCGTCACTAACACGGAACTCGTAGCTCGCATAGGCCCCGGGACTGCGTGAGGTATTCTCGAATCATAGGTCCATCGACCGCTTTGAGTCTACCCGCGTGGAGCGGCTTAACCCGGAATCATCTCAAGAGGTGAATGCCACAATACTATCATAACGCGATGGTTAATAAGCACAATCGAGAAACCCTTTACCCATACATCACAAGATACTAACACACGTAGCATCCTAACACGTTTACTTATCAAAGCAACAAGAAAGTATTTACAAGGCTATCACGAACCAATACAATAGAGTATTCACACAAGGTACTTTCTACTAACAAGTTGAATTATCTAACCCCAAAGTACTTCACACATTAAATCTTTAAAAGATCTGTTTCTTTCACATAAGTCACACAATACCCGTAGTATAAAATAGAGTGACTATCCTTTTAAGAAAACCAAAACTCTTACCTTTGTAAAATCAAGTAACAACATTATTTTCCAAACGTCCAAGTTTGCCTAATATCAAATGTTCACGTTTCTTATTTTAGAAAGGTTTAAGTGTTCATAGTTTTATTCATTTAAGAATATAATTCTCCTTTAAACAATCTGAGAAACATAAGCCTTATATGTGAGTAGGATATCTTGTTTATAACAATCTTATTACAGCAGCCATGATCTAGGAAATATCATTTTGTCTCATCTTAGCTTCTATGCAGATGGAAGTTTCTACTGGTTTTAATAATACTTAATTATTCAAAACATTTCCTTATTAACGCTGCGGTGGTTTGTCGATACACATTCGATTCGAAATCAAGAAACATTCTTAAGCCGTTATACCTAACTTCCCATAAAGCTAGTATAACTCTTAAGTTTTCCAAAAACCAAATATTACTTCTTCTTTCGAAATGATTCAAAAATCTTTTGAAATACTTCAAGTTCTTTATTAACACATAACAAGCCAGTTATAGTTCAAATCAGTTACCTTTTCAAGACCACAAGTACTTTCTTACCAACATAAAGCTGTTATAACCAACTTCCCATAAAGCCGTTATAACACTTTATGTTTTAAACCAATCAAATACGTTTAGCACGTATGTCACCGTACTACATAGTTCACACATATCATGCTAGAAGAGGTAGGAAAGGTTCACATACCTCGCGACGAGTATCGACTAATAGCAAAACGCTCAAGTACTTCCAATCGCCGCTACTCGTAAGCCAAGTAACGCGCCACACGTAGTACTTCAACCTATAAGGCCACAAGCGCGCTTATTAACATCAAGATCTTATCGTAGAACATTCTACGTAAAATTCGCGACTCTCCCCGCAACAGCGTAAATCTCCTCCTCTAACGGGGCCGGCTACCAAGCCAACCAGGGGGGGGTTATACATCTAACCCGAACGGGTACAATTCTACTCCACAGTACTACTACACAAGTCTACTGTAATACAGTCCTATGTAATTACAATTCGATTCTTGAGCTTAAGTCAAAAGACATTGCCAACTAACCACGTTGATTCTATATATAGTATACTTCAACTATATATTCTAACAACATGTAATTTCCAATTACAATAGAGGGACAAGATATTTACCTCGATAAGCCCATAATTATCCAAGTATAAATGTCGATCCTTAGCAACGCTTAGCTCCTACTCCGGGTGCTCCAACCCGCTCCACACCAACCTTCGAAGTTCGAACCAACTTCTACTGACATCCTTCCATCCTCACTGACGATTACCTTAGGGTTTCGGTTTGAGACAAACCGGACATACGGTAGTATTTCCGGGCTCTACGTATAGAGGTTTCTTTGGAATACTACAAGGTATACGGCTAAGGTAATTTGGGTATAGTAACAATACTTTTGAGAGTATTTCTACCAAGAGGGGGGGTGTATTCTACGAGAACAACAAGGTAAGGGGGTACTCACGGCACCCACTAGGAGGGGTGTACCACCGGCGAAGGCCTCAGGAGGGTGCACCTCGCCAAGGCCTCACAAGGAAGAGGGAGGACGAAACCAACAAGGAGGAGGAGGTTTTCAAGACTTGGAAATTATGGAATGGATGAAGAAGTCTTCAAAGGGAGGGTATTTATAGGCAAGCAAAGGCCAACCAAGGGCGAAGATCTAGCCAAGTGGGGCAAGTGGAGGGCCAAGATATGTCCAAGTGCCCCTAGACCCTACTCCTTAAAACCCTCACAAATATCTACACAAATATCAACCAACACTTGCTCATCCATTCGCCCTAACGCCCTTCAGTCCACCAACGAGGGTGCCAAGTGTTGCCCTCTCGTTGGTCCAAAGCGTTGCGTCTCTAAAAATCCGCAAAAATACTAAATGACATAGCCGGAATTTTCCTCGCAAGTTATGTAAAGCGTTTCGTCAACGACTTAACCGGTGTTGTGCACAAACATATTTCGGCCAAGGGGTGCCACGTGGGGGTGACACGTGTCGCCCCGATTCGTCAAAATATTTCGTCTTAGAAAATATCCATAACGGCCAAAATCTCAAAATCAAAGCGGGCCCACAAAATAAATTTCTCCCGTGGGCCCCACGTGACCATTCAGAAAATAAAATCCCAAAATTCTAATATAATCTAAGAAGTCCAAAACCAAATCGGAATCCAATTCCCATTAACGAACCTTTTTCCTTCACAAAAACCGGAAACTTTTCCGTGGAAAAATCACCTCTTTCTTCCTTTCCAATCTTTCTGTCGTATTCTCGTACGTACGTCCTCGCATACATACCCAGGAACTACGGGGTATAACACAGTGTGTGGATTTCAGGGGTAGTTGTGAGGATTGTTGTCTCCTGTGGAGGGAGCGTTCAAGCTACCATTTCAGTGTTCGGATGTCGCCTTACGAAGCCTTGTAGGGGCAGAAGTGTAGGTTGCCGGTCGATTGGTTCGATGTTGGCAAGGTTCGATAGTTGGTTCAGCTTGTTCCACAGACGGTGGATGGGTAAAGCCTGCCTCAGAAGAAGTTTTGGCAGCTCGGAGGAATCGTGCGGATAATCGGCGACGACGCTTAGAGTTCAGGTTGACGGTCGGTCTTCTTGAAAGTACCACCCCGGACAGGGTGTGACGAGTTTTGGAAACAGAAGGAACTTAGCCCGAGTTACTTTGGGCTTTTTGAGTTCATGTGAATAATAGGCCAGGTTGCCTATAGGTTAGCAATTGCCGTCCGACTTAGGAGGCAGTACGTCCGGTCTTTCGTATTGTTATGTTCGGGGGGCTGAGCGTATAAAGAGGCCAGAGCCTCTACCACGGGAACAGACCCGAACCGTGGCTCTCCGTATTGCACATCCACGAGAAGGGCCGTAGGCATGCCTCGAGGATCGCAGAAGCACGTACCATTTGTTGGGTCGCCGAGTGCGCTCGCGACAAAGTGACAAAAGTGGTATCGATGACTAAGAAGTATATTTTAACCCCGGAAGAGGTATTTGTGGTGATGTTAGAGGTGTTTCCTCGTAGACTTGGATATAAGTATGTTGCGCAGTATTTACGTGGCGGTATGGCGGGATTGTTTCGTAAGTATAGTAGTGAAGACTATCTTGGCGCGCTTGTTTTGAGACTTAGAAGGAACATTCGACGAATGTTTCTAAGGGAAGAATGTTATACCCCGTAGTTCCGAGGTATGTATGCGAGGGCGTGCGTGCGAGAATACGATGTAAAGATTGGAAAGGAAGAAAGAGGCGAATTTTCCACGGAAAAGTTTCCGGTTTTTGTGAAGGAAAAGGTTCGTTAATGGGAATTGGATTCCCAGATTTGGTATTCGGACTTCCCGGAATATTAGAGAATTATGGAATTTTATTTTCGGAAATGGTCACGTGGGCCCACGGAGAAATTTACTGGTTTTGTGGGCCCACTTTGTTTTGAGATTTTGGCCATTGTGGATATTTTGGAAGATGTTTTATTTTGGGCGATAGGAGGGTGACACGTGTCACCCCCGCCTAGGTGGCTTGGCCGAATGACATTTGTGCACAACACCCGGTTAGAGTCGTTTTTTTTCGAAACGTTTTACAAAAAATTCGAGGGGAAAAATACCGCGATGTCTTTTGTTATTTTTTCGGATTTTTACGAGAGACGAAAAAATTTTGACCAACCAGAGGGCGGCACATGGCACCCTCTCATCGGTGAGCAAGGTGGCGACTTGGACGATTTGGGGTGTCAGTGGTAGATATTTTTGGTAGATATTTGTGAGGTTTTAAGGAGTAGGGACTAGGGTGAACTTGGGCATATCTTGGCCCTACACTTGTGTAGCACTTTGATAGATCTTGGCCATTGGTTGGCCTTGGCTTGTAGTATAAATACCCATCACTTTGATGAACTTCTTCATCCATAAATTTGCCTAAGTCTTGAAAGCTCTCCTTCTCCCTCCTCAGTGTTGAGTTCGCCAAGGGCCTCCCTCAGGCCGAGAGCACCCCCCTCTAGGGGTGCTAGAGAGTGTACCCCTAGCCGAGTTGCTTTCGTATAATACCCCCCTTTGTGGTGTAGAAATACTCTCAAAAGTATTGTTATAATGCCCAAATTACCTTAGCCGTATACCTTGTTGTATTCTAAGGTTATACCTATACGAAAAGCCCAGAAATACTATTATTCTTTCCGTCAGTCACAAAACCGAAACCCTAAGGAAAATCTCCATAGTTAGTTGGAGTGTTATGTAGAGGTTGGTTAGAACTTCTAAGGGTGGTTTGGAGCGGGTTGGAGCGCCCGGAGTTGGAGCTAAACCTTGCTCAGGATCGACATTAAACTCGGATAATTATGGGCTTATCGAGGTAAATATCTTGTCCCTCTATTGTAATTGGAAATTACATGTTGTTAGAATATATAGTTGAAGTATACTATATATAGAACTGAACGTGGTTAGTTGGCAATGTCTTTTGACTTAAGCCTGAAGAACTGAACTGAACTGTAATTACATAGGACTGTATTACAGTAGACTTGTGTAGTAGTACTGTGGAGTAGAATTGTACCCGTTCGGGTTAGATGAATAACCCCTGGTTGGCTTGGCAGCCGTTAGAGGAGGAGATTTACGCCCATTGTGGGGAGGTCGCCGAATTTTCGTAGAATGTTCTACGATAAGATCTTGATGTTAATAAGCGCTGTGGCCTTATAGGTTGAAGTACTACGTGTGGCGCTCTACTTGGCAGGAGTAGCCGGTTGGAAGTACTGAGCGTTTTGCTATTAGTCGATACTGCCGCGAGGTATGTGAACCTCTTCCTATCTCTTCTAGCATGATATGTGTGAACTATGTAGTACGGTGACGTACGTGTACTAAATGTATTTGATTGGTGTAAAACATAAAGTGTTATAACGGCTTTATGGGAAGTTGGTTATAACGGCTTTATGTTGGTAAGAAAATACATGTGTTTTTAAAAGGTAATCGATTTGAACTATAAGCGCTTGTTATGTGTTAATAAAGAACTTGAAGTATTTCAAAAGAGTTTTGAATCATTTTGAAAGAAGAAGTAATACTTGGTTTTTGAAAACTTAAGAGTTATACTAGCTTTATGGGAAGTTAGGTATAACGTCTTAAGAATGTTTTACTGATTTCGAAATCGTAACGTGTATCGACAAACCACAAGTAAGTTAATAAAGGGAAATGTTTTGATTAATTAAGTATTAATAAAACCAAGAGTAACTTCCATCCGCATGTAGCTAAGATGAGACAAAATGATATTTCCTAGATCATGGTTGTCTTTGTAATAAGATTGTTATAAACAAGAATATCCTACTCACATATAAGGCTTATGTTTCTCATTGTTTAAAAGAAAATTATATTCTTAAATGAATAAGGCTATGAACCACGAAACCTTTCTAAAATAAGAAACGTGAACATTTGAAATTAGGCAAACTTGGGCGTTTGGGAAATAATGTTGTTACTTGATTTTACAAAGGTAAGAGTTTTAGTTTTCTTAAAAGGACGGTCACTCTATTTTATACTACGGGTATTGTGTGACTTATGTGAAAGAAACAGATCTTTTAAAGATTTAATGTGTGAAGTACTTTGGGGTTAGATAATTCGAACTTGTTAGTAGAAAGCACCTTGTGTGAATAACTTGATTGTATCGGTTTGTGATAGCCTTATAATACTTTCTTGTTGATTTGAGAAGTCAACATGTTAGGATGCTACGTGTGTTAGTATCTTGTGATGTTAGTGTAAAGGGGTTTTCCTCGATCGCGCTTAAAGTTGTTTGACTATCACCGTTATGTTGGTATTGTACCACTCACCTTGACTTGTGTCCGAGGTTGCGCCTCCGACGCGGTAGACTCGGCGTGCGGGACAATGATTCGAGGATACCTCATGCGGTCCGGGGATCCATGCGGAACTACGGAGTTCCGAGTTAGTTTACGCCTTGTGGTCACGCGGTCTTTGTGGCTACGCGATCGCGAGTCGGGGCGATGCCGGGAGTAGCTACCCGATGCGGGTTATACCTCACGCGGGCCTACGAGGTTGGCCTATGCGAGCTGCGGAGAGTTCGGGGCTAGACGCGCACATTTGATATCATGCGTAGTGACCGGCTTTTATCATGTGACGGCTGCAGACAGATATCATGACACATTTTATGACCTTGTTGTACTGCTGGTGTTAGTAGTCGGCTATGCCTTCACTTACCTGCATCGTTTTATTAGGACACAGTGGGACTCGTGTTCATGTATTCCTCGTGTTTGTGTATCATAACCTGGCCATGAGGAAGGTATTCCACGCACGATTGATGTTGTGGGCGTGAGACCCATTGGTAAATTGAGTGATGACTTAGGCGTGAGTCCACGACTTGACATGATTGCACTTATGGTGAATCAGAGTTTGGTTATCATACATGTCTCTGCTTTGTATAGACTACTATGATTTCATTTACAAGATTTATTTTCGCACATACTTGGTACATCGACTCGCCCGGCTGCGTTCATGCCGCAGTAAAGGTACACCGCCATTGATCCTCGCTCTTGGTCACGATTCACGTGTGGAAAGCTCCGTTTCTCCGAGGCTTATCAGCCGTATAGTCCTGTTGTTGTAGGTGTTTACATTCGGGTATGGCGGGGGCCCCGCCCGCCATTGTTGTCGTATCATTTCTTAGGTGCAAAGTATCGCTGTGGCGTGGTTTGTAAAAGGATTAAAACTGTTCATGTTGGAAAAAGTTGTTATTTATATATATGCCGAAAGGCAAGTTTTTCTCAGATTATTGTTTCATATTTCATAATATGTCTTGTATTGTTTTATGTTCCGCTGATTACTCTGATGTTGTATCACTAGGGTGCCCGGGGTAAGGCACCAGTCACGGGCCCGGAATCGGGTCGTGACACTATCATCTGGCGGAACCACCCCAAACTAACCCCACCTCATTCCGGGCTGCGGGTTTGTCACGACCCGACCCCGGGGCCGCGACTGGTACCCTACCTGGGCAGCCCGTTCAGGTATACATCAGAGGATAGCAGCGGAACATACACAACTGATAAAAATGCTTAACATAAAATAACAACAGGCTGGCCGATGAGGCCACCTTCCGTAAGCTATACAAATAAAACAGTACATTTTTCTTTACAACCCGATCCACAAATGTGACTACAGACCTCTAAGAATAACAACTGTGACGGGACAGGGCCCCGCCATACCCCTGAATGTACATCTACCGACAATACCACGGATAAGCCTCCGAAATAAAGGAGCTTCTCAACAGCTGAACATTGATCCTAAGAGCGATGATCAGCAACCCGTACTCTACCTGCGGCATGAACGCAGCCCCCCGAAGGAGGTCAGTACAACATGTACCAAATATGTGAAACTGAAAGTACTGTAATGAAATCATAAGTCTATAATAAAACTAGAGACAGGTATGATAACTCAATTAACAGTACACAGTGCCTTACTAACAATGAGAGTAAATAGGAGTATGACTACAACATAAAATAGGAAGCTCACGATCGAGCAGGACCACCCGCCCGCAGTATCATTAAGCAATGCTACTCCTGGGACTATTTCACCCGTGATAGTGCGGACCGCATGAGGTATTCCTCGCATTGGACTATTTCACCCAAGATAAGCCATCGCCACACGACCGAACCCGCGTGATCGTGCCTTACCCCGCACCCTAGTGATACAACATCGAGAAAATCAGCGGAAATAAAACATAAACATGAAACAAGAGACATGATAAATAAACAAGCTAACCAAAACAGCTTGCCTGCTTAAATACATAAAACCCGAACGCTTATCCTTTTTACAAACTCGCCACAACAAGATTACATGCACTTCTAAGAAGTGATAACAACTATGACGGACAGGCCCCGCCATACCCCTAAATGTACAAGAACCTGCTGCACTGTGGTAACATACCACAAGATAAGCCTCCAAGAAACGGGGCTTCCTAACACGCCGAATCGTGATCCTATGGCGAGGATCCACAACCGATGTACTTACCTGCGGATTAACGCAGCCCCGAGCGAGGTCAAGATAACAGTACCAAGTATGTGAAACTTAAAATATCAGAATGAAATCATAACAGTCTATCTAAAAACAGGAGACATGTATGATAACAAAACTACAATTCACAAATATAAAAGTAGTCATGTCAAGTCAGGGACTCACGCCCTCAAAGTCATCCCTCATGCCCGTGGAACTCCTTCCTCACTGCCGGCAGTATAGGTATAAATCGTGTGGAATACGTGTCTCGGCCCATCCCATGGGACTCGATAAAAAAACCAGGTGGAATACGTGTCTCGGCCCATCCCATGGGACTCGATAAAGAATCAGGTGGAATACGTGTCTCGGCCCATCCCATGGGACTCGATAAAGAATCAGGTGGAATACGTGTCTCGGCCCATCCCATGGGACTCGATAAAGAATCATACATAACAGATCAGCCGGCCCTCCATCGAGAGACGCGGTGGTATAGAAATACAGTACTTGCACAACAAGGCTATCACACGCAAACATAGGCAAGTTACACACAACTTGAAGTACTTCCATTTTATGCCGAAGGCCAGATTCTAGCCCCCAAAGTATTACGTACGTTAAATTCTTTAAAAAGATCCAATTCTTTTATAAAGGTCACCCGATACCCGTAGTATTAAAAACAGAGTGACTCACATTTTTTTTGTAAACCAGAACACTTTCTTTTTAAAATCAAGTAACAACATTATTTTCCAAACGTTCAAGTTTGCCTAATTTCAAATGCTCAAGTCTCTTATTTTAGAAAGGTTTCATAACTCATAGTCTTAATCTCTTTTAAAACAATTGAGTAACATAAGTCTTATGTGTAAGCCGTTTATTCTTGTTTATAATATCTTATTACAAAGAAACGATCTAGGAAATGTAATACAATTTTGTCTTATCTTAGCTTCTATGCAGATGGAGGTTTCTACTGGTTTTAATAACAATTAGTCAATACATTTCCTTTATTAACGCTGCAATGGTTTGTTCGATACTTATTCTTATTTCCGAAATCAGTAAAACATTATTCTTTAAAAGCCAAGTACTCATTACTCACGAATGAGGTTTCACAACTTTTTAACAAAATTCATGGTCCTTAACATTTCATAAAACGTCATTTATAAGTTAAGTCTCTTATCTTTTAAGATCAAGTCTCTTAACTTCTAAAATCAATAAACCATTCTTTTACCTACATAAAGTCGTTATAACTAACTTCTCATAAAGCTATTATAACACCTTATGTTTTAGACCAACCAAAACTCGTTTAGCACACGTACGTCTACCGTACTACATAGTTCACAACAATCATGCTAGAAAAGATAGGAAGAGGTTCACATACCTCGCGACGATTATCGACAAATAGCAAAACGCTCCAAGTACTTCAACCCGTCGGCTACTCCTTAAGCCAAGTAGATCACGCCACACGTAGTACTCCACTCCTAAAACGGTCATAGTACTTTTATCAAACCTTTCTTACCACTGAAGACTTATACCAATAAAAAGCCCTCTAATTCTACGGAAAATTGGGCAGCACTTCCCCCGTTTTTACTCACTTTTCCATCTTTCTCCAAGGCCCGAATAACCGTAATTATATGCCATACATAAGGCGTAATAATTAAACAACATAAAGAAGGGGATTACATGCCCAAACGGTAACGCGGTTTACTATCACGCCTTCATAACAACAATAAGTAAAAGAAGGGGATTACGCCCAACCTAGAAAGCGGTTTACTATCACGCCTTCATAACAACAATATTTAAAAGGGATCACACGCCCAAACGAACGCGATTGAACAATATTCCCTTAGAAATGTAAATACAGTCCAAAGTAAATACATTCCAAAGTAAATACAGTCCAAAGTAAATACAGTCCTTAAGTTGGGGTCCTTGGCCAACTTTGTCCATTTTACTTATCCAATTACTTCATTAGTCATCCAACTTATATTCCATCTTAATATAAGTTATAGTTACTTTGTTAATTACTTCTTCACAAGTAAGATACGTTTTTACCATTTTAATGGCAAACGGCCAATCCTTTCTTTTAACAAGTTAACAAGATCCAACTCTTCTAAACTTTACTCCATATATTATATACTCCATAATATACTTATAATATATGTATAATGACCAAATCACAAAGAGGTTAAGATTTACTACCTCAAATAGCCCAAAATCTATGCAAGAACTTAATGTCGTTCCAAGAAAGTCTTAGCTCCAATATTTATGTTACAAACCACCACAAATCACCCTAAGAAGCCCCTCACCATCATCTCTTCAAGAACCAACTCAAACAAGTGAAGGACACTTAGGTTTTCCCCTCCAAGAGGTCTCGGCCAAGGTGGTTTTTGTGGCTAGGGATGTGAAATCTTTTCTATATTTTGGTTAAGAGTCTTCCTAATACACTAGGGAAGAACACTTAAGAGTTTAGGAATTATTTGACAATGTTTGGTTAGGAAGGGAGGAGATCGACGAGAGCTAGGGAGAGAAGGAGGGTGAGGGAAATATTTTTCAAGCCTTGAATTATCTAAGTGTGCAAGATTTCATCAACTAAGGGTGCATATATAGGACAACCAAGGGCTAGGATGAAGGCAAGTGTGTGGTTGAGATTGGGGACAAGTGTGGGTGGGACCCACAAGCCACTTGTCCATACAAAATATCTTGCAAGACTTGTCCACTTGTCTTGGCCACTTGTCACATGAAAATCGGCCAACCTAGCCCACCTAGGGGTGACACGTGTCGCCCCTCTATTGGTCCAAAATATTTCATCTTCCGAAAATATCCATAAAGGCCAAAATCTCGAAAACAAAGTGGGCCCCACAAAACCGTAAATTCCTCCCGTGGGCCCCACGTGACCAATTCCGGAAATAAAATTCCATAATTCTCTAATATTCCACGAAGTCCAAATACCAAATCTGGGAATCCAATTCCCATTAACGAACCTTTTTCCTTCACAAAACCCGGAAACTTTTCCGTCGAAAAATCACATCTTTCTTTCTTTCCAATATTAATGTCGTATTCTCGTACGTACGTCCTCACATACATACCCTGGAACTACGGGGTGTAACATTCTTCCCCCCTTAGAAACATTCATCCCGAATGTTCCTTCTAAGTCTCCAAAAACACACATGCGCCGGTATAGTCTTCACTACTATACTTTACAAAACCAATTATGCCACACATGGCCATAATATCACATACGCGCGAAACCCAAATCCAAACTAACGAGGAATCACCTCTAAGATGTATAACAACACTAACTCTCACTCCTGGTCCAAAGGATACTCTCCTCGCACCTTCACTTCACAAAAATGATCACTTCCATCCTCTTAACACATGTTTGCTTCCTTTCTTACTCGTCGTACCTTTCTCGTACACCCGAACTCTTTCTAGTACACGTACCATATTTCCGTCATCGCTGCAGTTTCCAAAACCTCGAGTCACTACCTCCAAACTTGGTCATCTTATCGCCTCAAATTCTTTTAAGGCCATCCCCGCCTTCACGATCCGACTCGTTGAACGCATCCACGAACTCGCACGATAGTTACCTAAACTTGGGCCTAGCACCCTCGTGACTACCACCGCGGGACCACCTCGAACCGACCCCACCTCATTCTCGCTACGGTTGACCCGCAAATGGCCCTCAACCCAACCCCTAAACGCGCCAAACTCTTGTTTCCCGATCCGGAACAATCCTACTAATTTACGTCATGAAAGCTACCACTTTCATCTCACACCCCTCATGTAATTATCTCACAATATTTTTCACGCATTTCAAGTATTTCGACAAATACTAACCGTAAAATCACCCACTCAAGACGGCCTTGCATCCAAGGTCCTAATCATATAAATTCTAAGGCTCACAATTTGTCTCGTCCCTGCACTTACCCTTTTTCTAACGTGCTTCTAAATCATATTTTACCACAGTCCAACCAAACATAATACTAAGCACATCATCATAACATCAAACAAACTAGTCTCTAGCGGGGTAAGAATATACCTGTATCAACTGCTTCATTTTCCCTTCGCCGCTCTAATCATAATCCCGACTGCACGCGCATAGGCGTGAGAACACGCCATCGACCCGTAGGTCGCGTCATTCTACTTGTCTCTCTCTTCCTAGGATCCCTCGTCACATGGCCACGATGGCCGCAGTGAAACAAGCACCGCAAAAGACGACATTCCCGATGACGCCGCCGCGATCGTGCACACCG
Organism: Przewalskia tangutica; assembly: GCA_029844215.1. Lineage (NCBI taxonomy): Eukaryota > Viridiplantae > Streptophyta > Magnoliopsida > Solanales > Solanaceae > Przewalskia > Przewalskia tangutica. The sequence goes on from CM056720.1 coordinate 68,917,975, forward strand.
AGGAAAACTCAACCCGATCTAGAACCCATGTATATCTGTGAACTAAGCCCCGAGCCCACGACCAGCCTCGAATACCCGAACGCCCCAAGACTATGGAGGACCACTCAGTCGGGCGAAGGTGCATAACTAGCTCGCCACAGGCGTCCGCCTCGCAAGTTACCAAAGGACCGCTGCTCGCCTTCTTCTCGCGATCCCACCATTCCGTCGACCTCTCGTGCCTCACACCCAAGTGCATGAGCTGCGCACGCGGCAATGTCCATGCCCGAAGAGCTACACCCAACAAGCCTCGCTAAGTAATCATCGAGCCCGTGGCGTAGCGGTGTACTCGCCCTCCATATCATCACTAAGGCGGGACATACCGAGCCAACGAGTCAAACTCCACGTTGTACTCTCTAACCGCCCGCCCGCCCTGTCTCAACGCTAAAAATCTGCCCGAGCCCTCCTCATCCGCGAGGCAAGAAATGTACAAGAAATGCCTCGAGAACTCGCCTAAACTGGGAGCGCATGCTCCTCGACGCTCCCATGAATCAAACCGGGCCATCGCAGATCACACGATCGGTGCGAACCGGCGTCACCGACTCGGTCTCCAAGCCTTGATCACTCACGATCCGTCAGAATCGCTTGATGAACTCCTGCGGATCATCCTCGTGCCTCGACCCATAGAACTCGCGGGCTGCGGCTCGTAAAGTCCCGCAGCCTCAAACTATCCGTTCTCGTGAACTACGGTACTACCGGCATCGAATTGCCGTGATCCACCTGTCCTCGTGCCTTGCCACTATCCGGCCAATAATCGCCATCTCTCAGTAACCCATCTCCTCTGCTTGTCGCGGTCCGACGTCTCGTGCATCGTGGCCTCGAGAGACCGCCGCTACTCCACTCGCAGCCTCCTCTCGCCGCCTCTCCTAGCCCCGATTGCCTTGCGTGGAGGCATAACTGGCACATAAGAATACGTCAGAGGGAGTCCAACTGACAACACAGCTCTAAGGCACGATCTCAGAATGAGAAGGATAGAAACCAATCCTAAATGTCCTGCAGCCTCCTGATTATAGATGTGGTGCACAACACACCGATAATCAAGACTCTACTAGACACGGTCTTTAGACACTTTCCGAGGATTAACTGCTCTGATACCACTTTTGTCACGACCCGAACCCGGGCCCGTGACTGATGCCTTACCCCGGGCACCCTAGTGATACAACATCAGAGAAAATCAGCGGAAATAAAATATAAACATGAAACAAGAGATATGATAGATAAATAAGCAGGTAACCAAAATAGCTTGTCTTACAGATAAATACATAAAACCCGAACAGTTATCCTTTTTACAAACTCGCCACAACAAGATTTACATGCACTTCTAAGAAGTGACAACAACTATGACGGGACAGGCCCCGCCATACCCCGAATGTACAAGAACCTACTGCACTCGTGGTAACATACCACAAGATAAGCCTCCAAGAAACGGGCTTCCTAACACGCTGAATCATGATCCTATGGTGAGGATCCACAACCGATGTACCTCTACTGCGGCATGAACGCAGCCCCAAGGAGGTCGACAACAGTACCAAGTATGTGAAATCAAAATATCAGAATGAAATCATAACAGTCTATCTAAAAACAGGACATGTATGATAACAAAACTACAGTTCACAAATATAAAAGTAGTCATGTCAAGTCAGGGACTCACGCCCTCAAAGTCATCCCTCATGCCCGTGTAACTCCTTCCTCACCGCCAGCCTAGGTATAAATCGTGGAATACGTGTCTCGCCCATCCCATGGGACTCGATAAAAACCGGTGGAATACGTGTCTCGCCCATCCCATGGGACTCGATAAAGAATCGGTGGAATCGTGTCTCGCCCATCCCATGGGACTCGATAAAGAATCGGTGGAATACGTATCTCGCCCATCCCATGGGACTCGATAAAGAATCAGTGAATGCGTGTCTCGCCCATCCCACGGGACTCGATAAAGAATCATACATAACGATCACCACCCTCCAACGAGAGACGCGGTGGTATAGAAATATAGTACTTGCACAACAAGGCTATCACACGCAGACATAGGCAAGTTACACACAACTTGAAGTACTTCCATTTTATGCCGAAGGCCAGATTCTAGCCCCCAAAGTATTACGTACGTTAAATTCTTTAAAAAGATCCAATTCTTTTATAAAGGTCACCCGATACCCGTAGTATTAAAAGCGAGTGTCTCACATTTTTTTGTAAACTGAACACTTTCTTTTTAAAATCAAGTAACAACATTATTTTCCAAACGTTCAAGTTTGCCTAATTTCAAATGCTCAAGTCTCTTATTTTAGAAAGGTTTCATAACTCATAGTCTTAATCTCTTTTAAAACAATTGAGTAACATAAGTCTTATGTGTAAGCCGTTTATTCTTGTTTATAACAATCTTGTTACAGCATCCCTGATCTAGGAAATGTAATACAATTTTGTCTTATCTTAGCTTCTATGCAGATGGAGGTTTCTACTGGTTTTAATAACTATTAGTCAATACATTTCCTTTATTAACGCTGCAATGGTTTGTTCGATACTTATTCTTATTTCCGAAATCAGTAAAACATTATTCTTTAAAAGCCAAGTACTCATTACTCACGAATGAGGTTTCACAACTTTTTAACAAAATTCATGGTCCTTAACATTTCATAAAACGTCATTTATAAGTTAAGTCTCTTATCTTTTAAGATCAAGTCTCTTAACTTCTAAAATCAATAAACCATTCTATTACCTACATAAAGTCGTTATAACTAACTTCTCATAAAGCTATTATAAAACCTTATGTTTTAGACCAACCAAAACTCGTTTAGCACACGTACGTCTACCGTACTACATAGTTCACAACAATCATGCTAGAAAAGATAGGAAGAGGTTCACATACCTCGCGACGATTATCGACAAATAGCAAAACGCTCCAAGTACTTCAACCCGTCGGCTACTCCTTAAGCCAAGTAGATCACACCACACGTAGTACTCCACTCCTAAAATGGTCATAGTACTTTTATCAAACCTTTCTTACCATTGAAGACTTATACCAATAAAAAGCCCTCTAATTCAACGGAAAATTGGGCAGCACTTCCCCCGTTTTTACTCACTTTTCCATCTTTCTCCAAGGCCCGAATAACCGTAATTATATGCCATACATAAGGCGTAATAATTAAACAACATAAAGAAGGGGATTACACGCCCAAACGGTAACGCGGTTTACTATCACGCCTTCATAACAACAATAAGTAAAAGAAGGGGATTACGCTTCAACCGTAACGCGTTTACTATCACGCCTTCATAATAACAATAATTAAAAAGGGGATCACACGCCCAAACGGAACGCGATTGAACAATCTTCCCCTTAACAGAAATGTAAATACAGTCTAAAGTAAACACAGTCCAAAGTAAATACAGTCCTTAAGTTGGGGTCCTTGGCCAACTTTGTCCATTTTACTTATCCAATTACTTCATTAGTCATCCAACTTATATTCCATCTTAATATAAGTTATAGTTACTTTGTTAATTACTTCTTCACAAGTAAGATACGTTTTTACCATTTTAATGGAAAACGGCCAATCCTTTCTTTTAACAAGTTAACAAGATCCAACTCTTCCAAACTTTACTCCATATATTATATACTCCATAATATACTTATAATATATGTATAATGACCAAATCACAAAGAGGATAAGATTTACTACCTCAAATAGCCCAAAATCTATCCAAGAACTTAATGTCGTTCCAAGCAAGTCTTAGCTCCAATCTTTATGTTACAAACCACCACAAATCACCCTAAGAAGCTCCTCACCATCATCTCTTCAAGAACCAACTCAAACAAGTGAAGGACACTTAGGTTTTCCCCTCCAAGAGCTCTCGGCCAAGGTGGTTTTTGTGGCTAGGGATGTGAAATCTTTTCTATCTTTTGGTTAAGAGTCTTCCTAATACACTAGGGAAGAACACTTAATAGTTTAGGAATTATTGGACAATGTTTGGTTAGGAAGGGAGGAGATCGACGAGAGCTAGGGAGAGAAGGAGGGTGAGGGAAATATTTTTCAAGCCTTGAATTATCTAAGTGTGCAAAATTTCATCAACTAAGGGTGCATATATAGGACAACCAAGGGCTAGGATGAAGGCAAGTGTGTGGTTGAGATTGGGGACAAGTGTGGGTGGGACCCACAAGCCACTTGTCCACACAAAATATCTTGCAAGACTTGGCCACTTGTCACATGAAAATCGGCCAACCTAGCCCACCTAGGGGTGACACGTGTCGCCCCTCTATTGGTCCAAAATATTTCATCTTCCGAAAATATCCATAAACGCCAAAATCTCAAAAACAAATGGGCCCCACAAAACCGTAAATTCCTCCCGTGGGCCGCACGTGACCAATTCCGGAAATAAAATTCCATAATTCTCTAATATTCCACGAAGTCCAAATACCAAATTTGGGAATCCAATTCCCATTAACGAACCTTTTTCCTTCACAAAACCCGGAAACTTTTCCGTCGAAAAATCACATCTTTCTTTCTTTCCAATATTAATGTCGTATTCTCGTACGTACGTCCTCACATACATACCCTGGAACTACGGGGTTGTTATACCCCGTATTTCTGGAGTATGTACGTGAGGACGTACGTACAAAAGTGTAGCCTTAAAAGTTTAGGCCTAGGACGTTTTTTGGGCACAACCCACACAAGGAATCGTTTTCCGACGAAACGTTTTACACGACTCGCGTAGGGTAAATTCCGGCTATGTCATTTCTAATTTTTGCGGATTTTTCCGAGCGACGGAACCCTTTTTGACCAACGAGAGGGTGACACTTGTCACCTCGTGGACGCCAAGTGGCCTTTTGCCTTGGACGGTTGTGAGGCTTTTGGGGCTTAGAACATGGACCTTTGTTTGTGGAGTGATTTGAGAAGTAGGTTAGGGGGCACTTGGGCAAATCTTGGCCCTCCACTTGCCCCCCACTTGGCTTGATCTTGGCCATTGGTTGGCCATGTCTTAGCCTATAATTCCCCCTCGCTTTGAAGACTTATTCATCACAAATTTCCAAGTCTAAATCCTCCTTCCCCCCTTGTGAGCCATCGTCCTAAGCCTCACTCCCCCCCCCCCTTTTTAGAAGCCTGGCCGAATCCCCCCCCCCCTTTTTTTAGAAGCCTTGGCCGAATACCCCCCCTAGCCCTAGCCGAAACACTACCCCCTCCCTTGGTAGAAAAGTTGTCTTCTAGTATTGTTATAATGCCCAAAATACCCTAGCCCAAATCCCTTAGTCCTTAGTAGAAGTTGTGAAGAACTTCTAAGGTTTCTTGGAGCTACCGAGCGCATAACTTAGGAGCTAAACCTTGCTCAGCGCGACTTTATCTAGGATATTATTGGGGCTTCGAGGTAACAAATCCTAACCCTCTTTTGAATAAGAGAATACTTACTGTTGTAGTATTAGAATAAGTATTAAATACTTAGAAGAATATCACAGAATAGAATTGAACTGTTACCACAGTAGAAGGGTTTAAAAGAAGAATAATCAAACTGTACTTACATAGGACTGTTTTTACAGTAGACTTGAGTAGCTCACCGGGTAGGGAAGTACTGCCCAATTTTCCGTAGGATATAGAACCCTCTGTTTAGAACTGTTTACAAAGTAGTCTGAACGTTGTTAGACGTGTCTGACTATTATAGGCTGATTCTCTGCGCGCGACATATTCAACTTGGCAGGCGGTTTTCGCTGAGAAGGTATGTGATTCTTCCTAAAGCATGATATTTTACAATATATATATATATAGTACGGTAGACGCGTACGTGTTAAGCGAATAATAACTACGGCAATGTCTTTTGACTTAAGCCTGAATAATACTTACGGCAATGCCTCACGGCTTAAGCCTGAATAACACTTACGGCAATGCCTCACGGCTTAAGCCTGAATAATAAAGATCTGAAAGCATTTCATAAGAATACTGAATCATTTTTAACAGAAGAGAACTAACTGGTTTTTAAAACAGAAGCTTAAGAGTTATACTAGCTTTATGGGAAGTTAAGTATAACCACTTAAGATTGATAAAAGAAACAAGTTTGCCTATGTGTTTATAACAGACTTATGTTGAATTGTGAAAAAGAATAATAAGATGGTTTGATAAGTAGACGTGATATGATTCTATGTGTGTTAGTATCTTGTAACGTTTGTATAAGAGAGTATCCTTGTTGTGCTTATGTTGTTTAAAGATAAGCTGTTATGTTAGCGTACTATCACTCACCTCTTGAGATGATACCGGAGGTTAAGTCGCCTCCGACGCGGGTAGACTCAGCGATGCAGGACCATGATTCGAGAATACCTCATGCGGGTCGGGGCCTATGCGGAGCTACGAGTTCCAGGTTAGTATGCGGGGTTATGCCTCATGCGGCCTATGTGGCCGTGCGACAACGAGTCGGGGCGATGCCGAGGAGTAGCTACCCTCGACGCGGGTTATACCTCACGCGCCCACGTGAGTGGCCTATGCGACTCGAGTCCAGATTAGGCTTGCAGAATGATGATGTGGGTGTGTGGCCCTTTTTCGATCATTCGCAGCATAGACAAGACCTATTACAGTTACCTATTGTTTCTCTTGTTTGTGATGTGGCACTACGTGCGGTTTCCTTGGTTGTTTCACACATATATGTAAACTGGTTTTAAAAATGATATGTTTTCATTTAAGTACTCTACGCTGCATACTTAGTACCGTTGTATCGACCTCCTTCGGGCCGTTCATGCCGCAGTAAGGGCAAGCAGTGCTAGATCCGCATCCTTAGGATCTCTTTGCATTGGTGTGTCGAGCTCCATCTTCTCCGAGGCTCTACTTTTGTATGATCTCCTGTATTGTAGATAGTTTGTGCAGTCGGGTATGGCGGCCCCGTCCCGCCATAGTTGTATATTTCTTAGAGGTCTGTAGTCATGTTGTGCAGTTGTCGGATGTAATCGCTAAACCTGGTTTGTATATATATGCCGAAAGGCGACGTTTGTTCACATAAAGCGTGTCTTATTTTATAAACGTTTCATGTCTTGTTTTATATTTCCACGATTACTGATGTATGACTACTGGGTGCCCCTGAGGCACGATCCACGCCCGGAATGGGTCGTGACAAAAGTGGTATCGAAGCGATTAATCCTCGGAAAGTGTCTGACGCATCGTATCTAGTAGTTCTTGATTATCGGTGTGTTGTGCACCACACCAATAATCGTGAGGCTATAAGATATTTAGGATTGGTTTCCATTCTTCTCATTACGAGATCGTGCTTTAGAGTCGTGTTATAGGTTGGACCTCTAACGTATTCCTTCCTCAGAATGCTTATGCCTCCACGTAAGGCAACCCGCCCGTGGGCAAGGCACCGAGGAGGCGCTAGCGAGACACCCGTGAGTCACGAGGGCTCAGGCCCAGTCTATACCAGAGACGGCGAGTTCTATGACGCCGCCAGCCCCAGCAGATACCACAGTACCCACACCTCCTGTCCCACAGCCTGGGGCGGAGGAGTTAGGGTACAAGGAGATGGCCCAGATATTGGCTAAAGTTGTGGCCCGATACGAGGAGAGATTGACGCGCGTTCGGCCCAGCTCACTCGGGCCGCACCCGTGGTACACCCGAGGGCAGATAGTTTGAGACTACGAGATTTCTTGAGTTGTAGCCCGCCAGAGTTTTACGGGTCGAGGCCGGAGGATGATCCGCAGGAGTTCATCCGTCAGCTATAGAGAATCATGAGGGTGATCAAGGCCTCTAAACAGAGTCTGTGACCTTGTTCGCGTCGGCCGCGTGATACCGCAATCGATTGGTTTGATTCATTGAGTTATCCCGGGAGAGCACGCCCCCGGCTACTGGGATGAGTTCTCGCAGGCTTTCCTCACTCACTTCTTGCCTCCACGGATGAGGGCGCGGCTGATAGATTTTTACCATCGAGGCGCAGAGGACGACCGCCGTGAGTACAATGTCGAGTTTGATTCATTGGCTCGATATGTCCCGGATTGGTAGCGAATATGGACGATGTGGTGCACCGCCACGCCACCGGCTAGATGATTACATGGCCGAAGTCATGCGGGTGTTTCTTCACCGTATGGACATTACCCGCATGCGTGCTCACGCTGACGCGGCGAACGCAGAGGTCGACGAGTGGATGCCAGCAGGTTAAGGCCGGGACGAGGGTCTTCGGTGGCTATCGTGGTGGGCGGCCTCGTAGCCTAGATTTGCACCACGCCACTCGAGCACTCGCACCGCCCTCAAGACAACAGAGTATTCGAGGCGCATCGGGCCCCGTGGCTTCGTGACGTCGAGTAGCGAGGTATCGCCGATCGACCACCCCAGTGGCCGATGCGGTAGATCCCATTACGGGAAGTGTGGTACTGTTTTTGGATCTTGTTACAGTTGTGGCCAGCAGGGTCATTTTGCGAGGGACTGTCCGACCGGGGCGGTGGTAGGCTCACCTTCAGTTACATTGCCGCTTCATCATCTCCTACAGTTACTCGCCCCGGAGGGCAAGGTACTCATGGGTCAGCAGGTCGCGGCATAGGTCGTGGCTCGGTCCAGCCTAGCGGTCCTCAGAACCGCATTTATGCTTTGTCCAGCCGACAGGATCAGGAGGCCTCACCTGATGTCGTCACAGGTACCTTATCAGTTTCTGGGTTTGATGTGTATGCTTTGATAGATCCGGGTTCTACTCTGTCTTATATATCTCCTTGTTGCTAGTAGGATGGGATAGAGCACGAGTCCATAGACCCTTTCGAGGTAGCTACGCCAAATGGTGATTCGGTGGTAGCTCGGCGGGTATATAGAGCTTGTCCTGTGACCATTTCTGACGTCGGACCAGCCGACTTGATAGAGTTGGAGATGATTGACCGACGTGATTATGGGGATGGATTGGCTAGCTTCTTGCTACGCCAATGTAGACCGCAGAGAGAGTAGTACGGTTCCGCTCTGAGGAGCCGTTGTTGAGTGGGAGGAGGAGCATCGCCGGTGGTAGGTTTATTTCCTACCTCAAGGCTAGGAAGATGGTGCGAGGCGGTATATCTACCATCGTTCGGGTGTTTGATACTGAAGCAGCGGTACCAGATTTTCGCAGTTCGGTGAGTCGAGTTCCCAGACGTGTTTCGGATGACTCCCGTATCCTCCCGAGAGGAGATCGAGTTTTGTATAGATGTGTTGCGGATACTCGGCTTTATTTCCATTCCGCCATACGAACGGCACCGCCGAGTTGAGGGAGTGAAGGACCACCGAGGATTTCTTTGGAGAAGGGTTTTATCAGACCTAGTGTTTCTCCCTGGGGGGCGCCGGTATTGTTCGTAAAGAAGAAGGACGGGACGCTGCGCATGTGTGTTGACTACAGGCAGCTGAACAAGGTGACCATTAAGAACAGATACCCCCTTCCCAGGATTGATGACTTGTTCGACCAGTTGCAGGGCGCGAGATGTTTCTCCAAGATTGATCTGCGATCGGGCTATCATCAGGTTCGTGTCAGAGAGGTGGATGTCCCTAGGACTGCATTCCGGACCCGGTACGGGCATTATGAGTTCAGGGTCATGTCTTTTGGGTTGACCAATGCTCCGGCGGTATTCATGGATTTGATGAACCGAGTGTTCAAACCATTTTTGGACACGTTTGTGATAGTGTTCATTGATGATATCTTGGTTTATTCTCGCTCAGAGCAGGAGCATGCGGAGCATTTGGCGATCTGGCTGACAGTTCTCCAGGACCAGCAGTTGTACGCCAAGTTTTCCAAATGTGAGTTTTGGTTGACTTCAGTGGCGTTTCTTGGGCATATTGTCGGGGCTGATGGCATTCGAGTGGATACGGCCAAGATCGAGGCAGTCAGGACTTGGCCGAGACCTACTACTCCGACAGAGGTTCGCAGCTCGGGCCTTGCAGTTTATTTTCGGTGGTTCGTTGAGAAGTTTGATTCTATCTCTCGCACCATTGACTAGGCTGACTCGTAAGGCAACCAAGTTCCAGCGGATCGATGCTTGTGGCGGGGTTTCCATTCTTTGAAAGAGAGATCGACGACCGCCCCGTTCTTACTCTTCCGCAGGTCGAGCAGGTTATGTTGTGTATTGTGATGCCGCATCGGGTTGGGATGTGTGTTGATGCGGCATGGCGAGTTATAGCATACGTCCCGACACCAAGAAACACGCAGAACTACCCCACCCATGATTTGGAGTTGGCGGTGTGATTCACGCTTTGAAGATCCGAGGCACTATTTGTATGGGGTTCACGTGGATATTTTTACAGCACCACAAGAGCCTCCAGATATCTTCACCGCAGGAGCCGAACTTACGGCGAGACGGTGGTTAGAGTTGCTTAAGGATTACGATGTTGATATCCTGTACCACCCGGGAAGGCCAATGTTAGGCGTATGCTCTTAGTCGTAGGTCGATGGGAGCCTATCGATGTGCGCTAGAGAGGCGGACATGGTTCGTGATTTGCACCGATTAGCGAGCCTTGGTGTCCGCTTGATTGATTACGATAGCGGGGGTTAGAGTTCGTGAGGTTGCCGAGTCTTCCATCGTCGAGGAGGTGAAGAGGCAATACCGAGGATCCGGCTTTGATTCGATATCGTGATACACCCTTCGTGAGGGCAAGGGTTCTTTGAGGTAGCACCATGGGGTGCTAAGGTTTGAGGGCGTGTGTGTCCCGGATGTTTCGTGACTTCGCAGCGAGTTCTTGGGGAAGCACACACAAGCGTTACTATCCATCCGGTCGACCAAGATGTACCACGACCTTAGATCCGTATTGGTGGGATGGCTTGAAGAGGACGTTGCGAGTTCGTAGCTCAATGCCCGTGTTGTCGCAGTGAAGGTAGAGCACCGAGGCACGGTGGTTTGTTACGCATTTATCGAGATCCCGACTGGAAGTGGGAGGTAATCAACATGGACTTCATCACAGGATTACCTCGCACTCGGAGGAGACATGATTCTATATGGGTTATCGCCGACAGTCGATTTAAATCAGCCCACTTTCTTCCCGTCAGGCGACTTTTTCGGTGAGGATTATGCCGACTTTACATCCGAGAGATTGTCGATCGCATGGAGTCCCTACTTCGATCATATCGCATGTGGAGCCCGCCACGCTAACTTCTGAGGTCATTCCGAGGGGTTTAGGGACGCAGTGAGCCCGAGTATCGCATTTCATCCACGCATGACGGACAGTGAGCGCACTATCCGCACTCGAGGATATCCCGCGAGCCTGTGTTATTGACTTCAGTGGTAGTTGGGAGGATCATTTGCCTCTAGTTGAGTTCGCGTATAATAATAGCTACCAAAAGATTCGGATGGCGCCTTATGAGGCCTTGTATGGGAGGAAGTGCGATCGCCTATAGGTTGGTTCGATGTGGGTGAGGTGACTAGTGGGACCAGATTTGGTGCAGCAGCGATGGATAAGGTGAAGCTTATCCGAGAGCGGCTTATCGAGTCGCAGTCGTAAGTCGATGCAGATCATCGTCGTCGGATCTTGAGTTCGAGGTTCATGATTGGGTTTTCTAAGGTGTCACCATGGCGGTGTGATGCGATTCGAAAGAAGGAAACTCACCAAGGTACATCGGGCCGCTTCGATTGTCCGCAGGTAGGCAAGGTTGCCTATGAGTTGGATCTGCCGTCCGATCCGAGGCGGTCATCCGGTTTTTCACGTATCTATCTTTGAGAGATGTATCGGGACCCATCTAGGTACACCCGATTGACGATGTCCGGTGACCGAGGGTTATCGTATGAGGAGATTCCCATAGCGATAATCGATCGTCGGAGTTAGCGTCTGCGACGAAGGGCGCTTCCGTCAAAGTCTTGTGGCGAACGAGCTCGGGAGGAGATGACGTGGGAAGGCGAGGAGGACATGAGGCGTAGTATCCTCACCTATTTCCCACACCTCCGTAATTCACTTTCCTACTTGTAAATCTTCATTATCGTTTATGCCTAAGTATTGTTACGTGGCCGTGTGTGGCATTTGCAATCGCTTAAGTTATGAAGAACCTTATCGATAATCGTCTTGGGAAGGAACATTCGACGAATGTTTCTAAGAGGGGATAATGTTATACACCGTATTTACAGAGTATTTACGTAAGGACGACGCATAAAAGTGTAGCCTTAAAAGTTTAGGCCTAGGGCGTTTTTGGGCACAACCCACACAAGGAATCGTTTCCGACTAAACGCTTTACACGACTCGCGTAGGTAAATTCCGGCTATGTCATTTCTAATTTTTGCGGATTTTTCCGAGCGACTAACCCTTTTGACCAACGAGAGGGTGACACTTGTCACCTCAAGTGGACGCCAAGTGGCCTTTTGCCTTGGGCGGTTGTGAGGCTTTGGGCTTAGAACATGGACCTTTGTGGAGTGATTTGAGGAGTAGGTTAGGGGCACTTGGGCAAATCTTGGCCTCCACTTGCCCCACTTGGCTTGATATTGGCCATTGGTTGGCCGTGTCTTAGCCTATAAATACTCTCTTTGAAGACTTATTCATCACAAATTTCCAAGTCTAAATCCTCCTTCCCCTTGTGAGCCATCGTCCAAGCCTCACTCCCCACTTTTAGAAGCCTTGGCCGAATACCCCTTTTTAGAAGCCTTGGCCGAATACCCCTAGCCCTAGCCAAACACTACCCTCCCTTGGTAGAAAAGTTGTCTTCTAGTATTGTTATAATGCCCAAAATACCCTAGCCCAAATCCCTTAGTCCTTAGTAGAAGTTGTGAAGAACTTCTAAGGTTTCTCGAGCTACCTGAGCGCACAACTTGAGCTAAACCTTGCTCAGCGCGACTTTATCTAGGATATTATTGGGCTTTACTGAGGTAACAAATCCTAACCTCTTTGAATAAGAGAATACTTACTGTTGTAGTATTAGAATAAGTATTAAATACTTAGAAGAATATCACGAATAGAATTGAATCATACTACACAGTAGAAGGGTTTAAAGAAGAATAATCAAACTGTATTTACATACGATCGCTTTTACTGATGACTTGAGTAGCTCACCGTAGGGAAGTCGCCCAATTTTCCGTAGGATATAGAACCCTCTGCTTAGAAGCGTTTACAAAGTAGTCGAGCGTTGTTAGGCGTGTCCGATCGTTATAGTGATTCTCTCGCGACATATTCAACTTGGCAAAGGTTTTCACAGAAGGTATGTGATTCTTCCTAAAGCATGATATTTTACAATATATATATATAGTACTAGAGACGCATACGTGTTAATCGAATAATAACTACGGCAATGTCTTTTGACTTAAGCTGAATAATACTTACGGAATGCCTCACGCTTAAGCTGAATAACACTTACTAAGAATGCCTCACGCTTAAGCCTGAATAATAAAGATCTGAAAGCATTTCATAAGAATACTGAATCATTTTTAACAGAAGAGAACTAACTGGTTTTTAAAACAGAAGCTTAAGAGTTATACTAGCTTTATGGGAAGTTAAGTATAACCACTTAAGATTGATAAAAGAAACAAGTTTGCCTATGTGTTTATAACAGACTTATGTTGAATTGTGAAAAAGAATAATAACATGGTTTGATAAGTAGACGTGATATGATTCTTTGTGTGTTAGTATCTTGTAACGTTTGTATAAGAGAGTATCCTTGTTGTGCTTATGTTGTTTAAAGATAAGTTGTTATGTTAGCGTACTATCACTCACCTCGAGATGATACCGAGGTTAAGTCGCCTCCGACGAGGTAGACTCAGCGATGCAGGACCATGATTCGAGAATACCTACGCGGTCCAGGGGCCTATGCGAGCTACGAGTTCCGAGTTAGTATGCGGGTTATGCCTCATGCGGTCTATGGCGCGGACAACGAGTCGGGGCGATTTACGCCGAGGAGCTACCCTCGATGTGGGTTATACCTCATGCGCCCACGTGAGTGGCTATGCGGACTCGAGTCGAGATTAGGCTTGCGGAATGATGATGGGCGAGTGGCCCTGTTTGATCATTCGCAGCAGACAAGACCTATTACGATTACCTATTGTTGCTCTTGTTTGTGATGGCACTACGTGCGGTTTCCTCGTTGTTTCACACATATTTGTAAACCGGTTTTAAAATGATATGTTTTCATTTAAGTACTCTCTGCCGCATACTTAGTACTGTTATCGACTCTCCTTGGGCTGCGTCATGCCGCAGTGGGCAAGCAGTGCTAGATCCGCATCCGTAGGGTCTCGTTGCAGTGGTCGCAGGAGCTCCATCTTCTCCGGAGGCTCTACTTTTGGTATGATCTCCCTGTATTGTAGATAGGTTGTACAGTCAGGGTATGGCGGGGCCCTGTCCCGCCATAGTTGTATATTTCCTTAGAGGTCTGTAGTCATGTTGTACAGTGTCGGATGTAACTGCTAAACCTGGTTTGTATATATATGCCGAAAGGCGACGTTTGTTCACATAAACTGTGTCTTATTTTATAAACTGTTTCATGTCTTGTTTTATATTTCCGCTGATTACTCTGATGTATGACTACTTGGGTGCCCCGGTAAGGCACCAGTCACGGGCCCCGGAATGGGTCGTGACAGGGGTGTAACACTTACGGACTCGCATGAGGTATTCCTCGCATAGGCTGGACCCGCCCGCATGGGACTATTTCACCTGCATAAGCCCTTGCGGACTCGCATGAGGTATTCCTCGCATCGTGGGTGTCACGACCCGAATCTGGGCCCGTGACTGGTGCCTTACCCCGGGCACCCTAGTGATACAACATCAGAGTAATCAGCGGAACATAAAACACATACATGAAACAAATGAAGTACAAAACAGTAATCTGAGGAAAACTTGCCTTTCGGCATATATATAAATAACAACTCCTACAAATGAACAGTTTAATCCTTTTTACAACCCTGCCCACAACAAGATTACATGCACTTCTAAGAAATGATACGACAACAATGGCGGACAGGCCCGCCATACCCCGAATGTAAATACCTACAACGACAGTGGACTATACCAAGATAAGCCTCCGAGAAACGGAGCTTTCCAAACGCTGAATCAGGACTCCTAGAGCGAGGATCAACGATCGTGTACCTTTACTGCGGCATGAACGCAGCCCCAAGGAGGTCGATAACAGTACCAAGTATGTGAAACTAAAAATAACATCAGAATGAAATCATAGTAGTCTATATAAAGCAGAGACATGTATGATAACCAAACTACGCTCACAATAAATAAGCGATATGTCAAGTCGTGGACTCACGCCTCAAAGTTATCACAATAAAACCGCACGGCAAGTACGAAGGCATAGCCGACTACTAAGACCCACAAGCACCAAAAATACCACAAAGCGTATCCCGAGGTCTTTCTAGACCGCACCACGATCGGCCGCCACTCGCCCGCAATATCAATGCGCGTCTATCCTCGAACTCTCGCAGCCCGCATAGGTCACCCAGACCCGCATGAGGTATTCTCGAATCATGGTCCTGCATCACCGAGGTATACCCCCGCGTCGGGCGCAGCTAACCTCGGTATCCGCCTAGGCTCCCGCACTCGCATAGTCTCAAAAGACCGCATAGTCTCAACAGACCGCATAGAATCCCCGCATCGGGCTAAACACCGAATGATCAATCCCGGCTACCGCACTCAGATAGTCACAAGGATCGCATAGCCGTAGAGACCGCATCAAGGGTGGCAAGCCCTCGGTATAATAAGTCAAGGGTATGTGATACAATAACAAGATAACGGGCTTAACGCTTGACAACGTAAGCACAACAAGAGTGACCCCTTACACAATAATCACAAGATACTAACACACGTAGCATCCTAACATGCTTACTTATCAAATCAACAAGAAATTATTACAAGGCTATCACAAACCAATACAATCAAGTTATTCAAACAAGGTACTTTCAACTAACAAGTTCGATACCTATCCCCAAAGTACTTGATACATTAAATCTTTAAAAGATACGTTACTTCACAAAACCACACAATACGTAGTATATGAAAATAGAGTGATTATCTTTTTAAAGTAAATCAATTACTTCTCTTTGTAAAATCAAGTAGCAACATTCTTTTCCAATGTTCAAGTTTGCCTAATTTCCAATGTTCAAGTTTGCCTAGTTTCCAATGTTCAAGTTTGCCTAGTTTCCAATGTTCAAGTTTGCCTTTTTTAGAAAGGTTCCGTAGTTCATAGTCTTATTCATTTAAGAATATAATTCTCCTTTAAACTATCTGAGAAACATAAGTCTTATATGTGAGTAGGATATTCTTGTTTATAACAATCTTATTACAAAGACCATGATCTAGAAATATCATTTTGTCTCATCTTAGCTTCTATGCAGATGGAAGTTTCTACCGGTTTTAATAATACTTAATTATTAAAACATTTCTTTATTAACGCCGCAGTGGTTTGTCGATACACATTCTGATTTCCAAAATCAGTAAAACATTCTTAAGACGTTATACCTAACTTTCCATAAAGCTAGTATAACTCTTAAGTTTTCAAAACAAATCAAGTATTACTTCTTCTTTCGAAATGATTCAAAAATCTTTTGAAATACTTCAAGTTCTTTATTAACACATAACACGCCAGTTATAGTTCAAATCAGTTACCTTTTAAAAACCACAAGTATTTTCTTACCAACATAAAGTCGTTATAACCAACTTCCCATAAAGTCGTTATAACACTTTATGTTTTAAACCAATCAAATACATTTAGCACATGACGCTCACCGCACTACATAGTTCACACATATCATGCTAGAAGAGATAGGAAGAGGTTCACATACCTCGCGACGATTATCGACTAATAGCAAAACGCCCAAGTACTTCCAACCGCTACTACTCCTTTAAGCCAAGTAGATCGCGCCACACGTAGTACTTCAACCTATAAGGCCACAAGGCGCTTTATTAACATTTAGATCCCTTCGAGAACATTCTACGTAAAATTCGCAAAGACTCTCCCGCAAACAGCGTAAATCTCCTCCTCTATCGGGCCGCTACCAAGCCAACCAGGGGTTATACGCTTAATCCGACGCACAATTCTACCTCACGTAAAAGCTACACAAGTCATCAGAATACGCCTATGTAAATACAACAAGATTTTCTTTCAAAAGGTTTCTTATTATTCAGCTTAAGTCAAAAGACATCACGATAACAACGCTCAAGACTATATATAGTATACTTCAACTATATAATCTAACAACATGTAATTTCCAATTACAATAGGGGACAAGATATTTACCTCGATAAGCCCATAATTATCCGAGTTTAAATGTCGATCCCGAGCAAGGTTTAGCTCCTACTCCGTGCGCTCCGACCGCCTCCAAACAACCCTTAGGAGTTCTAACCAACTTCTACTTAATACTCCAACTAACTATGGAGATTTTCCTTAGGGTTTCGGTTTTGTGGATCAAGGGAAGTATAATAGTATTTCTGGCTTTTTGTAAAGGTATAACCTTAGAATACTACAAGGTATATGGCTAAGGTAATTGGGCATTATAACAATACTTTGAGAGTATTTCTAACAAGAGGGGTATTATACGAAGACAACTAGGCTAGGGAGGGTACACTCGCTAGCACCCCTAGAGTGGGGTGCTCTCGCCACATGGGAGGCCTCACGAACTCAACACAAGGGAGGGAGAAGGAGAGCTTTCAAGACTTAGGCAATTTTGTGGATGAATTAGTCTTCAAAGGGGTGGGTATTTATAGGTCAAGTGAAGGCCAACCAATGGCCAAGATCTTGCCAAGTGCAAGGCAAGTAGGCCAAGATCTTGCCAAGTGCACCTTATCCATCTACCACCAAAATATCCTACCAACCCTTGACCAAACAATGGCCATTCGCCAACCCCTTTACCGCCTAAGGTGTTCCAATGAGAGGTGACAAGTGTCGCCTCTTGTTGGTCCAAAACGCTTCGTCTCTCGGAAAAATCCGTAAAAATTAAAAATGACATAGCCGAAATTCCCTACGAAAGTCGTGGAAAACGTTTCGAAAAACGACTCTAATCGGGTGTTGTGAACAAAAGAATTCGCCAAGCCTAAATCACAAGTTCAAATTTTTCTACGACGCCCCACGCATACTCGAAATACGGTATAACATTCTCCTCCTTAGAAACATTCGCCCCGAATGTTCCTTCTAAGTCTCAAAACAAACGCGCCAAGATAGTCTTCACTACTATACTTACGAGGACAAACTCACACATGGCCACCAAACAATCACAAAATGCATACATCCAAGTCCACGGGAAGCACCTCTAACATCATAAAGCATACCACTTTTGTCACTTTGCCGCGAGGTTCTAGTGTCACCCGGCGACCCAACAAATGGTACCGTCATGCGATCATCAAGATGTCGTACATTCGAACTCTTACTACATTTCGAGCATCGCCAGATTCCAAAACTCGGGTTATCATCTTCAACTTGGTCATCATTAGTGGAATACTGGATGGATCTCCGATTTCCTTCTCGAACATAACACGAAGATCGACGACCGCCTCCTAAGTCGGACGACAAATGCTAACATATAGGCAACTGGCCTATTCTTCACATGAACTCAAAGGCCCAAAGTAACTCGCTAAGTTCCTCTCAGTATTCCAAAACTCGTCACACCCAACCCGGTGGTACTTTCAAGAAGACCGACCGTCAACTCAACTCTAAGCCGCCGCCGATTATCCGCACGATTTCTCCGAGCCGCCGTAACCTCTTCTAGACAAGCTTTACTCTATCCACATCACCGGAACAAGCTCAACCAACTATCTCAATCACGCCAACATCGAACCAATCGACCGCGACTACACATCCGCCCCTACAAGGCTTCATAAGGCGACATCCGAACACTGAAATGGTAGCTTAAACACTCCTTCAACAGGAGACAACAATTCTCGCAACTATCCCTGAAATCCAAACACTGGCCCGAGGGCGAATGTGATTCTGAGACTTACTTGAGTTCCTAACCTTGCCTGGTAAAACCTCCAGAAAAGAAACAGCCGCAACCTGGGCTCCACTGTCTGACATAAGGTGAAGGTAGGCACCTCGTGCAGCCTTACAACCTTTCTGATATATCAACACTGCCGAGTAAACGGTCTTTGCTAGAAGACAACACGGCTGACCTCCTCGGCCCAACTACTGGTCGAATGCATCCATGAAATCGTACGTTGGTTAACTAAACTCGGGCCTAACACCCTCGTGGCCCTACCACAAGGCGGGACCACCACCATACATGTCGCGGGTTGACCCGCAACGTGGCCTCAACCCGACCCGAACGCCGCAAAACGCTAGCTCACGAAGGAAAACTCTCACTAATCACGTTACGAAACCTAGCGGTCTTCTTAGCTCAACTACCCTCTTCATTCCACACTACTCGTGGACTAATCCCACAAACATAACTCACGCACTATGCACTCCTATAAGGGTCAAACATAAACAATACATCTTTTCTCGAGATGGCCTTACCTCTAAGGTCTCTACGTATAAAACTCTAAGGCTCACACCTTCTCTATCCCCCAAATCTTACTTGGTTAACTAACCAAGATTTCTAATCACCATTTACACAATGTTATCGTAATATAACACTTAAGGTATACTCACCTTATCACACATACTAAACCCTGTAGGTTAAAGATCTATCTCAGATTCATCGCTTCACTCCTTAGTCGTCTAATCAAACACGCCTGCAGGCGATAGCTGGGAAGGTGACGAACTACCCACCGATCCTCAAGGCTAAGTCCTCCTACAAGGACACTCTTCGACACTAGACTCGACGGTCATAGGTACAACAAGTACCAACCAAAAGACGACATTCCCGATGACGCTCACACCGCGTGAACCGAAACCCCGAGTTCTCGACCAACTCCTCGTGATACCGAACGCCCCGAACCTCGCGAGGACCTTTCAGACCGTGGATGCGCATAATCTGATTCACGCGAGGCGACTCGCCTCGAAAGTTACCAGCGGCCTTGCCGCTCGCCTCTTCTCGCCGCCCTTCGTTAACCCGCCGATCTCACGCTTTCGCCACTGCGCATAAGCCCGCATACGTGCCATGCTCAAGCCTAATCAAGAACTTACTTTTGCACAACCTTCTCGTTGATATTCATCAAGACTCGCAGACATCGGTATACTCGTGGTAGTCAAATCCATAGTTAGTAAGGTCGCCTCCTTGAAATCTATATTCTCTGCTCCTGGCCGTGGAACCAAGGTTCAAATATCATGGCCGCAGTAGGAATCGCCGCCGCCGGCTAAACTCACTGGGCTAGCGACGTCGCAGAACTCCCGAATGAAGCACCACCTAAGGTGATAATTGGGCTCGTGCCCACGAAACCCTCTCAGACTCTACTCGCCTCCCTGCCGCTTTGCCCTCCGCCCGGCCCTACGCGAGGCATAGCGGTGGAAAGAAATACGTTAGAGGTCCAACTTACAACACGCCTCTAAGGCACGATCTCGAGTGAGAAGAATAGAAACCAATCCTAAATATCCTATAGCCTCCACGATTATTGGTGTGGTGCACAACACACCGATAATCAAGACTTCATCGATACTGGCTCAGAGACACTTTCCGAGGATTAATCGCTCGATACCACTTTTGTCACGACGACCAATCTGCGTGATCGTGCCTTACCCCGCACCCTAGTGATACAACATCGAGTAATCAATGAACATAAAACACATACATGAAACAAATGAAGTACAAAACAATAACTGAGGAAAACTTGCCTTTCGATATATATAAATAACAACTCCTACAAATGAACAATTTAATCTTTTTACAACCCCGCCACAACAAGATTACATGCACTTCTAAGAAATGATACGACAACAATGGCGGACAGGCCCGCCATACCCCGAATGTAAATACCTACAACGACAGGACTATACTAAGATAAGCCTCCGAGAAACGGAGCTTTCCCAAACGCTGAATCGTGACTCCTAAGAGCGAGGATCAACGATCGTGTACCTTTACTCGCAGATGAACGCACCCCGGCGAGGTCGATAACAGTACCAAGTATGTGAAATCAAAATAAATCGTAAATGAAATCATAGTAGTCTATATAAAGCAGAGACATGTATGATAACCAAACTACGCTCACAATAAATAAGCAAATATGTCAAGTCGTGACTCACGCCTCAAAGTTATCACAATAAAACCGCACGGCAAGTACGAAGGCATAGCCGACTACTAAGACCCACGCATCAAAAATACCACAAATCGTATCCCGAGGTCTTTCTAGACCGCACCACATGATCGGCCGCCACTCGCCCGCAATATCAATGCGCGTCTATCCTCGAACTCTCGCAGCCCGCATAGGTCACCCATGCACCCGCATGAGGTATTCCTCGAATCATGGTCCTGCATCACCGAGGTATACCCCGCATCGGGCGCAAATAACCCTCGGTATCCGCCTAGGCTCCCGCAGCCCGCATAGTCTCAAAAGACCGCATAGTCTCAACAGACCGCATAGGGAATCCCCCGCATCAGGCTAAACACCCGGAATGATCAATCCTGAAGCTACCGCACTCCGCATAGTCACAAGGATCGTGCATAGCCGTAGAGACCGCATCGGGTGGCAAGCCCTCGGTATAATAAGTCAAGGGGGTATGTGATACAATAACAGTACAACGGGCTTAACGTTTGACAACGTAAGCACAACAAGAGTGACCCCCTTACACAATAATCACAAGATACTAACACACGTAGCATCCTAACATGCTTACTTATCAAATCAACAAGAAAGTATTACAAGGCTATCACAAACCAATACAATCAAGTTATTCACACAAGGTACTTTCTACTAACAAGTTCGGATACCTATCCCCAAAGTACTTCATACATTAAATCTTTAAAAGATACGTTACTTCACAAAAACCACACAATACCCGTAGTATATGAAAATAGAGTGATTATCTTTTTAAAGTAAATCAATTACTTCTCTTTGTAAAATCAAGTAGCAACATTCTTTTCCAATGTTCAAGTTTGCCTAATTTCCAATGTTCAAGTTTGCCTAGTTTCCAATGTTCAAGTTTGCCTAGTTTCCAATGTTCAAGTTTGCCTTTTTTAGAAAGGTTCCGTAGTTCATAGTCTTATTCATTTAAGAATATAATTCTCCTTTAAACTATCTGAGAAACATAAGTCTTATATGTGAGTAGGATATTCTTGTTTATAACAATCTTATTACAGCAGCCATGATCTAGGAAATATCATTTTGTCTCATCTTAGCTTCTATGCAGATGGAAGTTTCTACTGGTTTTAATAATACTTAATTATTAAAAACATTTCCTTTTATTAACGCTGCAGTGGTTTGTCGATACACATTCTGATTTCCAAAATCAGTAAAACATTCTTAAGACGTTATACCTAACTTTCCATAAAGCTAGTATAACTCTTAAGTTTTCAAAACAAATCAAGTATTACTTCTTCTTTAGAAATGATTCAAAAATCTTTTGAAATAATTCTAGTTCATTATTAACACATAACACGCCGCTTATAGTTCAAATCGCTTACCTTTTAAAACCACAAGTATTTTCTTACCAACATAAAGTCGTTATAACCAACTTCCCATAAAGTCGTTATAACACTTTATGTTTTAAACCAATCAAATACATTTAGCACATGTACGACGCTCACCGCACTACATAGTTCACACATATCATGCTAGAAGAGATAGGAAGAGGTTCACATACCTCGCGACGATTATCGACTAATAGCAAAACGCCCAAGTACTTCCAACCGGCTACTCCTTTAAGCCAAGTAGATCGCGCCACACGTAGTACTTCAACCTATAAGGCCACAAGGCGCTTATTAACATTTAGATCCCTTCAGAGAACATTCTACGTAAAATTCGGCAAGACTCTCCCCGCAACAACAGAAATCTCCTCCTCTATCTGGGCCGCTACCAAGCCAACCGGGGTTATACGCTTAATCCGACGCACAATTCTACCTCACGTAAAAGCTACACAAGTCTATCAGAATACACCCCTATGTAAATACAATAAGATTTTCTTCTTCGAAAGGTTTCTTATTATTCAGGGCTTAAGTCAAAAGACATTGCGATAACAACGTTCAAGACTATATATAGTATACTTCAACTATATAATCTAACAACATGTAATTTCCAATTACAATAGGGACAAGATATTTACCTCGATAAGCCCATAATTATCCGAGTTTAAATGTCGATCCCGAGCAAGGTTTAGCTCCTACTCCGCGCCCGACCGCCTCCAAACAACCCTTAGGAGTTCTAACCAACTTCTACTTAATACTCCAACTAACTATGGAGATTTTCCTTAGGGTTGGTTTGTGGATCAAGGGAAGTATAATAGTATTTCTGGCTTTTTGTAAAGGTATAACCTTAGAATACTACAAGGTATATGGCTAAGGTAATTTGGGCATTATAACAATACTTTGAGAGTATTTCTAACAAGAGGGGGTATTATACGAAGACAACTAGGCTAGGGAGGGTACACTCGCTAGCACCCCTAGAGTGGGTGCTCTCGCCACAGCGGAGGCCTCTACCGAACTCAACACAAGGGAGGGAGAAGGAGTGCTTTCAAGACTTAGGCAATTTTGTGGATGAATTAGTCTTCAAAGGGGTGGGTATTTATAGGTCAAGTGAAGGCCAACCAATGGCCAAGATCTTGCCAAGTGCAAGGCAAGTGTAGGGCCAAGATCTTGCCAAGTGCACCTTATCCATCTACCACCAAAATATCCTACCAACCCTTGACCAAACAATGGCCATTCTACCAACCCCTTTACCGCCTAAGGTGTTCCAATGAGAGGTGACAAGTGTCGCCTCTTGTTGGTCCAAAACGCTTCGCCTCTCGGAAAATCCGTAAAATTAAAAATGACATAGCCGGAAATTCCCTACGAAAGTCGTGAAAACGCTTCGTTTAAAAAACGACTCTAATCGGGTGTTGTGAACAAAAAGAATTCGGCCAAGCCTAAATCACAAGTTCAAATTTTTCTACGTACGTCCTTACGTACATACTCTGGAAATACGGGGTATAACAGTGGGTAGCAAATCCACGGAATATGCAAATGCCACAAACCTGGGGAATGACCCCGCAATGAATAATATACCACTAGCACAAACCGGCTATCATACATAACATAAGCACTATCGACTTATCATACAATATATAAGCAAGTTAAGAAATCCCCTAACTTCTTATTATCCTTGTTCATTTACACTCTCATTTTAGTTTACTTAAGGCACTAACATGTCTTTAAAAAAAATCCGGGAATTTAACCCAAAGTACTACGTACTTCTAATCTTTAAAACAAATGACTTTTTTTCCTATAAAACTTCCAAGATACTAATTAACCATAGTATCAAGTCGAAATTACGTTTCAAGACAAGTCACAATACCTTTAGAAATAAAGTTAGGTTTCTAAATCAAGTGACTCCTTTTCTTATAAAACCTTAGGCAATTGATGCCTTAAAATCAATTTGCCTTCCATTAAAACTAGTCATTTATCATACTTAAATTACTTAGAGTAAACCACTCTTTTTAACTTTCCATAAAGCTATTATAACTAACTTTCCATAAAGCCGTTATACTAGCTTTATATATTAGCAACTTACATACTCCTTTATAACCAAGAGACTTAAACTTTCCAACAAAACAAGTATCAAAAATACTTTCAACATAGTTAAAGTCTCTTAACTTTTGAAAACCAAGATATCCTTAATATTTAAACAAGTGAGTTAACTCCCTAACTCAACCAACTTGGACATTCTTAAAATAAGCCAAGGATATCAAATGGACCTAGATTGTCAAAATCTCAGACGCCTACCGCATCATACATTTACAACCTATTCATGCTCAAGAGATAAGAAAGTTCCACATACCTCTTCGGTTTAATCCACTTGCTAAGTCCAATTCGCCGTACGTAGTATGTCAACCTATAATGACCATAGTACGTCTATTAAATTCTAGTTTCAAACGTAGAATATTCCAAGTGCAAAGTCACTAAATTCTACGGAAAATCGGACAACACTTCCTTTGTTTCTACTTACTTTGCCACCTTTTTCAAGGCCGAATACAATAACCAAACACGCCACATTTAAGGCCCAAACAATGCAATCAACAATAGGGGATTACACGCCTACTAGACGTGTAAAATTCCGCCCCACAAACGATATCAAATTAATACAACTTACTAGTACAATTAGGCTAACTTGAAGTACTACAACATCAATTCTTATCCAATTTCCATTTCAATCCAAGTTATTAGCCTAACATGATATCAAGTCGCAATCGATTATAACTACTATAATCTCCAAGTAATTAACATGCGACGATTCTAATAACGACCAATTTGTAATCCAACTTCACATGACTTACATTACATTTCAGATTCTAAGGCTACAAGCAATCCATAATACTTATAAACTTCAACACATATACTTCATGCTAGCAACATGTAAAGCTAACAACAATATAAATAATCTTGTAACACTTTTAAGAGACAAGATTATACCTCAACGAATCTTAATCCAATTCCAAATCCGAAGTCGCTCCTTAGCAACTTAGAGCCTCTTCAAGACGCTTCAATCCGCTACTTGAGACCCTTAGAACAACACCAACAATTTCCTTCAAACTTCCAAACAAAACCTAAAAAGACAACTAGGTTTTCGCTTTGCGACTAACCCGAAAACTATCTTTTTCCGAGATTTTTCTATTGAGATATGCTTACAATACACTCAAGAACCTTGGTTTAAAGTGTGGAGCTTAATGGACAAGAAACAAAAAAAATTCTTTCTCTTGTGGAGTGAACCCGAGAGCACTAGCTATTGCTCTTCAATTTTTCTTGAAAATTTTCTAAGTGTTGGCATTAGTCTTGCTACTAGTAGTATAATATAGTGCAATGGAGGGTGAAGATGCAACCAAATGGGTGGTTTGGATGAGCTCTTATTAAGTATCAAGCCTTGTGGGTCCTTTGACTTAGTCAAGAATCTCAAGCTCACTACTTGCAAGACTTAGTCATCCAATACTATGGTCAATGACCATTATGTCCATGACATTTTCGTCCAAGGCAACAAAAAGGGGGGGTGACACGTGTCGCCCTCCCATTCGTCACAATAACCCGTTTTCCGACAATTTCATAATTCCGATAAATTTTTACTCGTCTCAAACCTTAACATTTTTTAGTTCTTACGTACGTTCTTATAAACATGTCCTGGAATTTCCGGGGTGTAACAGGGTTGACCCGCGATCTTGCCTCAACCCGACCCATTATCGCTCTAAATTCTTGTTCCCGTCCGGGACAATCTTACTATCATCGTCATGAAAATTACCACTTTTATCTTGCTCGACCTATGGAATTATCCCACAATACTTTTCACACATACCAATCACTTCGACAAAGACTAACTGTAAAATCTTTTACTCAAGACGACCTTACATCTAAGGTCTCAACTGTTTATAATTTCTAAGGTTCACAATTTACCTGTCCCCAAACTTACCTTTTCAACTAACCATGCTTTCTAAATCACAATATACACAATGCTATCCGTACATAACACTCAACATGTAATCATCATATCACGCATACTAATCTCTAGAGGGTTAAGGATATACCTGAAAATCAAATAGGCGGTTCAAAGGACCGCTAAAACTGGGAACTTCCACCGCGACCTCTGCCGTGGCCTGTCGGTGTATGAACATCATGTGAAGAACCCACAACTGATCCCGTAGTCTGTGCTATCCCACCAGTGCCACCTCTGGTCGGACAGTTCCTCGCAAAATGGCCCTGCTGGCCGCATGTAAAACAAACTCCCAAACTAGCACAACACTCCCCACCATGGAGCCTACCACAACGGCCACACCGAGGTAGGGGTGGCTTCATCCGCTAACACCCTCGCTTCCCGAATATCTGAACCTCGAGCCCCGACCGCCTCAATACCTGCACGCCCCAAGATCGCGGAGGACTACTCGAATCAAGCGGAGGGCATAACTAGCTCGCCGAGGCTTCTCGCCTCGAAAGTCACCAAAGGACCCTGTTGTCCTGGTCCTCTTCTGTTGATCTTGGTTATTCCGCCGATCTCTACGCTCTCGCTTGATGTGCATAAGCTCAGACGCGCAATGTCCATGCTCGATCAAAAGCTACTCTTGTACACCCCTTTACTAGATAATCGTCTATACCCGTGATATATCGGCGCACTCTATACTCTCTGTTTGCTAAAATACTAGCTAGTAACAGGTCCATCCCTTTGTAGTCCATATTCTCGCCTTGGCCGGAATCAAGGCTCATATATCCTGGCCGTAGTCGGAACTGCTGCCGCTGTGTTAAACTCTGCTGGGGCTGGCGACGTCACAGAACTCTCTAAATGAAGAACCACCTCAGGTGATGGTCGGGCTCGTGCTCGCATTCTCTCGTGCTCTACTCGCAGCCTCCTTCACGCTTTGCCCTTCGGGCCCCGTTGCCTTCGCAGAGGCATAATCGGTAAAAGAAGTACGCTGAGGGTCCAACTTATAACACAACTCTAAGGCACGATCTCGAGTGAGAAAATGGTAACTAATCCTAAATGTCCTGCAGCCTCCGATTATAGATGTGGTGCACAACACACCGATAATCAAGACTTACTAGACACTACCTGTAGACACTTTCGAGGATTAATCGCTTCGATACCACTTTTGTCACGACCACTGCCCGCGAGTGTGCCTTACCCGGCACCCTAGTGATACAATATCGAGAAAATCAATGAAATAAAAATCAAAGACATGAAACAACATATTAGCATAAGAACAAAGCTAACCAAAACGGCTACCTTCCTCAGTATATAAATTAAAAACTTGAACAAGCATATCCTTTACAAACCCCGCCACAACAAGCATGCACTTCTAAGAGTTTTTATACAAATATGACGACAGTGGCCTCGCCATACCCCGAATGTACAAAAGTATATGACCTCGTGGAACCGTACTAAAAGACAAAGCCTCCGAGAAATGGAGCTGCGAATCAACAAATGATCCTAAGAGCGCGGATCGCAAGTTACGCACTCAACTCGCGCATGAACGCAGCCCCGGGGAGGTCGATAACAGTACCAAGTATGTGAAATCAAAATATCGTAATGAAATCATAATAGTCTATATAAAGCAGGAGACATGTATGACAATCAAAATGCGTTTCACAAAGCCCGGCTAACAACAAGAGTAATGAACATCAATATTATCTCTAAAAAGATACCATTTCACAATCTATAAACAATCGTGTCAAGTCAGGGACGCATGCCCTCAAAGTCATTACTCAATTATAAACCCGGGTCTCATGCCCAACGATATCAAACGTGTCTGTGGGATTCCTTCCTTACTGCCGACCATCTATGCTATACCAACACCAATGAGTACACGTGAGCACCAGGTCCCACCTGTGTCATAAGATCCGTACGGGGCAAGTACGAAGGCCGACTACCAGATACCTCCTGCGTCTCTCCGCTGACCGGGGCAAGTACGAAAGTCAACTACCAGATACCAACCGCATTCAACAATATCAGATATCGTATCACGGCGACCGGCAAGTACGAAGCTACTACCGATACCACGCGCCACGTCACGACCGGCAAGTACGCAGCTAACTACCAGATACCTCCTGCATCACAAGACTTCGCCATAATGCCGACCGGGTCAAGTACGAAAGCCAACTACCAGATACCGCCAGCATCAGCCACGACCGGGGCAGGTACGAAAGCTAACTATTAGATACCACTTGCGTCCCTAAACCTCATGGAGGGCTAATCCATGGAACAACACTATCAACAGGGAAACGAACCCTCATCATGGCTGCATACCCGTGGACCACCCATCGTGTCAGTATGTCCAATCAACCAGATAGCCGGCCCTCTATCGAGAGACTCGGTAGCACAGAATCAAAACACTTGCACAACAAAGACTATCACAACAAGCATAGGCAAGTTCAACGTACTCATAGACTTTCATTTTATTACAACAAACCCGGATTTTAATTTGATGTATATCTACTAGGGTGCCCGGGTAAGGCACCAGTCACGGGCCCGGGATTGGGTCGTGACACTCGCCTATGTGGAACCAACCAAACGGCGATTCTACACTTTCTTACTGGTTGTATTATTTCCGTACCTCCAACTTGCACTAGCATACTTACATAACCTCCATACCTATTCTGGCTTCCAATCTTTGGAGTCACTCTATTAAACAATATGTCACGACCCGACCCCGGGCCCGCGACTGGTGCCCTACCTGGGCACCCTTACAGGTATACATCAGAGATAATCAGTGGAACATACATGAAACTTATACAATAAATCAACAGATATAAAATCAACAGGTTAGTTGATGAGGCTACCTCCCTGAATAAAACAAAACATAACCGAAGCAGTTTCCTCCTTTCTTTTACAAAATGACCCACAACATGTGACTACAGATCTCTAAGAGTTTTAACATAACAACTGTGGCGGGACAGGTCCCCGCCATACCCCTGAATATACATTAATATACAACCTCATGGAAAACCGTACCAAGAGATAAGCCTCCGGAGCAAATGGAGCTTTTTCCCAAAAACTGAACCGAGATCCTAAGAGCAATGATCACCAACCTGTGTACCTAAAACCTGCGGGCATGAACGCAGCCCCCCGAAGGAGGTCAGTACGAAATATGTGAAACTGAAAATACTGTAATGAAATCATAACAGTCTAAAAAAAACTGGAGACATGTATGATAACCAAAATAATAGTACACTGTGCCTTACCAAAGTGAAAGTAATGAAAGTCAGTTTTACCTTCAGTAGGGTATGGACATTGCCCGCGTACATGCTTATGCACAGCAGACTGAGGAACGTAGAGATCGACGGATTAACCAAGATCAACAGAGGAGGGCCAGAACAGCAGGGTCCTTTGGTAACTTTTGAGGCGGACCTTCTCAGCAGCAGACTGGTTATGCGCCTCCGCCAGTACAGAGTGGTCCTCCACAGGATTCATGACATTCGGGGTATGCAGGAGTTGGTCAGAGCTCCAGGGTTTCTGGTTCACAGTTTTACATAGGTTCTAGCCAGCCAGATTCGGTTTTTCCCTCAGTGTTCACTATGTGGTAGGCGTCATCCCGGGGAATGTCGTCTTTTTACGGGTTCTTTGCGACCATGATGAGGTTTCGTTTCCCTGTTGATAGTGTTATTCCATGGACTAGCTCTCCATGAGGTTTACTGATGCAGGCTGGTTCTGGTAGCTAGCCCCGCATTGCCCCGGTCCGCCGATGCAGCCGGTTCTGGTAGTTGGCTTTCGTACTTACCCCGGTCAGTTCTCTATAGTGTCATTCCACGGACTAGTTCCCCACGAAGTTTCGTAATGCAGGAGGTTCTGGTGGTTATCCTACGTACTTGCCCCGGTCAGTGACATGATGCAGGGTGGATCTAGTAGTGGCTTCGGTACTTGCCCCGGTCAGCTTCGTGACGCATGTGGAATGAGGTTGGTGACGCAGGCGGATCTGGTAGTTGGCTTTCGTACTTGCCCCAGTCGGATGCGCGACGCAGGATAGTTCTGGTAGCTATGCCTTCGTACTTGCCCCAGTCAGTTTTATAGCATAGTTGGTACGGTAGGTTCTGGTAGCTGGCTTTCGTACTTGCCCCGGTCAGTTGATGATGCAGGCTGGTTCTGGTAGCTATGCCTTCGTACTTGCCCCGTACGGTTTTATGACATAAGTGGGACATGGTGTTCACGTGTACTCCTTGGTGTTGTTATATCATGATCGCCATGGCGGAAGGAATTCCATGCATGATTGATATCATGGGCGAGACCCATGGTTATATTTGAGTGATGACTTTGAGGGCGTGAGTCCCCGACTTGACATGATCGCTATACATCAGGTAATCGTAGTTTGGTTATCATACATGTCTCCTGCTTTATATGATCGTTATGATTTCATTACGATTTTCGCCACATACTTGGTACCTGTTATCGACCTCCTTCGGGGTTGCGTTCATGCCGCAGTAAAGGTATACCGCTTGTCGATCCTCGCCATGTGGTCACAGCTCAGATTGTGGGAAGCTCCGTTTCTCCGGAGGCTTATCTTTTGGTATAGTCCCCTGTCATTGTAGGTACTTGTACATTCAGGGGTATGGCGGGGCCCTGTCCCATCATAGTTGATGTTGCATTCTTAGAGGTTTGTAGTACTGTTGTGGGCAGGGTTTGTAAAGGATAACTGTTCAAGGTTTATGTTACACCCCGTAGTTCCAGAGTATGTATATGAGGACGTACGTACGAGAATACGACATTAAAGTTGGAAAGGAAGAAAGATGTGATTTTTCGACGGAAAAGTTTCCGGATTTTGTGAAGGAAAAAGGTTCGTTAATGGGAATTGGATTCCCAGATTTGGTATTCGGACTTTTTGGAATATTTAAGAATTATGAAATTTTATTTTCGGAATTGGTCACGTGGGGCCCACGGGAGGAAATTTACCGTTTTGTGGGGCCCACTTTATTTTCGGATTTTTGGCATTACGGATATTTTTCGGAAGACGGAATATTTTGGACGAGTAGAGGGCGACACGTGTCACCCCCCCTTGAGGCCATGTGGGCCGATTGTTGTGGAGTGTTGGACGTTTTTCTTGGTGGACAAGTGGCCCATTTTTGTGGTGGCCACTTGTCCCATTGTTATGGTGGACAAATGGTTGGCCAACTACCCACACACATGTACCCCATCCTCACCACACACTTGCCTTGATCTTGGCCATTGATTTTCCTATAAATACCCCATTGATTTCAAGACTTCTTCATCCACTTAAATGTTTCTAAGTCACAAAAATCCCCTTCCCTCCTTGTGTAGCTCGTCCGAAATCCCCACTTTGTGTAGGACATACTTCAAGTATTGTTGTATTATCCCAAATACCTTAGCCTAGTATTCCTAGTAGTATTCCAAGTTATTTCAATAACTAAGAGTCTTAAAATACTACTTTATTCATATAGTCGCAAAAATGAATCCCTAGAAAAATCTTCATAGCTTAGATGAAGTGTTAAGAGAAGTTGTTTGGAAACTTCTAAGGGTTGCTTGAGCGGGTTGGAGCGTCAGAATCGAGCTAAACGCTGCTCAGATCGACTTATATCTTGGATAATTTTGGGCTTATCGAGGTAATGATATTTATCCCCTATCAGAATTGGAAATTACATGTAAGTAGTTAATAATCGAGTATATGATATATTGGAAGAATCGGATAAATAATTGAACCGTATTTACATCGACCGCATTTATAGTAGACTTGTAGTATTATTGCGAGTAGAATTGTACACGCCCTGCTAGATGCAGAACCCCCGGATTGTTGGTTTGCAGCAGCCTCGTTAGAGGAGTTATTTTTGTGGTCATGCGGGGGGAGGTGCCGCCAATTTTCCGTAGAATAAGGAATCTTGTATCTAGAATTATTCTACGAAGAAATCTAGAGGTTGATAGACGCTTTGTCGCCTTTATAGGTCAAGTACTACGAGAGCGATTCTACTTCGAAGGATGGAAAAGGCGAGCAAGGTTAGAGTACTTTGGAGCGCTTTTGCTAATCGTCGATAATCGTCGCGAGGTATGTGAACCTCTTCCTATCCTTTCTAGCATGATATTTGTGAAATATATTTAGTACGGTAGACGCACGTGTGTTTAAAGGAAATTGATTTTCCTTTTGTGTCCTTGACTTGATTTCAAAGTTAGGTGACTTGTTATGAAATATTAAGGACTTGAATTATGTTAAAAAGTTGTAAAACCTCACTCGTGAGTAATGGGTGTGTGGTCTTTCAAAGAATAAAGTTA
Organism: Przewalskia tangutica; assembly: GCA_029844215.1. Taxonomy (NCBI): domain Eukaryota; kingdom Viridiplantae; phylum Streptophyta; class Magnoliopsida; order Solanales; family Solanaceae; genus Przewalskia; species Przewalskia tangutica. The sequence goes on from CM056720.1 coordinate 68,950,620, forward strand.
TCTTAATTTCGAAAATAAGAATGGTTTTATCATTGGATTTAAAATGATAACTTGACTTATAAACAACTTGATTTTGGGAAAGGAGAAGTAACTTGATAGGTTACTTGTTTTAAAAGAGTAAGACCCTTGGTTTAAAAAGTATATTGCTACTTGACTTTTAAAGGAAACCTGCCTTTGTTTTAAAAGAAGGTATGGAAATTGTTTTGGTTTTACTTTGATGTCGTTTGACTTGAGTTTTAAATAATAAGAATCTTGAAGTATTTCAAAAGAGTTATTAACCATTTTTGAAAGAAAAGAAATACTTGTTTAAAGCTTAAGTGTTATACTAGCTTTACGGGAAGTTAGGTATAACGACTTAAGGAAGATAGAAGGAACGGTTTACTTATTTGTTTATGAAAGTCTCAGATTGATTCTCGAAAGTGTAGTAAGATGGTTTGATAAGTAAACATGTTAGGATGTCACGCGTGTTAGTGCCTTGTGATGTTTGTGTAAAGGGTTTCCTTGTTGTGCTTATGTTGTTTAACGATAAGCCGCTATGTTAGTATTGTACCACTCACCTCTTGACATGATATACCGGGGTTGCTGCCCCGACGCGAGGATGCCTCACGCGGTCCAGGACCTATGCGAGCTACGAGTTCCGTGTTAGTGCGGGAATACCTCACGCGGTCTACGTGGCCACGCGGACTACGAGAGTCCAAGACGATGCCGAGGAGAGCTACCCTCGATGCGGAATACCTCACGCGGCCTAGGTGGCCTACGCGAGTCGCGCGAAGTTCAGGATTTGACGCGCACATTGATACCGAGGGCGAGTGGCCGCCGATTCGACATGTGGCGCGTCTAGAAAGACCTCGTGATACGCTTTATAGCATTGTTGGTACCGTGGTTTTAGTAGTCGGCTATGCCTTCGCATTTACTCCCGTGACGGTTTTATTATGACACAGTGGACTCGTGTTCATGTGTATTCTCGTGTTTTTATATCATGGATCGCCAATGAGGAAGGAATTCCACGCATGATTGATATCGGGCACGAGACCCATAGTTATATTTGAGCGATGACTTTGGCGGCGCGAGTCCTCGACGGACACGATCGCATATATCAGGTATCGTGAAATGGTTATCATATATGTCTTCGCTTTATATAGACTATTATGATTTCATTTACGATTTTCGCTTCACATACTTGGTACCGTTGTATCGACTTCCTTCGGGCCGCGCTCATGCCGCAGTAGAGGTACACCAGCTTGTTGATCCTCGCCATGTGGTCACAGCTCAGCTTGGGAAGCTCCGTGTCTCCGAGGCTTATTTTTCGTATAGTCCGTCGTTGTAGGTACTTACATTCAGTGGTATGGCGGGCTCATTCCGCCATTGTTGTTATAACATTCTGAGGTCCGTAGTAATCGCTGGGCGTGGTTTGTAAAAGGGATGAATCGCTCAAGTTTTTATATACGTATTTAAAGGCAACTTTTCTCGTATAAACTGCTTTCACTTCATATTGTTTCATGTCTTGTTTTATATTCCGCCGTTACTCGATGTATGTCTACTGGTGCCCGGTAGGCACTACCACTGCCCGGGTTCGGGTCGTGACAGTTTATTTATATATATATGCAGTAAGACGACTTTTTGGTCAGCCTATTTTTAGTATCACTGTTTATTTTTCATGTGTTTTATTTTCCGCTGATTTTCTATGATGTTTTATCACTAGGGTTCCCGGGGTAAGGCACCAGTCGCGGGCCCGAGGTCGGGTCTTGACACGGGGTAAGGCACCAGTCGCGGGCCCGAGGTCGGGTCGTGACAATAACAGGAAGGAAGTATGATAACTCAAAACAACAGCACACTGAACCTTGCAAACATGAGAGTAATGCAATCATCTTTTCCTTTTAAGTTATGTTTTTAACAATGAGACTAACTGTTCCGCTTTAAGTCATGAACACACTGCACCCTTTCATTAATGAAATCTGTTACACCCCGTAACTCAGGTCATGCTTAGGAGAACGTACGAAAGGAATTAAGATTTAAATTTTAGAAAGATAGGTTGACAGAATGTTTCAGACGTGTTTTAGTCAACTTTGAGGCGGTTTATGCCCAGTTACCTTAGGGGTTCCTAGTTGTTTTAAAGGCCTAGTGTGTAGTACGTTGAGTTTAGTTCGCAACGCAACAAATCGTTCGTCGATAGGACATCGGAGTAGGAAGTTATGGAAGTTACAAGTTCGTGAGCGCAATGAGCGTAAAAATATTTTCAGTGCCAGCACAGCCGGCCGGATGCAGGTCACACGCCGTTATATCAAAATTCTCCGGTTGTAGCGCTGTCACGACCCGACCTCGGGCCCGTGACTGGTGCCTTACCCCGGGCACCCTAGTGATAATACATCAGAGAAAACCAGCGGAAATACAAACTCAAAGACATGAAACAATGAAATATAAGAAAACAGGTTAACCAAAACGGTCACCTTTCTGTATATAAACATAAAACCCGAACAGTTATAACCTTTTACAAACCTTGCCCACAACAAGATTACTGCACTCTAAGAATGTAACCACAACTATGATGGGACAGTGGCCGCCATACCTCGAATGTACAAGTACCTACTATGACAGGACTATACTAAAGATAAGCCTCCGAGAAACGGAGCTTCCTAAAACGCTGAACCGTGATCCTATGAGCGAGGATCAACAACCGTGTACCTCTACCGCGCAGATGAACGCAGCCCCCCGAAGGAGGTCAGTACAACAGGTACCAAGTATGTGAAACTGAAAATACAGTAATGAAATCATAACAGTCTATATAAAGAAGGAGATATGTATGATAGCCAAACTACAGTACACAACATATAAGCAAATGTCTAGTCGGACTCACGCCTCAAGTCATCACTCATGCCCGTGGAATTCCTTCCTCATCGCCGCGGTCTATGACATAAATCATACTACGTGACGCGCCTGCGACATCCTACCATCGTTTACAGATATGTCACGATTCGAACTGGGCCCGTGGATCGTGCCTTACCCCGCACCCTAGTGATACAACATCGAGTAATCACGAACATAAAACACATACATGAAACAAATGAAGTACAAAACAAGAACTGAGGAAAACTTGCCTTTCGCATATATATAAATAACAACTCCTACAAATGAACAGCTTAATCCTTTTACAACCCCGCCACAACAGCATTCATGCACTTCTAAGAAATGATACGACAACAATGGCGGATGGTTCCGCCATACCCTCAATGTAAATACCTACAACGACAGTGGACTATACCAAGATAAGCCTCCGAGAAACGGAGTTTCAAACGCTGAATCGTGACCCTAAGAGCGAGGATCAACGATCGTGTACCTTTACTGCAGATGAACGCAGCCCGGGCGAGGTCAAGATAACAGTACCAAGTATGTGAAATCAAAATAACATCAGAATGAAATCATAGTAGTCTATATAAAGCAGTGAGACATGTATGATAACCAAATTACGCTCACAATAAATAAGCAAATATGTCAAGTCGTGACTCACGCCTCAAAGTTATCACAATAAAACCGTGACGGCAAGTACGAAGGCATAGCCGACTTCTAAGACCCACGACCAAAAATACCACAAATTGTATCCCGAGGTCTTTCTAGACCGCACCACATGATCGGCCGCCACTCGCCCGCAATATCAATGCGCGCTTCATCCTCGAACTCTCGCAGCCCGCATAGGTCACCCACGCACCGCATGAGGTATTCCTCGAATCATGGTCCTGCATCACCGAGGTATACCCCGTGATCGGGCGCAGCCTAACCTCGGTATCCGCCTAGGCTCCCGCAGCCCGCATAGTCTCAAAAGACCGCATAGTCTCACAGCATCGCATAGAATCCCCGCATCGTGCTAAACACCCTAATGATCAATCCTCGGTTACCGCGACTCGCATAGTCACAAGGATCGCATAGCCGTAGACCGCATCAAGGGTGGCAAGCCCTGTGATAATAAGTCGGCGGGTATGTGATACAATAACAAGATAACGGGCTTAACGCTTGACAACGTAAGCACAACAAGAGTGACCCCTTACACAATAATCACAAGATACTAACACACGTAGCATCCTAACATGCTTACTTATCAAATCAACAAAGTATTACAAGGCTATCACAAACCAATACAATCAAGTTATTCACACAAGGTACTTTCTACTAACAAGTTCGGTACCTATCCCCAAAGTACTTCATACATTAAATCTTTAAAAGATACGCATTTCACAAAACCACACAATACCCGTAGTATATGAAAATAGAGTGATTATCTTTTAAAGTAAATCAATTACTTCTCTTTGTAAAATCAAGTAGCAACATTCTTTTCCAATGTTCAAGTTTGCCTAATTTCCAATGTTCAAGTTTGCCTAATTTCCCATGTTCAAGTTTGCCTTTTAGAAAGGTTTCAGAGTTCATAGTCTTATTCATTTAAGAATATAATTCTCCTTTAAACAACTGAGAAACATAAGCCTTATATGAGTAGGATATTCTTGTTTATAACAATCTTATTACAAAGAGCATGATCTAGAAATATCATTTTGTCTCATCTTAGCTTCTATGCAGATGGAAGTTTCTAATGGTTTTAATAATACTTAATTATTAAAACATTTCCTTTATTAACGCCGCAGGGTTTGTCGATACACATTCGATTTCCAAAATCAAGAAACATTCTTAAGACGTTATACCTAACTTTCCATAAAGCTAGTATAACTCTTAAGTTTTCAAACAAATCAAGTATTACCTCTTCTTTCAAAATGATTCAAAACCTTTGAAATACTTCAAGTTCTTTATTAACACATAACAAGCCGCTTATAGTTCAAATCGCTACCTTTAAAACCACAAGTATTTTCTTACCAACATAAAGTCGTTATAACCAACTTCCCATAAAGCCGTTATAACACTTTATGTTTTAAACCGATCAAATACATTTAGCACATGACGCTCACCGCACTACATAGTTCACACATATCATGCTAGAAGAGATAGGAAGAGGTTCACATACCTCGCGACGAGTATCGACTAATAGCAAAACGCCCAAGTACTTCCAACCGCTTCTACTCCTTTGCCAAGTAGATCGCGCCACACGTAGTACTTCAACCTATAAGGCCACAAGGCGCCATTAACATTTAGATCCCTTCGTGAACATTCTACGTAAAAATTCGGCAAGACTCTCCCCCCGCAACAGAAATCTCTTCCTCTATCTGGCCGCTACCAAGCCAACCAGGGGTTATACGCTTAATCCGGACGCACAATTCTACCTCACGTAAAGCTACACAAGCTCATCAGAATACAACCCATGTAAATACAACAAGACTTTCTTCGAAAAGGTTTCTTATAATTCGTGCTTAAGTCAAAAGACATTGCCGATAACAACGCTCAAGACTATATATAGTATACTTCAACTATATAATCTAACAACATGTAATTTCCAATTACAATAGGGACAAGATATTTACCTCGATAAGCCCATAATTATCCGAGTTTAAATGTCGATCCCGAGCAAGGTTTAGCTCCTACTCCGCGCCCGACTCCGCTCCAAACAACCCTTAGAAGTTCTAACCAACTTCTACTTACTACTTCAACTACGGGTGAAGATTTACTTAGGGTTTCGGCTTTGTGGATCAAGGTAAGTATAATAGTATTTCTGGGCTTTTTGTAAAGGTATAACCTTAGAATACTACAAGGTATAAGGCTAAGGTAATTTGGGCATTATAACAATACTTTTGAGAGTATTTCTAACAAGAGGGGGGTATTATACGAAAGCAACTAGGCTAGGGGGGGGGTACCCCACGACCACACTACAAGGAGGGGGGAGAGGGCTCTCGGCCAAGGGGGCCTTTCAAAAGGGGGAGGGGGGCTAGGACGAGAAGGCTCACAAGGGGGAGGGGAGGATTTCTAACACTTAGAACAATTTAGGAATGGATGAAGAAGTCTTCCAAAGGGGGGTACTTATAGCACAAGCCAAGGCCAACCAATGGCCAAGATCTAGCCAAGTGTTACGCAAGTGTAGGCCAAGATTCACCCATGTGTCCTTGACCAACTAACACACAAAAATATCCTACCAACTCCCTTGACCAACAAGGCAAATTCGCCCAACCTCCTTTACCGCCACTCACGTCCGCCAACGAGAGTGCTGCCAGCGCCTCTTGTCGCCCAACACGCTTCGCCTCTCGGAAAAATCCGTAAAATAAAAATGTCATAGCCGAAATTCCCTACGAAAGCCGTGGAAAACGCTTCGCCGAAACCGACTTAACCGTGTCAGGAACAAAGTTAATTCGCCAAGCCTAATACTCAAGTTCAAATTTTCTACGCACGCCCCACGCATACTGGAAATACGGTATAATAAAGACACATATACAATACATATATATATACCTCCCGCGTGGAATCCTCCATCATCGCCGGCAGTAGGTGTAACATATAACCATGTGACCCGCGGTGGCATCCTACCTCACGGGCGCATACATATACAACACATATATATATATATATAATACGCGTCGCATGTCCCTAATCCTCATCGGTGTAACATGGCCATAACGTGCCATCGGATCCTCATCGCAGTGCGCAGTCTTCACGGGAGCTAGCCCATGGAATAATGATCGTATATACCATGCCCCCGGAATCCCTCATCGGTGTAGACAGGTCTTCATGGGGAGCTAGCCCATGGAATAATAGTAATGGTGACATGCCCCCGGAATCCCTCATCGGTGTAGACATGCCCATGTGACAATAATAATATACCGGGAGTTTAACCCGCTGCATGGCCGCATGCCCCCAGAATCCCTCATCGGTGTAGACATGTCCATATGATAATAACAATGGAAGCATACCCGTGGAATCCTCCGTCACTGCCGGTACGTCCAACAAATTCACAACAAGTCAGTCGGCCCTCCAACCGAGAGACGCGGTAACATAGTAATACCACCAAGGCTATCACAACTAGCATAGGCAAATTTAACATACTCTTAGACTTCCATTTTATGACAACAAATCCGGGTTTTAACCCCAAATTACTACATACATTAATCCTTTCAAAAAGATATCTTATTATGTAAAACAACTCGATACTATCATCCGTAGTACCAAACACGTTCATGTTTAAATCAAGTACTTTATACTTTTTAAACCAAGTGGCTTACACTTTTAAAACAACGTCAAGTATACTTTTAAAACCCAAGTAACTAACTCTTTTAAGATCAAGGTACTCCTACCTTTTAAAACCAAGCCACTTATATTTTCCTCATCAAGAAAAGTTCGATACTTGAAAATAAGTTACTTATACTTTTAAACTCAAGTTACTTCTCTTTTCCCCAAAATCAAGTTACCCTTTAAAATCCAATAATAAAACCATTCTTTTGTTTTTATAAAGTCATTATAACTAACTTCCCATAAAGCCATTATAACACTTTATGTTTTAAACAAATGTAAGACAAGACCATGCCTTTCTTTTAAACCAAAACTCTTCAATTCCTCAAGTCTCTTTTCTTTTAGAAATCAAGTTTCTTACTTTGGAATTTAAGAAAAATCAATACTTGTTATTAATGATCTTATTAAAGTAACCATGATCTAGGAAATGTAATACAATTTTGTCTTATCTTAGCTTCTATGCAGATGGAGGTTTCTACTTGTTTTAATATAATTAATTGTCATTACTTTTTCCTTTATTAACGCTGCATTGGCTTGTTCGATACTTATTCCCATTTCCGAAATCAATATAACATTATTATTAAAAACCAAGTACTCATTACTCACGAATGAGGTTTCACGACTTTCTACACAATTCAAGTTCTTCACATATCATATCAAGTCAAATATAAGTCAGGTCTCTTATCTTTTAAAATCAATATACCATTCTTTTACCTACATAAAGTCGTTATAATTAACTTCCCATAAAGCCATTATAACACTTTATGTTTTAAACCAACCAATTTTGTTTAGCACATGTACGTCTACCGTACTACATAGTTCACAACAATCATGCTAGAAAATATTGGAAGAGGTTCACATACCTCGCGACGATTATCAACAATTAGCAAAACGCTCCAAAGTACTATAACATTACTAGCCTTTTCCACCCTTCAAGTAGAATACGCTACTCGTAGTACTTCAACCTATAATGGCCATAAAACGTCTATCAACTTCTCGATCTCTTTGTAGCACAATTCAAAGTACAAGGTTCCTTATTCTACGGAAAATTCGCAAAGACATCCCCAGTAACCACACAAATCTCTCCTTTAACAAGGCTCGCTACCAAGCCAACAACTCTAAGTGGTTACATGTCTAACCTGACGTACAACATCGCCCCACAATAATATTACAAGCTCCATCAGAATACAAACCCAATGTAAATACAGTTCAATTCTTTATAAACATCCTTCCAATATATCTTATACTCAATTCTAAACTACTACAATATGTAATATCCAATTACAATAGGGGGACAAAGATCATTACTTCGATAAGCCCAAAATTATCCAAGATTAATAAGTCGATCCTGAGCAACGCTTAGCTCCAATTCCTTACGCTCCAACCCGCTCCAAGCAACCCTTAGAAGTTTCTAAACAACTTCTCTAAACACTTCAACCATCTATGAAGATTTCCCTAGGGTTTCACTTTTGCGCTAATGGAATAAAGTAGTATTTCCGGGCTCTTATGTTGGGATAACTTTGGAATACTACAAGGGATTTAGGCTAAGGTATTTGGGACTATACCAACACTTGAAGAATTTCTCTACACAAAGGGGGAGTTGGACGAGAACACCTAAGGGGAGGGAGTATAATTTTTCAAGCTTTGGAAACTCTCTAAGTGGATGAATAAAGTCTTGCAACATAAGGGGTATTTATAGGCCAACCAATGGCTAGGATCAAAGCAAGTGTAAGGTTAGGCTTGGGGACAAGTGTGTGGGTATTCTACCAACCATATGTCCACCACAAAATTGGGACAAGAGCCACTTGTCCTCCACAAAAACGCCCAAGTTCTCTAATTTCTACATGTGGCCACATGGGGTGACACGTGTCGCCCCTACTGGCCCAAAATATTTCATCTTCCAAAATATCCAAATGTCAAAAATCCAAAATAAAGCTGGGCCCCACAAAATCAGAATTCTCCCGTGGCCCCACGTGACCAATTTCGAAATAAAATTCCATAATTCTAATATAATCCAGAAGTCCAATACCAAACTGGGAATCCAATTCCCATTAACGAACCTTTTTCCTTCACAAAACTGAAACTTTTCCGCCGAAAAATCACATCTTTCTTCCTTTCCAAAATTATCGTCAGATTCTCGCACGCACGCCCTCACATACATACTCGTAACTACGGGTGTAACATTCTTCCTCTTAGAAACATTCATCCCGAATGTTCCTTCTAAGCCTCCAAACGCATACGCGCTTCAGATAGTCTCCACTACTATACTTACAAAACCAATTATGCCACACCTGGCCATAATATAACACATGCGCAAAACTCCAATCCAAGCCCACGAGGAATCACCTCTAACGTGCACAACATCACCATAAGCTCCTACCCAATGTCTAAAGGATACTCTCTTGCACCTTCACTTCACAAAAGAAATGGTCACTTCCGATCTCTTAACACATGTTCACTTCTTTCCTTACTCGTCGTACCCTTCTCGTACACCCGAACTCTTTTGTCACGACCCGTTCCGGGGCCCGTGACTGGAGCCTTACTCGGGCACCCAAGTAGTCATACACCAGAGTAATCAGCGGAACATAAAAACAATACATGAAACAAATGTAAAATGAGGCACATTTTATCTGAGAGAAAGTCGCCTTTCGGCATATATATATAAATACAAAGCTTGAACAAGCATATCCTTACAACCCCGCCACAACAAAGCATGCACTTACGTGTTTTTATACAACATGACGACAGGGCTCGCCATACCCCTCAATGTACAAGTACCTACAAGGACAGTGGACTATACTAAGAGATAAGCCTCCGAGAAACGGAGCTTCCTAATACGCCGAATCGCGATCCTATGAGCGAGGATCAACAATCGTGTACCTTACTCGCGGATGAACGCACTCAAGGAGGTCGCATAACAGTACCAAGTATGTGAAATCAAAATATCAGAAATGAAATCATAGTAGTCTATATAAAGCAGAGACATGTATGATAACCAAACTACATACCACAATAAATAAGCATATGTCAAGTCGTGACTCACGCCTCAAAGTCATCACTCAAATATAACTATAGGTCTCACGCCCACAACATCAATCATGCCCGGGGAATACCTTCCTCACTGCCGGCAGTCTATGATATAATAACACCAAGGTCGTACTAACAACACTATACAACCAAACCACGGCCGAGCACGGCAAGTATGAAAGCCAACTACCGATACCAAAGTCGTGTCACGAGTCGATCGGGGCAAGTACGAGGGCTAACTACCGATACCAAGGTCAGATCACGAGACTTCGCCACTAAACCGAACTGGCAAGTGCGAAGGCTAACTACCGTGATACCAAAGACGAATCAGCCACGACGGCAAATACGAGCCAACCACCGATACCAAGGCCGACCAAGAAACCTCACGGAGAGCTAGTCCACGGAATAACACTATCAACAGTGAGCGCACTGCGGAATCCTCCACCGCCAGACGTCCAAGTAAGATCATAACAAATCAGCCGACCCTCCATTGAGAGACGCGGTGGTATAGAGATACAATACTTGCATAACAAGGCTATCACACGCAAACATAGATAAGTTACACACAACTCAAGGTACTTTTATTTTATGCCAAAGTCTAGGTTTTAACCCCAAAGTACTACGAACGTTAAATTCTTTTTAAAAGATCCATTTCTTTTACAAAGGTCACCCGATGCCCGTATTATAAAAATAGAGTGACTAACATTTTTAAGTAAACCAAAACAACTTCCATACTTTCCTTTTTAAACCAAAACACTTCTCCTTTTAAAATCAAGTAACAACATTATTTTCCAAACGTTCAAGTTTGCCTAATTTCAAATGCTCAAGTTTCTCATTTTCGAAAGGTTTCGTAGTTTATAGTATTAATCACTACAATAAAATAATTCTCTTTTAAAACAATCTGAGAAACATATGCCTTATATGAGAGTAGGTTATTCTTGTTCATCATCAATCTTATTAAAGCAGCCATGATCTAGGAAATGTAATACCATTTTGTCTCATCTTAGCTTCTGTGCAGATGGAGGTTTCTACTGGTTTTAATATAATTACTTATTTGTCAATACATTTTCCTTTATTAACGCTGCAGTGGTTCGTTCGATACTTATTCTCAATTCCAAAATCAGTAAAACATTATTCTTTAAAAACCAAGTACTCATTACTCACGAATGAGGTTTCACACTTCTTAACAACTTTCATATCAATTAATTAAGTCAAGTCTCTTATCTTTTAAGATTAAGTCTCTTAACTTATAAAATCAATAAACCATTCTTTTTATCCCTCTTAAGTCGTTATACCTAACTTCCCATAAAGCTAGTATAACTCTTAAGCTTTTAAAACCAAGTATTACTCTTCTTTCAAAAACAATTCTTAATTCCTTTGAAATACTTCAAGATTCTTATTATTCAGGCTTAAGTCAAAAGACATTGCCGTAAAACTACATTCAGTTAACACACGTACGTCTACCGTACTATATATATATTCTTTTAAAATATCATGCTCAAGAGGAGAGGAAGAATCACATACCTTGCGACGATTACCGACAATTAGCAAATAGCTCCAAAGTACTGAAATCCTGCTAGTCTTTTCCACCCTTCGAGTAGAATACGCTACTCGCAGTACTTCAACCTATAACGGTCATACAAGTCTATCAATGTCTAGACTACATCAGAGAATAATTCTACTAAAATTGGGCAAGACTTCCCTACCCGCCAAACTACACAAGTTCATCAGAATACAAATTCCATGTAAGTACAGCCTCAATTTTCTTCAGAATATCCTTCTATTACGCTTCAATTCTCTTCTATGTATCTTATATACATTTCTATACTACTACAAGATCTAATTTCCAATTACAATAAGGTCAAGAGTATTTACCTCGATAAGCCCAAAATTATCCAAGTTTAAATGTCGATCCCGAGCAACGCTTAGCACCTACCCGGGCGCTCCAACCCGCCTCCAAACAACCCTTAGAAGTTCTACGAACTTCTTCTTAATACTCCAACCAACTACGAGATTTTCCTTAGGGTTTCGCTTTGTGATCAAGGGAAGTATAATAGTATTTCGGCTTTTAGTATAGGTGTAACCTGAATACTACAAGGTATCGGGCCAAGGTATTTTGGAATAGTAACAATACTGAGAATACCTTTCTACCAAGTGGGGTACTTCACGAAAAACAACTTTAGAAGGGGTAGTTTCGCCAAGGCTCACAAAGGGGAAGGGGTTTCGGCTAGCACAACTAGGAAGGGGGGGAGAGGTGCTCTCGCTAGAGCTCTCAAGAGAGGGGGGGAAGGGATTTTAAGACTTAGAAATGATTTAAGGGATGAAGAAAACCTTCAAGTTAGGGGGGTATTTATAGGGAAATCAATGGCCAAGATCAAGCCAAGTGGTAGGCAAGTGTAGGGTCAAGATTTGGACATGTGTGTGTGGGTCCCACCTTATCAATCTACCACACAAAATATCACAAATATCCTACCAACCCTTGACCACAAAAAAAACGCCAAGAATGGCCCTTCACTTCGTCCACTTGAGGGTGACAAGTGTCGCCCTCCCGTTGGTCCAAAATATTTCATCTCTCGGAAAAATCCGCAAAAATTATTAATGACATAGACGTATTTTTCCCTTCGTAAAGTTTGGAAAACGTTTCGTCGAAAAACGATTCTTATCGTTAGTTGTGCACAAATTTTCGCCCTATGCCTAACTTTAAGGCTTAAACTTTTGTACCTACGCCCTTACGTACATACTCTGGAAATACGGGGTATAACATTCTCCCCTCCTTAGAAACATTCGTCCCGAATGTTCCTTCTTAAGACAGATAACGATAAAGTTCCTCATAACAAGTTGCCAATGCCACACCTGGCCACAAAATAACACACGCGCAAATTCTTAACCCAAGTCAACGAGGAATCATTCCTACATCACAAAAGCTTCCACCCTTGGTCTAAAAGATATCCTCTTCGCACCTTTACTTCACAATAAAATGATCATTTCTATTCTCTTAGAACATGTTCACTTCTTTCCTTACTCGTCGTACTCTTCTCGAACACTTGAACTCTTTCTAGTATACGGACCATACTTCAGTCATTACTTCAGTTCCCAAAATTTCTGGAGCCACTACCTTCCAACTTGGTCATCTTACAAGCCTCGATCTTCTTTAAGGCCATTCCCGGCCTTCACGATCCGATTCTGGTCGAACATATCCACGAACTCATACGATGGTCATCTAAACATGGGCCCGCGCCTCGTGACTTCTACCACCGGGCGGACCACCCAGAATCGACTTACCTATCCAGTGCTACGTTGACCCGCACACGCCTCAACCCGACTCTCCGTCGCCGAATTGTCTTGTTCCCCCGATCCGGAACAATCTCACAAATCAAGTCACGAAAACCTATTGGTCTTCTTAGCTCAACTACCCTCTCTCGTCTCATACCACTCAGAGACTTATCACACAAATATATTTCACACATACAATGCACTCTGACAAATATCAACATAAACATAACTCTTACTCAAGACGGCCTTACAGCTAAGGTCTCAACGTGTAAAATTCTGAGGTTCATACCTTCTCTGTCCCCATACTTATCCTTCTAACTAACCATGTTTCTAATCACAATTTACACAATGCTATCTGTACATAGTACTCAACATATAATCATCGTATCACGCATGCTAATCTCTAGAGGGTTAATGATATACCTGAAAAGATAGGCGGTTCAAAGGACCGCTAAAACGGGGAACTTCTACCGCGACCTCTGCCGTGGCCTGCCGGTGTATGAGCATCCTGCCTAGCTATGGAAGGTGAAGAACCCGCAAATGATCTCGTAGTCTGTGCTACCCCACCGCTACTGGCCTGGACAGCCTCGCCAAATGGCCCTGTTGGCCGCAAGCATAACAATCTCCCAAATTAGTACGACACTCTCCCTTATGAATTTTTCCACAACGGTCACACTAAGACAAGGGTGGCCTCATCCGGCGAGCACTCCTACTCCCCTGAGAATCTGAAACCTGGGAGCCCTGACCGCCCCCGAATATCCCGGCGTCCTCGGTTGTGGAGGACCACTGCATCGGGCGAGGTATATAACTAGCTCGCCATGAGGCGGTCCGCCTCGAAAGTCACCAAAGGACCCTACCGCTCGCCCTCTTCGCTGATCTCGTCATTCCGCCGACCTTCTCCGCTTCACACCTAAGCGCATAAGCTCGCATGGGCAATGTCCATGCCCGGAAGAGCTACACCCGCGCAAATCTCGCCAAATAATCGCCGAGCCCTCGCGACATACGGTGCACTCGCCCTCCATATCGCTACTAACGCGGGACATACCGCTAATGAGTCGAACTCCACATTATACTCCGAACCGCACGCCGCTCGCCTCAACACCAAAAACTGGCCCGAGCCCTCCTCATCCGCGAGGCAAGAAATGTGCAAGAAATGCCTCGAGAACTCGCTCCAATACCGAGGCGCATGCTCCCCGACACCGCCACGAATCAAACTCCGATCGCGTATCACGCAGCCGATGTGAACCTAAGACCACCGACTCGCCTCCGGCTTGATCACTCATGATCCGTCAGAATCGCTTGATGAACTCCTGCAGATTGTCCTCGTGCCTCGATCCATAAAACACCGGGCGCAACTCGTAAAGTCCCGCAGCCTCAAACTATCCGCTCGGGTGAACTACGGTACTACGGCATCAAATCGCCGCGATCCAGCCTTATCCTCGTGCCTTGCCACTATCTCGCCAATAATCGCCATCTCCTTGTACCTTAACTCCTCTCGCTTCCGCCGTGGACCTGAGGCTCAGGTACTATGGTATCAGCAGCCACTGCTGCGGCTCTAAACTCTGCTAGGGCTGGCGGCGTCGCAAAACTCGCCGTCTGAAGCACTATCTCATGTAATGACTGGGCCTGCGCCCCCGTATAGGGGTCCAACTAATAACACAGCTCTAAGGCACGATCTCAGAATGAGAAGAATGGAAACCAATCCTAAATGTCCTGCAGCCTCCTGATTATAGATGTGGTGCACAACACATCGATAATCAAGACTCTACTCGACACGGTCTGTAGACACTTTCCGAGGATTAACTGCTCTGATACCACTTTTGTCACGACCCGTTCCGGGGCCCATGACGGGTGCCTTACCCGGGCACCCAAGTAGTCATACATCATAGTAATCAGCGGAACATAAAAACAATACATGAAACAAATGTAAAATGAGGCACATTTTATCTGAGAGAAAGTCGCCTTTCGGCATCTATATATAAATACAAAGCTTGAACAGTTACATCCTTACAACCCTGCCCACAACAGTGCTACAGACCTCTACGAGTTTTTATACAACATGATGGGACAGGGCCCCGCCATACCCCTGAATGTACAAGTACCTACAGTGACAGGGGACTATACCAAGAGATAAGCCTCCGGAGAAACGAAACTTCCCAATACGCTGAACTGCAATCCTATGAGCGAGGATCAACAACTGGTGTACCTTACTCGCGGATGAACGCAGCCTCGGGGAGGTCAAGATAACAGTACCAAGTATGTGAAATCAAAATATCAGAAATGAAATCATAGTAGTCTATATAAAGCAGAGACATGTATGATAACCAAACTATACCACAATAAATAAGCAAATATGTCAAGTCGTGACTCACGCCCTCAAAGTCATCACTCAAATATAACTATGGGTCTCACGCCCACAACATCAATCATGCCCGGGGAATACCTTCCTCACTGCCGGCAGTCTATGATATAATAACACCAAGGTCGTACTAACAACACTATACAACCAAACCACGGCCGAGCACGGCAAGTACGAAAGCCAACTACCAGATACCAAAGTCGTGTCACGTAGCTGACCGGGGCAAGTACGAGGGCTAACTACCAGATACCAAGGCCATATCACGAGACTTCGCCACTAAACTGAACGGGGCAAGTGCGAAGGCTAACTACCAGATACCAAAGCCGAATCAGCCACGAGACGGGGCAAGTACGAGAGCCAACCACCAGATACCAAGGCCGACCAAGAAAACCTCGCGGAGAGCTAGTCCACGGAATAACACTATCAACGTGAGCGCACTGCGGAATCCTCCGTCACCGCTGCAGACGTCCAAGTAAGATCATAACAAATCAGCCGACCCTCCATTGAGAGACGCGGTGGTATAGAAATACAATACTTGCATAACAAGGCTATCACACGCAAACATAGATAAGTTACACACAACTCAAGGTACTTTTATTTTATGTCAAAGTCCAGGTTTTAACCCCAAAGTACTACGAACGTTAAATTCTTTTTAAAAGATCCATTTCTTTTACAAAGGTCACCCGATGGCCGTATTATAAAAATAGAGTGACTAACATTTTTAAGTAAACCAAAACAACTTCCATACTTTCCTTTTTAAACCAAAACACTTCTCCTTTTAAAATCAAGTAACAACATTATTTTCCAAACGTTCAAGTTTGCCTAATTTCAAATGCTCAAGTTTCTCATTTTCGAAAGGTTTCGTAGTTTATAGTATTAATCACTACAATAAAATAATTCTCTTTTAAAACAATCTGAGAAACATATGCCTTATATGAGAGTAGGTTATTCTTGTTCATCATCAATCTTATTAAAGCAGCCATGATCTAGGAAATGTAATACCATTTTGTCTCATCTTAGCTTCTGTGCAGATGGAGGTTTCTACTGGTTTTAATATAATTACTTATTTGTCAATACATTTTCCTTTATTAACGCCGCAAAGGGTTCGTTCGATACTTATTCTCAATTCCAAAATCAGTAAAACATTATTCTTTAAAAACCAAATACTCATTACTCACGAATGAGGTTTCACACTTCTTAACAACTTTCATATCAATTAATTAAGTCAAGTCTCTTATCTTTTAAGATTAAGTCTCTTAACTTATAAAATCAATAAACCATTCTTTTTATCCCTCTTAAGTCGTTATACCTAACTTCCCATAAAGCTAGTATAACTCTTAAGCTTTTAAAACCAAGTATTACTCTTCTTTCAAAAACAATTCTTAATTCCTTTGAAATACTTCAAGATTCTTATTATTCAGGCTTAAGTCAAAAGACATTGCACAGAAACTACATTCGCTAACACACGACGCCTACCGTACTATATATATAATCTTTTAAAATATCATGCTCAAGAGGATAAGAAGAATCACATACCTTGCGACGATTACCGACAATTAGCAAATAGCTCCAAAGTACTGAAATCCTGCTAGTCTTTTCCACCCTTCGAGTAGAATATGCTACTCGCAGTACTTCAACCTATAACGGTCATACAAGTCTATCAATGTCTAGACTACACTGTAGAATAATTCTACGGAAAAATTGGGCACCACTTCCCTACCCGCCAAACTACACAAGTTCATCAGAATACAAATTCCATGTAAGTACAGCTCAATTTTTCTCAGAATATCCTTCTATTACAGTTCAATTCTCTTCTATGTATCTTATATACATTTCTATACTACTACAGTATCTAATTTCCAATTACAATAGAAGGTCAAGAGTATTTACCTCGATAAGCCCAAAATTATCCAAGTTTAAATGTCGATCCTGAGCAACGTTTAGCTCCTACTCTGGGCGCTCCAACCCGCTCCAAACAACCCTTACAAGTTCTACGCAACTTCTTCTTAATACTCCAACCAACTATGGAGATTTTCCTGTGGTTTCGTTTTGGATCAAGGGAAGTATAATAGTATTTCGGGCTTTTAGTATAGGTGTAACCTTGAATACTACAAGGTATTGGGCCAAGGTATTTTGGAATAGTAACAATACTGAGAATACCTTTCTACCAAGTGGGGTACTTCACGAAAATCAACTTTAGAAAGGGGGGGGGGGGGGGTAGTTTCGGCCCAGGCTCACAAAGGGGGAGGGGTTTCGGCTAGCACAACTAGGAAGGGGGGAGAGGTGCTCTCGGCTAGAGCTCTCAAGAGAGGGGGGAAGGGATTTTAAGACTTAGAAATGATTTAAGGGATGAAGAAAACCTTCAACTTAGGGGGGTATTTATAGGGAAATCAATGGCCAAGATCAAGCCAAGTGGTAGGCAAGTGTAGGGTCAAGATTTGGACATGTGTGTGTGGGTCCCACCTTATCAATCTACCACACAAAATATCACAAATATCCTACGAACCCTTGACCACACAAAAAACGCCAAGAATTGCCCTTCACTTCGTCCACTTGAGGGTGACAAGTGTCGCCCTCCCGTTGGTCCAAAATATTTCATCTCTCGGAAAAATCCGCAAAAATTATTAATGACATAGCCGTATTTTTCCCTTCGCAATGTTTGGAAAACGTTTCGTCGAAAAACGATTCTTATCGTTAGTTGTGCACAAATTTTCGCCCTATGCCTAACTTTAAGGCTTAAACTTTGCAGACGCACGCCCCACGCATACCGGAAATACGGAATAACATCTTTCTAGTACACGTACTATACCCACCATCGCTCAGCTTCAAAACCTTGGAGTCACTACCTCCAAACTTGGTCATCTACTAGCCTCAAATTCCTTTAAGGCCATTCCCAGCCTTCACGATCCGATTCTGGTCGAACACATCCACGAACTCATACGATGGTTACCCAAACCTGGGCCTAGCATACTCATGATCCTACCACCTGGCGGGACCACCTCGAACTAACCCCACCTCATTCCGGGTTGCGGGTTGACCCGCGATCTGGCCTCAACCCGACCCGTTATCGCGCCAAACTCTCTCGTTCCCCGATCCGGAACAATCTTACTAATTCACGTCATGAAAGCTACCACTTCCATCTCACACTACCCATGGAATTATCCCATAATATATTTCACGCATACCAAGTACTTCGACAAAGACCAATCATAAAATCATCCACTCAAGACGGCCTTGCATCCAAGGTCCTAACTGTTATAAATTCTAAGGCTCGCAATTGTCTCGTCCCTAGACATACCCTTTTCAACTACCCATGTTTTCTACTTAACACAATGTTGTTATACCCCGTATTTCCAGAGTATGTACGTGAGGGCGTACGTATAAAATTCAAGCCTTAAGAATTGACAAGTTTCGAAATTTGGGCACAAGTGCCGAAAAGAATCGTTTTTCGACGAAACGTTTTACTAAACTTGCGAAGGGAAAATTCCGGCTATGTCATTTCTAATTTTTGCGGATTTTTCCGAGAGACGAAACATTTTGGACCAACGGGAGGGTGACAAGTGTCACCCTCACATTGGCCGTGACTTTGGGGCGGTATTGGACGAAATAGGTGGCATGGTTAGGTAGGATATTTTGTGCAAGTTGTGTGGTAGATGGATAAGGTCCACATGGTTAAAATCTAGCCCTACACTTGCACCACACTTGTCTTCATCTTGGCCATTGGTTGGCCTTTGGTTAGCCTATAAATACTCCTTTACTTGAAGACTTTCTTCATCCAAAACTTGAGCAATCTTTCTAAGTCTCAAATACTCCTCCCTCTTGTTGCTTTCGTCAAAGCCCTCCCCTTTGAGAGCCTAGCCGAGGCAAACCCCTAGCCTAGTTGTTTCGTTTAATACCCTTTGTTGTGGTATAGAAATACTCTCCTAGTATTGTTATAATGCCCAAATACTCGCCCAAATACCTTGTAGTATTCCCAAGGTTCTTTATACCGTATTTCCGAGTATGTGCGTAAGTGGCGCACGTATTATAATTTGAGCCTTAAAGTTGGCAAGATTCGAAAATTTGGGCACAAGTGCCGAAAGAGTCGCTTTCGACTAAGCGTTTCATTAACTTTCGTAGAGAAAATTCCGGCTATGTCATTTATTATTTTCATGATTTTTCCGAGAGATAAACATTTTGGACCAACGAGAGGCACACTTGTCACCCTCTAATTGGAAGTGGTGGACGACAAAGGGTCAAGGAGTTGGTAGGATATTTGTGCAAGTTGGTGTGGTAGATGGATAAGGTGCACATGGCTTAATCCTAGCCCTACACTTGCCTAACACTTGGATGAATCTTGCCCTCGTGGCCTTTGCTTGACCTATAAATACCCTCTAAGTTGATGAACTTCTTCATCCAAAATTTCTCTAAGTGTTAAAAATCCCTCCTCTCCCTCAACCTTGTTCTCGTCAAACACCACCTCTCCCCTCTTGAAGGCCCTCGGCCAGCAACCCGCCTAGTGGTTCTAGCCGAGAACCCTCCCCTAGCCTAGTTGTGCTAGTCGAAATACTACCCCTTGGTAGAAATGTATTCTACAAGTATTGTTATAATGCCCAAATTACTTTAGCCAAATACCTTGTAGTACTTTCCAAAGTACCACTTTATCTGAAAAACCGGAAAAATACGATTATACTTTCCTTTAGCCACAAAACGAAACCCTAAGGAAAAACCTTCATAGTCGGTTGAAGTGTTAAGTAGAAGTTGGTTAGAACTTCTAAGGGTTGTTTGAGCGGGTTGGGCCATCAGTAGGAGCTAAACCTTGCTCAGATCGACATATAAACTCGGATAATTTTGGGCTTATCGAGGTAAACATTCTTGACCTACATTGAAATTTGAAATTACATGTTGTAGGAGTATATAGTTAAGTATACTATATATAGAACTGAACATAGTTGTGCGGCAATGTCTTTTGACTTAAGCTGAATAATACTTTACAATGTCTTGCGACTTAAGCTGAATTTTAAGAAGTGATGAATGTAATTACATAGGGCGTATTACAGTAGACTTGTGTAGTATTAATGTGAGTAGCATTGTACACGTCAGGTTAGGCGTACAAACCCACTGGTTGGCTTGGTAGCGCTGCCTCGATAGAGGAGGAGATTTCTGCATTGCGGAGAATCTTTGCCGAATTTTACGTAGAATATTCTACATTGAGATCTAAGATGTTAATAGGCGCCTTGTGGCCTCTATAGGTTGAAATACTACGTGTGGCGTGGTCTACTTGGCTTAAGGTGTGGCCGACGGTTTGAGTACTTGAGCGCTTTGCTATTAGTCGATGTCGTCGCGAGGTATGTGAACCTCTTCCTATCTGTTCTAGCATGATATGTGTATAACTATGTAGTACGGTAGACGTACATGTGTTTAATGTATTTGATTGGTTTGAAACATAAAGTGTTATAACGGCTTTATGGGAAGTTGGTTATAATAGCTTTATGTAGGTGAGAAAATGCTTTGTGGTTTCAAAGGGTAACTGATTTGACTTATAACGGATTTGATGTGTAGTAATAAAGAACTTGAAGTGTTTCAAAAAGACCTTTTTGAAAGAAGAGTAATACTTGGCTTTGAAAACATAAGAGTTGTACTAGCTTTATGGGAAGTTAGGTATAACGTCTTAAGAATGATAAAGAAGAATGGTTTACTAATTTTTAGAAGATAAGAGACTTGACTTAATGGTATTGATATGAATTTTGTTAAAAGTGTGAAACCTCATTCGTGAGTAATGAGTACTTGGTTTTAAAAGGAATAATGTTTCTTGATTTGGAAATCGGAATGAGTATCGACAAACCAACTGCGGCGTTAATAAAGGAAAATGTATTGAATAATGAAGTATGGTATTAACACGGTGAAACCTCCATCTGCATAGAAGCTAAGATGAGACAAAATGATATTACATTTCCTAGATCATGGCTGCTTAATAAGATTGATTATAAACAAGAATAACCTACTCACATATAAGACATATGTTTCTCAAAACGTTTAAAGGAGAATTATGTTAAAACTATGAACTACGAAACCTTTTCTAAAATGAAACTTGAGCATTTGAAATTAGGCAAACTTGAACGTTTGGAAAATAAGGTTGTTACTTGATTTTACAAAGGAAAGCATTTTGGTTTACTTAACAATGTTAGTCACTCAAATTTTATACTACGGGTATCGGGTGACCTTTGTAATGGATCTTAAAAGGAATTTAACGTACGTAGTACTTTAGGGTTAAAATCCGGACTTTGACATAAAATGAAAGTACCTTGAGTTGTGTATAACTTGCCTATGCTTGTTGTTATGAAACTTGACCATGTTACGTGTGATAGCCTTGTTGTGCAAGTACTGTGTTCCACTCGACTCTGGGTTCATCAGGAATGTATTTCACATGACTACAGGTTAATCCTTGAATTTATTACACTAGACTACCGGTTCATCCGGAAAAGTATATCACTTGACTAACTGTTCATAAGAGAATCTATTTCACTTGACTACCGGTTCATCCGGAAATGTATTTCACTTGACTACCGGTTCATCCGGGAATATATTCCACTCGACTATCGGTTCATGGGATGAACCGCACGTTTCTATATTGGGTCCATAAGATGGGCCGAGACCTGTTATATGTATCACATGATTTGTACCTAGACTGCCGGCAGTGAGGAAGGAGTTCCACGGGCATGAGGGATGACTTTGAGGGCGTGAGTCCCTGACTTGACATGACTGCTTTTATGTTGTGAACTGTAGTTTGGTTATCATACATGTCTCCTGCTTTATATAGACTATTATGATTTCATTTACAGTATTTTACAGTTTCACATACTTGGTACCTGTTGTACTGACCTCGCCCGGGGTTGCGTTCATCTGCAGTAGAGGTACATCGACTGTCGATCCCCGCTTATAGGATCACATTTCAGCGTGTTGGGAAGCTCCGTTCCTTCGGAGGCTTATCTTTGGTATGTTACCACAGTGCAGAGGTTCTTGTACATTCGGGGTATGGCGGGCCTGTCCGTCATAGTTATTATCACTTCTTAGAAAGGCTGTAATCTTGTTGTGCGATGCGTAAAAAGGATAAGCGTCGGGTATTTATGTATATTTACTGAAGGCAACTGTTTTTGTTGGCCTGTTTATTTATCATGTCTCTTATTTCATGTTCATGTTTTTATTTCCTGATTTTCTCGATGTTGTATCACTAGGGTGCCAGGGTAAGGCACGATCCACGGGCAGGTTAGTCGTGACAAAAGTGGTATCGAGCGATTAATCCTCGGAAAGTGTCTCTGACCGTGTCTAGTAGAGTCTTGATTATCGGTGTGTTGTACCACATCTATAATCGAGAGGCTATAGGACATTTAGGATTAGTTTCCATTCTTCTCATTACGAGATCGTGCTCTGAAATGTGTGATAAGTTGGACCCTCTGACGTATTCCTTTCCTTTACGATTATGCCTCGCGTAAAACCTTGAGCCCAGATGGGCAAGGCGGTCGAGGAGGCTGTTAGTGAGATCTGAGAGATGCGAGCGCGAGCCGGTCGATGCACGAGAGTGCTTCGACGGCGAGTTTCAGCGCCGCCCGGCAACGAGTTTAAGCGCAGCGGTGGCTGCGTGCACTGAGCCTCGATCCACGGCTGGGCGGATGAGATGGGTACAAGGAGATGGCGATTCGCGCGGTCGTGGCGGAATATGAGGATAATTTGGATCACGTGATTCCGGCCCGATGCACCGTAGTTCACCCCGCGAGCGATTTGAAAGGCTCGTGACTTTACGAGTTGTAGCCCGCGATGTTCTATGGATCGAGGCGAGATGACCCTCGAGTTTATCAAGCGACTCTGACGGATCGTAAGTGATCGAGTCTCGAGGCGAGTCGGTGGTATTGGGTTCGCATCACCGCGTGATCTACTGCGATTGGTAGTTTGGTCGTGGGAGTTGTCCGGGAAGAGCATGCACTTCCAGTAGTATGGGATGAGTTCTCAAGGGCTTTTCTTGCACATTTCTTGCCCACAAATGAGAGGGCTCGGGCGACAATTTTTGGCGTTGAGGCGGGGCAGGCGGGCGGTTAGAAAGTACAATGTGGAGTTCGACTCATTAGCTCGGTATGTTCCTGTGGTAGGCGATATGGAGGGCCAGTACCGCTACGTCACCGGGCTAGATGATTACTTGGCGAGCTTATGCGGGTGTAGCCGCCCGGTAGGGCATGGACCGCCGCGTCTGGCTCATGCACTAGGATGTGAGGCACGGAGAGGTTGTGGAATGGCCGAGATCGCGAGAAGAGGGCGAGAACAGCGGGGTCCTGGTAACTTTCGAGGCGGACCGCCTCGTGGCCGATCTAGTTATGTACCTCCACCGATCTGGTGGTCCCCACGATCGTCGGGGCGTTCGAGTATTCGGGGGTGAGTGAGCTCGGGGCTTAGTTGCGGATATACGTGAGTGCTAGCCGGCGGGATTCATGTCCTCGGTGTACGCGATGTGGCAAACATCATCCAGAATGTCGTCTTTTTGCGGTGCTTGTTTCACTGCGGCCGTCGGGAGCCATGTGACGAGGCGTGCTTATAGGAGAGTACTGGCGGCAGCGCGACTAGGATCGATGGCGAGTTAATCGCGTTACAGCTATGCGCCCTGCAGGGCAGGCCTATGATTAGAGTGGAGCGGTTGATTCAGGTATATCCCTAACCCTCTAGAGACTTGTATGTATTGATGTTATGATAATGTGTTAAGTGTTATGTTCGGATAGCTTTGTGCTAAAATGTGATTTAGGGACCTGGTTGGTGAAAAAGAGTAAGCCTGGGGGTGAGAAAATGATGAACCTTAGGATATTACAGTTGAGACCTTAGATGTAAGGCCGTCTTGAGTACAAGATTTTGCGAGTGATCCTTGTGAGTGCATTTTATGCCTAGAATGTATTATGTGATAAGTCCCTGGGTTGGGTAAATGAAAGTGGTAGCTTTCATGATGGGATTTAGCAAGATCGTTCCGTATCGAGGAGCAAGAGTTGGCGCGACAGTGGGTCGGGTTGGGGCCATGTTGCGGGCCAACCCGCGGCCTGTTTCGAGGTGGGGTCAGCTCTGGGTGGTCCCGCCAGGTGGTAGGGTCACGAGGGTGCTAGGCCCAAGTTTAGTTGACCATCGTATGAGTTAGTGGATGTGTTCAACCAGAAGCAGACCGTGAAGGCCGGGAATGGCCTTAAGGAAGATTGAGGCTAGTAAGATAACCAAGTTGGAGGTGGTGACTCGAGGTTTGGAGAAGCGGCGATGGTGAAGTGTGAATGCGTATACTAGAAGAGTTCAAGTGTTAGAGAAGTCTGACGAGTAAGGGTAGAGGCGAGCATGTATTGCGAGCATAGATATGATCATTTCTTGTGAAGGGAGAATGTGCGAAGGATGTATATTTTAGACCTCAGGGATCGCATGCAGTCCGGTACCATTTGTTGGGTCGCCGGAGTGACACTAGAACCTCGCGGCAATGTGACAAAAGTTTGTGATGTTAGAGGTGTTTCCTCGTGGACTTGGATGTAAGTATTTGCGCGGGTATTTCTGTGGCCAGGTGTGGCAGGATTTGTTCTCGTAAATATAGTAGTGAAGGCTATACCGGCACGTGTTTGTTTTGAGATTGAGAAGGAACATTCGGGACGAATGTTTCTAAGGAGGGGAGAATGTTATACCCCGTATTTCCAGAGTATGTACGTAAGGGCGTACGTATTATAATTTGAGCCTTAAAGTTGGCAAGATTCGAAAATTTGGGCACAAGTGCCGAAAAGAGTCATTTTTCGACGAAACGTTTCCACAGCTTTCGTAGAGAAAATTCCGGCTATGTCATTTATTATTTTTGCGGATTTTTCCGAGTGACGAAACATTTTGGACCAACGAGAGGACGACACTTGTCACCCTCTAATTGGAAGTGGTGGACGGCAAAGGGGTCAAGGGGAGTTGGTAGGATATTTGTGCAAGTTGGTGTGGTAGATGGATAAGGTGCACATGGCTTAATCCTAGCCCTACACTTGCCTAACACTTGGATGAATCTTGGCCCTTGGTTGGCCTTTGCTTGACCTATAAATACCCATAAGTTGATGAACTTCTTCATCCAAAATTTCTCTAAGTGTTAAAAATCCCTCCTCTCCCTCAACCTTGTTCTCGTCCAAACACCACCTCTCCCCCTCTCTTGAAGGCCTCGGCGAAAACCCCACTCTT
This sequence comes from Przewalskia tangutica, assembly GCA_029844215.1. NCBI lineage: Eukaryota > Viridiplantae > Streptophyta > Magnoliopsida > Solanales > Solanaceae > Przewalskia > Przewalskia tangutica. The sequence goes on from CM056720.1 coordinate 68,976,625, forward strand.
GCCTAGTGGTTCTGGCGAGAACCCCTCACTAGCCTAGTTGTGCTAGTCGAAATACTACCCCCTTGGTAGAAATGTATTCTACAAGTATTGTTATAATGCCCAATTACTTTAGCCAAATACCTTGTAGTACTTTCCAAAGTACCCTTTATCTGAAAAACCGGAAAAATACGATTATACTTTCCTTTAGCCACAAAACGAAACCCTAAGGAAAAACCTTCATAGTCGGTTGAAGTGTTAAGTAGAAGTTAGTTAGAACTTCTAAGGGTTGTTGGAGCGGGTTGGGCGCGCAGTAGGAGCTAAACCTTGCTCAGGATCGACATATAAACTCGGATAATTTTGGGCTTATCGAGGTAAACATTCTTGACCTTCTGTTGAAATTGGAAATTACATGTTGTAGGAGTATATAGTTAAGTATACTATATATAGAACTGAACATAGTTGTGCGGCAATGTCTTTTGACTTAAGCCTGAATAATACTTACGGCAATGTCTTGCGACTTAAGCCTGAATTTTAAGAAGTGAATGGCTGTAATTACATGGGTGTATTCTGATGACTTGTGTAGTATTCTTGAGTAGAATTGTACACGTCCGGTTACACGTGCAAACCCCCACGGTTGGCTTGGTAGCGGCCTCGATAGAGAGGAGAGATTTCTGTTGTTGCGGGGAGAAGTCTTGCCGAATTTTCTTTAGAATATTCTACATTGAGAGCTAAGATGTTAATAGGCGACTTGTGGCCTCTATAGGTTGAAATACTACGTGTGGCTTGGTACTTGGCTTAAGGTGTAGAGCGGTTTGAGGTACTTGGGCGCTTTGCTATTAGTCGGTAATCGTCGCGAGGTATGTGAACCTCTTCCTATCTGTTCTAGCATGATATGTGTATAACTATGTAGTACGATAGACGTACGTGTGTTTAATGTATTTGATTGGTTTGAAACATAAAGTGTTATAACGGCTTTATGGGAAGTTGGTTATATGACTTTATGTAGGTGAGAAAATGCTTTGTGGTTTCAAAGGGTAACTGATTTGACTTATAACGGATTTGATGTGTAGTAATAAAGAACTTGAAGTGTTTCAAAAAGACCTTTTTGAAAGAAGAGTAATACTTGGCTTTGAAAACATAAGAGTTGTACTAGCTTTATGGGAAGTTAGGTATAACGTCTTAAGAATGATAAAGAAGAATGGTTTACTGATTTTTAGAAGATAAGAGACTTGACTTAATGGTATTGATATGAATTTTGTTAAAAGTGTGAAACCTCATTCGTGAGTAATGAGTACTTGGTTTTAAAAGGAATAATGTTTTACTGATTTCGGAAATCAGAATGAGTATCGACAAACCACTGCAGCGTTAATAAAGGAAAATGTATTGAATAATGAAGTATGGTATTAACACCAGTAGAAACCTCCATCTGCATGGAAACTAAGATGAGACAAAATGATATTACATTTCCTAGATCATGGTTGCTTAATAAGATTGATTATAAACAAGAATAACCTACTCACATATAAGACATATGTTTCTCAAAACGTTTAAAGGAGAATTATGTTAAAACTATGAACTACAAAACCTTTTCTAAAATGAGAAACTTGAGCATTTGAAATTAGGCAAACTTGAACGTTTGGAAAATAAGGTTGTTACTTGATTTTACAAAGGAAAGCATTTTGGTTTACTTAACAATGTTAGTCACTCAAATTTTATACTACGGGTATCGGGTGACCTTTGTAAAAGAAATGGATCTTAAAAGGAATTTAACGTACGTAGTACTTTAGGGTTAAAATCCGGACTTTGACATAAAATGAAAGTACCTTGAGTTGTGTATAACTTGCCTATGCTTGTTGTTATGAAACTTGACCATGTTACGTGTGATAGCCTTGTTGTGCAAGTATTGTGTTCTACTTGACTACCGGTTCATCCGGGAATGTATTTCACTTGACTACGGTTCATCAGGAATGTATTTCACTTGACTACGGTTCATCCGGAATGTATTTCACTTGACTACCGGTTCATCAGAATGTATTTCACTTGACTACCGGTTCATCCGAATGTATTTCACTTGACTAGGTTCATCCGAATGTATTCCACTCGACTCTAGGTTCATAGGATGAGCAGAATGTATTCAACACGTTTATATATTGGGTCCATAAGATGGGCGAGACACATTATCGTATCACATGATTTGTACCTAGGCTGGCGGTGAGGAAGGAGTTCCACGGGCGTGAGGATGACTTTGAGGCGTGAGTCCACGACTTGACATGGCGCTTTTATGTTGTGAATCGTAGTTTGGTTATCATACATGTCTCTCCTTTATATAGACTATTATGATTTCATTTCTGATATTTTTCTGATTTCACATACTTGGTACTGTTGTCTTGACCTCCTTGAGCTGCGTTCATCTGCGGTGGAGGTACATCATTTGTCGATCCCGCTTATAGGATCACCTTTCAGCGTGTTGGGAAGCTCCGTTCCTTGGAGGCTTATCTTTGGTATGTTACCACAGTGCAGTAGGTTCTTGTACATTCAGGGTATGGCGGGGCCCTGTCCGTCATAGTTGTTATCACTTCTTAGAAGTGCATGTAATGCTTTGTTGTGGCGATGCGTAAAAGGATAATTGTTCGGTATTTATGTATATTTCTTGAAGGCAACTGTTTTGGTTGGCTTTGTTTATTTATCATGTCTCTTAATTCATGTTCATGTTTTATTTCGTGATTTTCTCGATGTTGTATCACTAGGGTGCGAGGTAAGGCACGATCACGGGCAGGTTGGGTTGTCACGACCGTTAAGGCGGATCGTGCTCTACCGGCACCTAAGTAGCTAGAAATCGAGTACGTCGCTTCTTTGGCATATATAAATAATCAAGTTTGCGATTACATCCCAAGCTACAGATAGTACTATGGACACGGAGTAAGTATCGCTGGCGATACCCTGTCTGCATCTGAACTATCTACAAGAGGAGATCGTACCCAAAGTGGAGCCTCGGAGAAGATGGACACTCAACGCAAAAAGATCCTTTAATGCGGATCAGCACCTTGCCTTTACTGCTTGTAAGAAAGCGAGTACCAAGTATGTGAAACTATAAAGCTGAAATGAAATCAAAGTATTTAAAACCTCTTCACAAATACAATCGGTTCAATTGCACATAGTGCCACATCCAAACAACAACGATAATAGGAAAAGCAGAATGTGTCTATTCTAGGCGCGAATGATCAAGCAAGGCCGATCGCCCATAGTATCATTCTGCGTGCCTATTCTGGACTTCCGCAGCCGCATGGTCACACGGACCGCGTGAGGTATTCCCGCGCCGGGGCAGCCAACCCGGCGTCCGCCTAGGCTCCGCGGCCGCATAGCCTCAAAAGACCGCGTAGTCTCAGCGGACCGCGCATAGAATCCCCGCGTCGGGCTAAACACCGGAATGATCAATCACGAGCATACCGCTGCTCCGCATAGTCTCACGAACCGCATAGGCCGTATAGACCGCATCAAGGGGCAAGCCCTCGATATAACGATCGAGGGTAGGTGATACAATAACGACAACGGACTTACCGGTTAGCAACGTAAGCCTGCAAGAATGACCCCTTTACGGCATTTCAAGACAATAACCGGTAGCATCATAATAGTCTACTTATCACACAAATCTTACTACAATTAGAAATCAATACAAGGCTTTTATAAACAAACAAGTAAATTCCTTTTTATCTTTCTTAAGTTGTTATACCTAACTTTCCATAAAGCTAGTATAACTCTTAAGCTTTTGTTTTAAAACCAAATATTTATCTTCTGTTAAAAAAATGATCTGTATTCTTTTGAAATGCTTTCGATTCTTTGTTATTGAGCTTAAGTAGTGAGGCATTCGTAATTATTATTCGAGCTTAAGCGTGAGGCATTACCATAAGTATTATTCGAGCTTAAGTCAAAGACATTGCCATAGTTATTATTCGATTAACACGTATCGTCTCCGTACTATATATTGTAAAATATCATGCTTTAGGAGGAATCACATACCTTCTCAATGAAAACCACCGCCAAGTTGAATATATGTCGCGCAGAGTCGACCTATAATAGTCACGGACATCTTATCAAAGACTACTCAAGGTCATTCTAAGCAGAGGGTTCATCATTCTATGGAAAGTTGGGCACTTCCCTGCAGGTGAGCTATATAAGTCTCATGTGAAAGCAGTCCTATGTAGTCTGATTTTGATTATTCTTCTTTTAAACCCTTCTCTTTGTGGTAACAGTTCAATTCTATTCGTGATATTCTTCTAAGTATTTAATACTTATTCTAATACTACTACATTAAGTATTCTCTAATTCAAAGAGGTTAGGATTAGTTACCTCGGTAAGCCCAATAATATCCTAGATAAAGTCGCGCTGAGCAAGGTTTAGCTCTAAGTTATGCGCTCAGGTAGCTCAGAAACCTTAGAAGTTCTTTACAACTTCTACAAAGGACTAAGGGTTTTGGGCTCACGGTATTTTGGGCATTATAACGATACTAGAAGACAACTTTTCTACCAAGGGAGGGGGTAGATTTGGCTAGGCTAGGGGTAGGCCCTCGGCCAAACTCACTCGAGGGAGGTGTTGGACGAAAAGCTAAGGAGAGGAGAGGATTTTTTCAAGACTTGGAAGATAACTTTGTGGATGAAGAACTCTTCATCTCTAAGGGTATTTATAGCTCAAGCCTTGGCCAACCAATGGCCAAGATGAAGACAAGTGCAAGGCAAGTGTAGGGTGAGGATTAACTATACACAAATATCCTACCAACTCCTTGACTTGTGCACAAGGCACAAAAAACGTGCCATGGCTCTTCAATTCGTCCAAATGGGCGATTCAAGTCCACCAATGGGAGGTGCCAAGTGTCGCCCTCCGTTGGTCCAAAATGTTTCGTCTCTGGAAAAATCCATAAAAATTAGTAATGGCATAGCCGAAATTTTCCTACGAAAGTGGAAGCGTTTAGTCGGAAAGCGATTCTTTTAGTGAGTTGTGTACAAAAAAACGTCGAGGCTAACTTTAAGGCCAAACTTTTTATGCGTATTCCCTTACGTACATACTGCGGAAATCTGGTATAACATTCTCCCCTCCTTAGAAACATTCGTCCCGAATGTTCCTTCTCAAGACAGTTATCGAAGAAGCTTAAACAGTTTGTAAGTGCCACACATGGCCACAAAATAACACTTAGGCATAAATGATAACGAAAATTTACAAGTAGGAAAGTGAATTACCTGGAGGTTGGGGGAATAGTTGAGGATACTTCTGCCTCATGTCCTCCTCGGCTTCACACGTCATCTCCTCCCTGAGCTCGTTCCGCAACAAGACTTTGTGGAAGCCCGTCCGCGGTCCACAGACGCCTAACGACGATCGACTATCGCTATGGGAATCTCCTCATCGATAACCCCTCGGTCACACGGACATCGTCAATCGGGTGTACCTAGATGGATCCCGATACATCTCCTCGGCATAGATACGTGAAAAACCGGATGCCGCCTCCGGATCGGACGGCGGATCAACTCATAGGCAACCTTGCCTATCCTGCGGACAATCTGAAGCGGCCCAATGTACCTTGGGCCGAGTTTCCTTCTTCCCGAATCTCATCACACCGCCGTGGGTGACACCTAGGAAAACCCAATCATGAACCTCGAACTCAAGATGCCGGCGATGATCTGCATCGACTTACGCCGACTACGGTGTCGATAGTCGCTCTCGGATAAGCTTCACCTTATCCACTGCACTGCGCAAATCTGGTCCCACTAGCCGCACCTCGCCCACATCGAACCAACCTATAGGCGATCTGCACTTCCTCCATACAAGGCCTCATAAGGCGCCATCGAATCTTTGGGTGGTAGCTATTATTATCAAACTCAACTGAGGCAAATGATCCTCCCAACTACCATCGAAGTCAATAACACGGGCTCGCGGCATATCCTCGAAGTGCGGATAGTGCGCTATGCTGTCCGTGCATGCGTGGATGAAATGCGATTACTCGGGCTCACTGCGTCCTAAACCCCTCTGGAAGGACCTCCGAAGTTAGCGTAACCGGGCTCCTGCATGCGATATGATCAAGTAGGGACTCCATGCGATCGGCGATCTCTCGGATGTAAAGTCGGCATAATCCTCGGTAGAAAAGTCGTCCTGACGGGAAGAAAGTGGGTTGATTTCGTCAGCCTGTCGACGATAACCCAAATAGAATCATGTCTCCTCTGAGTGCGAGGTAATCCTGTGATGAAGTCCATGTTGATTACCTCCCACTTCGGTCGGGATCTCTATCGCTGCAACAAACCACGGGCCTCTGGTGCTCTACCTTCACTGTGACAACAAGGGCGCGAGCTACGAACTCTGCAACGTCCTCTTCAAGCCATCCCACCAATACACGATCTAAGGTCGTGGTACATCTTGGTCGACCGGATGGATGAAATGCTTGTGTGTGCTTCCCCAAGAACACGCTCAGAAGTCCTGAAACATCCGGTACGCGGCGATTATCAAACACCGAGCGAGATGGTAGATATACCATGCACCATCTTCCTAGCCGAGGTAGAAATAAACCTACCCCTCGGCGATCTGGTGCTCCCCTCACTCAACAACGGCTCCTCGAAGCTGGAACCGTACTACTCTCTCTGCGGTCTACATTGGCGTAGCGAAGCTAGCCAATCCATCCCATAATCACGTCGAAGTCAATCATCTCAACTCTATCAAGTCGGCTAGGGTCCGACGGTGTAAATGGTCACGGGACAAGCTCATATACCGCGAGCTACCACCGAATCACCCATGGCGTAGCTACCTCGAAAGGGTCTATGGACTCGGGCTCTATCCCTATCCTACTAGCAACAGGGAGATATATGGGGCAGTAGAACCGGATCTATCAGCGCATACACATCAAACCCGAAGCGGATAAAGTACACGGCGACATCGGTGAGGCCTCACGATCTGTCGGTGGACAAAGCATAAATGCGGTTACGAGGACCGCTAGAAGCGGGACCCGCGCCACGACCTGCTGCGCGACCGGCCATGAGTACCTTGCCCTCCGGGGCGAGTAACTGTCGGGGATGAAGAAGCGGCAGACCACATGGCCCGGGCCTACTACCGGCCGCTCCGGTCGGACAAACTCGCGAAATGACCCTGCGGCCACAAGTATAGCGAGCTCGAGTCTGACTCGAATGGTATCTACCACAACGGGCACCGAGCGGACCTCGAGCAGTTAGCACCCCTGCTGCAAATCCGAAGTCCAGGGCCACGACACGCCCGGCTCTGTATCAAAATGAGGTAGGAGCGCTCTGCGCTGGCTGTGGTGCAAATCTGGACTTCTGCTGATGCCGCCCACCCTGAGGACCACCAAAAGAACCGGCCGTCTTGGCCTTTCTGCTGCTGATATCGCTCTACCCGACGGTCTCTACGCTCCTCACATCCTAGTGCATGAGCCTGCATACGGGTAATGTCCATGCTGGTGAAGGACACACCGCACAAGACTTCGGCCATGTAATCATCTAGCCCGATGACATAGCGATGCACCCGGTCCTCCATCTGCTACGGTCACGAGGGACATATCGAGCCAAAGAATCAAACTCGACATTGTACTCCCTCAGCTGTCGTCCTCACATCTCAAAGAAAGAATCTATCGCCTCTTGCCCTCCTCATCTGCGGAGGCAAGAAGTGTGAGAAAAGCCTCAAAACTCATCCCATCTTGCTGGAGGTGCATGCTCTCCCGGAAAGCTCGTGAATCAAACCAATCGATGCGGTATCACGCGGCCGTCTGACCGAATATCACGGCCTCGGTCCTGAGCCCACGATCACCCGCATAATCCTCTGCGGTGACGGATGAACTCCTGCGGATCATCCTCCGGCCTCGACCAGTAAAACTCGGCGGGCTACAACTCAAGAAATCTCGTAGCCTCAAACTATACGCCTCGGGTGCACTACGGTCGTCGGGTGGGCCAGGCTGAACTGCCGCGTCCGGCCTCTCTCCGTGTCGGGCCACAACTTTAGCCAATAGTGGGCCGTCTCCTTGTACCTAACTCCTCGCCCGGTGTGGGACGGGAGGTGTGGGTGCTGCGGATCTCTTTGGGGCGGCGGCGTCATAGAACTTCGCCTCTGGTATAGGCGGGCACGAGCCCTCGTGACTCTGGGTGTCTGCTAGCGACTCCTCGCGCCCTTGCCACGGGCGGGTTGCCTTACGTGGAGGCATAAGCTATTACGGGAAAGGAATCGTTAGAGGTCCAACCTATAACACGACTCTAAAGCACGATCTCGAATGAGAAGAATGGAAACCAATCCTAAATATCCTATAGCCTCCCGATTATTGGTGTGGTGCACAACACCGATAATCAAGACTCTACTAGATACGGTGCAGACACTTTCCGAGGATTAACTGCTCTGATACCACTTTTGTCACGACCCGTTCCGGGGCCCGTGACTGGTGCCTTACCGGGGCACCCAAGTAGCCATACATCAGAGTAACCAGCGGAAATATAAACCAAGACAGGAAACAGTTTATAAAATAAGACACAGCTTATGTAAGAAAACGTCGCCTTTCGGCATATATAAATAATCAAGTTTTGCAGTTACATCCCAACTGTACAATAGTATTCTGCACCTCTGGAAGTAAACAACTATGGCGGGACGGGGCCGCCATACCCGATACAAAACTATCTACAATACAGGGAGATCATACCCAAAAGTGGAGCCTCCGGAGAAGATGGAGCTCCTGACACCAACGCAAAAGATCCTAAGGATGCGGATCTAGCACCTGCTTGCCTTTACCTGCGGCATGAACGCAGCCCCCCGAAGGAGGTCAGTACAACAGGTACCAAGTATGTGAAACTATAAAGAACTGAAATGAAATCAAAGTATTTAAAACCTCTTCACAAATACAATCAGTTCAATTGCACATAGTGCCACATCACAAACAACAACAGTAATAGGAAAAGCGTAGTCTATTCTAGGCGCGAATGATCGAAGCAAGGCGATCGCCCATAGTATCATTCTGCGTGCCTAGTCTGGACTTCCGCAGCCCGCAGTCACACACGACCGCGTAGGTATTCCCGCGCCGAGGCAGCGACCCGGCATCCGCCTAGGCTCCGCGGCCGCATAGCCTCAAAAGACCGCGTAGTCTCAGCAGGACGCATAGGAATCCCCGTCGGGCTAAACACCGGAATGATCAATCCTGGAGCATACCGCTCGCATAGTCTCACAGACCGCATAAGCGTATAGACCGTGAGGGCAAGCCACCGATATAACGATCGAGGGTAGGTGATACAATAACGATACAGCGGACTTACTGGTTAGCAACGTAAGCCAAGCAAGAATGACCCCTTACACGCGATTTCAAGACAATAACCTGTAGCATCATAATAGTCTACTTATCACACAAATCTTACTACAATTAACGAAATCAATACAAGGCTTTTATAAACAAACAAGTAAACAATTCCTTTTATCTTTCTTAAGTTGTTATACCTAACTTCCATAAAGCTAGTATAACTCTTAAGCTTTTGTTTTAAAAACCAAATATTTATCTTCTGTTAAAAAATGATTCAGTATTCTTTTGAAATGCTTTCAGTTCTTTGTTATTCAGGCTTAAGTGAGGCATTCGTAATTATTATTCGACTTAAGCGTGAGGCATTACCATAAGTATTATTGGGCTTAAGTCAAAGACATTGCCGTAGTTATTATTCATTAACACGTATGCGTCTCGTACTATATATTGTAAAATATCATGCTTTAGGAGGAATCACATACCTTCTCAGCGAAAACCACCTGCCAAGTTGAATATGTCGCGCGCAGAGAGTCAGCCTATAATAGTCACAGACATCTTATCAAAGACTACTCTGAAGGTCATTCTAAACAGAGGGTTCATCATTCTATGGAAAGTTGGGCAGCACTTCCCTACCCGGTGAGCTATATAAGTCTACTGTGAAAACAGTTCTATGTGAGTACAGTTTTGATTATTCTTCTTTTAAACCCTTCTACTGTGGTAACAGTTCAATTCTATTCTGTGATATTCTTCTAAGTATTTAATACTTATTCTAATACTACTACAGTAAGTATTCTCTAATTCAAAAGAGGGTTAGGATTAGTTACCTCGGTAAGCCCAATAATATCCTAGATAAAGTCGCGCCTGAGCAAGGTTTAGCTCCTAAGTTGTACGCTCAGTGGCTCAGAAACCATAGAAGTTCTTTACAACTTCTACAAAGGACTAAGGGTTTTGGGCTACGGTATTTTGGGCATTATAACGATACTAGAAGACAACTTTTCTACCAAGGGAGGGGGGGTAGATTTCGGCTAGGCTAGGGGGGGTAGGCCCTCGGCCAAACTCACTCAAGGGAGGTGTTGGGAAAGCTAAGGGAGAGGAGAGGATTTTTTTCAAGACTTGGAAGATAACTTTGTGGATGAAGAACTCTTCATCTCTAAGAAGTATTTATAGCTCAAGCCTTGGCCAACCAATGGCCAAGATGAAGACAAGTGCAAGGCAAGTGTAGGGTGAGGATTAACTATACACAAATATCCTACCAACTCCTTGACTTGTGCACAAGGCACAAAAAACGTGCCATGGCTCTTCAATTCGTCCAAATGGACGATTCAAGTCCACCAATGAGGGTGCCAGTGTCGCCTCCGTTGGTCCAAAATGTTTCGTCTCTCGGAAAAATCCGCAAAAATTAGTAATGGCATAGCGGAATTTTCCCTACGAAAGTGTGGAAAGCGTTTCGTCGGAAAACGATTCTTTTAGTGAGTTGTGTACAAAAAAAAAACGTCCAAGGCTAACTTTAAGGCCAAACTTTTTGTACGTATTCCCTTACGTACATACTCTGGAAATACGGGGTATAACACGGGTTGTGACAGTTACACTTATACAAAAGCCCAGAAAATACTATTATACCTTCTTTAGCCACTAAACGAAACCCTAAGGAAAATCTTCATTGATAGTTGAAGTATTTAAGTAGAAGTTGGTTAGAACTTCTAAGGGTTGTTTGGAGCGGATTGGAGCACTCGGAGTAGGAGCTAAGCGTTGCTCAAGAGCGACTTTAAACTCGGATAATTTTGGGCTCATCGAGGTAAATACTACTGTCCTTCTATTGTAATTGGAAATTACATACTGTCGTAGTAGAAATGAATATAAGATTCATAAAAGAGAATTGAACTGTAATAGAAGGATATTACAGAAAAGGATTGAACTGAAATCACTTCAGAAGAATGCAAGTAGAAGTTAAACTGTACTTACATAGGACTGTATTACAGTAGACTGATAACCTTATTGGTTGAATGTTTTGCAAGTAGCCTGTGCTACTTAGAAGGTGGACAAAGCTAGTCGGGTTATAGCCGTGGAGCGTTTTGCTAATAGTCGATAATCGACGCGAGGTATGTGATTCTTCCTATACTCTTGAGCATGATATTTTAAACGAAGATATATATAGTACGGCAATGTCTTTTGACTTAAGCCTGAATAATATATAGTACGGTAGACGTATGTGTGCTAATTGAACGTAGTTGTACGGCAATGTCTTTTGACTTAAGCCTGAATAATATATAGTACGGTAGACGTACGTGTGCTAATTGAACGTAGTTGTACGGCAATGTCTTTTGACTTAAGCCTGAATAATAAGAAACTTGAAGTATGTCACCAGAGTTAAGAAACCATTTTTGAAAGAAGAGTAACACTTGACTTTAAAAAGAGAAGTGTTTTGGTCTAAAAAGAAGGCATGGTATTGCCTTAATTGGTTTTAAAAAGGAAAGTATGGAAGTTGTTTTGGTTTACTTAAAAGATGTAAGTCACTCTATTTTTATACTACGGGTATCGGGTGACTTTTATAAAAGGAATGGATCTCTTTAAAAGGAATTTAACGTACGTAGTACTTTAGGGTTAAAAACCCGGACTTTGGCATAAAATGAAAGTACGTTGAGTTGTGTATAACTTGCCTATGCTTGTTGTTGTGAAACTTGCCTATGCTTGTTGTTGTGAAACTTGCCTATGCTTGTTGTGATAGCCTTTGTTGTGCGAGAATTGTGTTTCTATACTACCGTGTCTCGATGGAGGTCGGTTGACTTGTTAAGAACTTACTTGGGCGTCTTGGCGGTGGCGGAGAAATTCCGCAGTGCGTTCGCTGATAGTGTTACTTTTGCTAAACGCTTTGGACATCTGAAAGCGATCGTGGCGCGTGGGTATGCTTCCATTTTGATTGCCGCCTTGTTATTTCCTTTTGGACATACTGACACGATGCGTAGCGCACGGGTATGCTACCATTTGGAATGCTGTCTTATTGTTTCCCTTTGGACATCGACACGATCGTACTGCGGGTATCTTCCATTTGGAATGTTGTCTTAGTATTTCCCTTTGGACATACTGACACGATGCGTAGCGCACGGGTATGCTCCCATTTGGATTGTTGTCTTGTTGCTATCATATCATAGACTGCCGGCGGTGAGGAAGGAATTCCACGGGCACGAGTGATGATTGGGAGGGCGTGAGTCCCTGACTTGATATGACTGTTTATATGTTGTGTACTGTAGTGTGGTTATCATACATGTCTCCTGCTTTATATAGACTGCTTTGATTTCATTTCTGATATTTCTGATTTCACATACTTGGTACTGTTATCGACCTCCTTGGGGCTGCGTTCATGCCGCATGGTAAGTCGTCAGGTCGATCCGCATTTAGGATCACCTTTCGCGTCTTGGGAAGCTCCGTTCCTTCGAGGCTTATCTTTGGTATGTTACCACAGTGCAGCAGGTTCTTGTACATTCAGGGGTATGGCGGGGCCCTGTCCCGTCATAGTTGTTGTATAAATCTTAGAGGTCTGTAGCACTGGTGTGGGCAGGGTTGTAAGGATTGTAACTGTTCAAACACTGGCCTGAGGGCGAATGCGATTCTGAGACTCACCTGAGTCCTTAACCCTGCCTGGTAAAACTTCTAGAAACAAAAACAGCCGTACCCTGGGCTCCACTGTCTGTCATAAGGTGAAGGTAGGCACCCCGTGCAGCCTTACAACCTTTCCGATAACTCAACACAGCCGAGTAAACGGTCCTGACCGAAAAACACGATGGGCTGCCCCCATCGGCCCGACCACTGGTCGAACGCATCCACGAACTCGTACGCTGGTTAACTACTCTTGGGCCTAACACCCGCGTGACCCTACCACAAGGCGGGACCACCACTGCAGACCCACCAAACATGCCGGTTTGACATGGCGTGGCCTCAACCCGACGTGAGCGCAAAATACCATCTCCCCGTAGGAAATATCTCACTAAACACGTTATGAAAACCTAGCGGTCTTCTTAGCTCAACTACCCTCTTCCATTTCATACTACTTAGGGACCTATCCCAAACATAGCTCACGTGCACTATGCACTCCGATAAGGATCAAACATAAACGCTACACCTTTACTCGAGATGGCCTTACCTCTAAGGTCTCCACGTATAAAACTTTAAGGCTCACACCTTCTCTATCCCCCAAAATCTTACTCTGTTAACCCACCATGATTTCCAATCACAACTAACACACTGTTATCGAACATAGCACTTAAGGTATACTCGCTTATCACACATCTTGATCTGAGGGTTAAAGATATGCACGAATCTCTTCGCTTCACTCCCCTAGTCGTTCTAATCAAACCTGCCCCGTAGGGCGCATAGCTAAGGAAGGTGACGAACTACCCACCGATCCTGAAGGCTAAGTCCTCCTACAAGGACACTCTTTCGACATCAGACCACGGCGGTCGCCGTACAACAAGTACCAACTAAAAGACGACATTCCGGGATGGCGTACGCCACAATGAACGGAAGCCACGGAGTTACGACCAACTCCTGCGCATACCCCGAACGTCCTGAAATTCGTGGAGAACCTCTCTGCACTGGTGGGTGTGCAAATCTAATCCGCTGGCGAGGTGACTCGCCTTGAAAGTTACCAAAGGACCTTGCATTACGGCCTCTTCTGCGTCCTTGGTTAACCGTCGATCTACATTTCTCGGCTGCGTGTATAAGCTCATACAGGCCATGCTCAAACTAAGCGAAGAACTACTCTTGCACAACCTTCTCGTTGATATTCATCAAGATTCGCGGTACATCGGTATACTCTCTGGTATTCAAATCCATCGTTAGTAACCGGGTCGCCTCCTTGAAATCTATATTCTCTGTTCCGGTCGAAGGCGAAGGTTCAAATATCATGGCGCGATGAGGCTGCTGCCCGTGCTAAACTCTGCTTTGGGGCTAGTGGCGTCGCAGAACTCCCCAAATGAAGCACCACCCGGTGATGATTGGGCTGTGCCCTCGTAACCCTCACGAACTCTACTCGCGGCTCCTTTGCCTTGCCCTCTGGGCGGGTTGCCTACGCGGAGGCATAATGATAAGGAAAGAATTTCGTTAGAGGTCCAACTTACAATCTGACTCTAAGGCACGATCTCGAGTGAGAAGAATAGAAACCAATCCTAAATATCCTATAGCCTCACGATTATTGATGTGGTGCACAACACACCGATAATCAAGACTCTCTTGAATCTGATGCGTAGACACTTTTAGGATTAACTGCTCTGATACCACTTTTGTCACGACCCGTTCCGGGGCCCGTGACTGGTGCCTTACCCCGGGCACCCTAGTGATACAACATCAGAGTAATCAGCGGAATATAAAGACAATACATAAAACCAATGTAATAAGACAGTGAAAATAAGAAGACAGGCTAACCAAAAACGGTTACCTTCTGTATATATATCAATAGTAATTTGAACAGTTACAACCCTCTTACAATTTACGCCTGCAGATTACTACGCACCTCTAAGAATGATACGACAACAATGGCGGGACGGGGCCTGCCATACCACGAATGTAAATACCTACAACAGCGGGGACTATACATGATAAGCCTCGGAGAAAGCGGAGCTTTCCCAATCTTGGCGTGACCCTAAGGCGAGGATCAACGACGGGTGTACCTTTACTGCGGCATGAACGCGGCCCAGAAGGAGTCGATCAACAGTGCAAGTATGTGAATCGAAAATAAATCAGTAAATGAAATCATAGTAGTCTATACAAAGCAGAGACATGTATGATAACCAAACTACGATTTACAATAAATAAGCGATCATGTCAAGTTAGGGACTCACGCCAAAGTCATCACAATAAAACCGTGCGGGGTAAATGCGAAGGCATAGCCGACTACTAAGACCCTCGGCACCACAAATGCCATAAAGCGTATCACGAGGTCTTTCTAGACCGCACCACGATCGAAGGCGGCCATTTGCGCGGATATCAATGTGCGTGTCTATCCACGGAACTCTCGCACTCCGCATAGGTCACACATGCGGACCGCATAAGGTATTCCTCGAATCATGGTCCTAGACCGCTGAGGTACACCGCGTGAAGGCGACTTAACGCCGGTATGCGCTAGGCTCCATGACCGCATAGTCTCAAAAGACCGCATAGTCTCAAGCAGACGCATAGGAATCCCGCGTCGGGCTAAACACCGGAATGATCAATCCTGGAGCTCTCGACTCCGCGTAGTCACAAGGACCGCATAGGCCGTATAGACCGCATCAAGGGTGGAAAGCCCTCGGTATAATAAGTCGAGGGTAGGTGATATAATAATAGTACAATGGACTTACCGTTTAGCAACGTAAGCCTGACAAGAATGACTCCTTACATAACAACCACAAGATACTAACACGTAGCATCCTAACATGTTTACTTATCAAATCAACAAGAAAGTATTACAAGACTATCACAAACCAATACAATCAAGTTATTCACACAAGGTACTTCCTACTAACAAGTTTGGGTATCTATCCCCAAAGTACTTCACACATTAAATCTTTAAAAGATCCGCTTCTTTCCCATAAGTCACGCAATGCCGTAGTATAAAATAGAGTGGTGTCTTTTAAGTAAACCAAAACACTTACCTTTGTAAAATCAAGTAACAACATTATTTTCCAAGCGTTCAAGTTTGCCTAATTTCAAATGTTCACGTTTCTTATTTTAGAAAGGTTTAAATGCTCATAGTCTTATTCATTTAAGAATATAATTCTCTTTTAAACCATCTAAGAAACATAAGCCTTATGTGTGAGTAGGATATTCTTGTTTATAACAATCTTATTACAGCAGCCATGATCTAGGAAATATCATTTTGTCTCATCTTAGCTTCTATGCAGATGGAAGTTTCTACTGGTTTTATTAATACTTCATTAATCAAAACATTTCCCTTTAACGTATTTGCGATGATTTGTCGATACACATTCTGATTTCCGAAATCAGTAAAACATTATCCCTTTTAAAAATCAAGTACTCATTACTCACGAATGAGGTTTCACACAAAATTCATTGATTAAGTTAAGTCTCTTATCTTACAAGATCAAGTCTCTTATCTTACAAGATCAAGTCTCTTAACTTCTAAAATAAATCATTCGTTTTATCTCTCTTAAGCCGTTATACCTAACTTCCCATAAAGCTAGTATAACTCTTAAGTTTTTAAAACCAAGTATTACTCTTCTTTTAAAACAGTTCTTAATTCTCTTGAACTACTTCAAGATTATTATTATTCGGGCTTAAGTCAAAAGACATTGCCGTACAACTACGTTCAATTAACACACGTACGTACTACATAGTTATACACACATCATGCTAGAAGAGATAGGAAGAGGTTCACATACCTGCGACGATTATCGATTATTAGCAAATCGCTCCACCTATAACGGCTAGTCTGTCCACCTTCTCAAGTAGCACATGCTACTCGCAGAACATTCAACCTATACAGGTTACACAAGTCTATCAAAGTCTAGACTACTCGGTAGAATAAATCTAGATGCAAGATCCTACGGAAAATTGGGCCGCCCTTCCCTGCAGTCAAACTACGAGTCTCATGTCTGATCCTACGTAATTCTGATTCGATTCTCTTCTTTAAATTCAGGCTTAAGTCCAAGGACATTGCCACAAGTTATGTTCAGTTATATATATAGTATACTTCAACTATATATTCCTACAACATGTAATATCCAATTACAATAGGGGGACAAGATAATTACCTCGATAAGCCCATAATTATCCAAGTTAAATGTCGATCCTTAGCAACGTTTAGCTCCAACTCCGGGTGCTCCAACCCGCTCCAAACAACCCTTATAAGTTCCACGCAACTTCTTCTTAATACTCCAACCAACTATGGAGATTTTCCTTAGGGTTTGGGTTGAGACAAAAGGTCATACAGTAGTATTTAGGGTTC
Organism: Przewalskia tangutica; assembly: GCA_029844215.1. Lineage (NCBI taxonomy): Eukaryota > Viridiplantae > Streptophyta > Magnoliopsida > Solanales > Solanaceae > Przewalskia > Przewalskia tangutica. The sequence goes on from CM056720.1 coordinate 68,993,799, forward strand.
TACGTAGAGAGGTAACTTTGGAATACTACAAGGTATACGGCTAAGGTAATTTGGGCATTATAACAATACTTGGAGAGTATTTCTCAACCAAGGGTGGGGTGTGTTACACGAGAACAACACTCAAAAGAGGGGTGTTCTCGGCTAATGCTCACAAAGGGAGAGGGTTTCGGCCAAAGGCCTTCACAAGGAGAGGGCTCTTGGGCGAGAGTCAACAAGAGGAGGAGAGGGTTTCCAAGACTTAGAACAAGTGAAGAGTGGATGAAGAAGTTCATCACAAGGGGTATTTATAGGTCAAGTGACGTCCAACCAATGGCCAAGATCATGCCAAGTGCAAGGCAAGTGTAAGGTGTAGATTTAGCCATGTGTTGTGTGGGTCCCATTTGGTCATCATCTACACAAAATATCTAACCAACATTGACCAAACATTTTTGGCAACAAAAATGTTAAAAACGTGCTAGCCAAAACGCTCACTGCTTCGCCCACTTGAGGGTGACACTTGTCACCCTCTCGTTGGTCCAAAATGTTACGTCTCTCGGAAAAATCCGCAAAAATTAAAAATGTCATAGCCGGAATTTTCCCTACGAAAGCTGTGAAAACATTTCGTCGAAAAACGACTCTAATCGGGTGTTGTGCACAAATAAAAATCGGCCAAGCCAACTTTAAAGTTCAAACTTTTCTACGTACGTCCCCACGTACATACTCTGGAAAAAATACGGGGTATAACACGGGCAAGGCAGCCGAGGGAGCTGCTAGTGGGATCTGAGGAGAATCTGGCGCAGCGGTCGAAGACTGAGATAGTGCTTCAGACGGCGAGTTTTGCGACACCGCCAGCACCAGCAGAGTTTAGAGCCGCAGCAGTGGCTGCTGAGACTACTGATACGAGCCTCAGGTCCCACGGCTGGAGCGGATGAGATAAGTACAAGGAGATGGCGATTCTTGGCGGTCGTGGCAGATATGAGATAAATTTGGATCACGGCGATTCAGTCCAATAGCACCCGTAGTTCACCCCCGAGCGCGAGCGGTTTGAGGCTACGGGATTTTACGAGATGTAACGCGAGTTTTATGGGTCGAGGCACGAGGATGATCGCGAGTTCATCAAGCGATTCTGACGGATCATGAGTGATCAAAGCATCGGAGACCAGTCGGTGGTCTGAGTTCGCGTCATTGCGTGATACGCGATCGTGGTTTGATTCGTGGGAGCTGTCGGGAGAGAATGCACTTCCGGCTATTTGGGGACGAGTTCTCAAAGGCATTTCTTGCACACTTCTTGCCTCCACGGATGAGAGGCTCGGTAACAGATTTTGGTGTTGCGGCGAGCAGGCGTGCGGTTCGGGAGTACAATGTGGAGTTCGACTCATTGGCGTGCGTCCCGCATTAGTAGCTAGTATGGAGGATCGAGTGCACCGATATGTTCTGAGGCTCGATGATTACCTAGCAGAGTTGTTGGTGTAGCTCTTGGTAGGGCATGGACATTGCCGCATGCGAGCTTATGCACTTGGAGGTGAGGCGGAGAAATCGACGGAATGACCAAGGTCGCAGAAGAGGCGAGCAGCGGTCCTGGTGACTTTCGAGCGGACCGCCTCGTGCAGACTAGTTATGCGCCTCCGCCCGATGCTGAGTGGTCCTCCACAATCTTGAGCATCCAGTATTCGGGAGGCGGTCGGGCTCCAGGTTGATTTCGGGAGAAGCGGGGTGTTAGCGGTGAAGCCATCCCTACCTCGTTGTGACATTGTGGTAGACTCGCGATGGGGAGTGTCGTGCTAGTCGGGAGTTTGTTTTACATTCGGACAGCAGGGCCATTTAGGGAGAAACTGTCCGACCGAGTGGTAGCGGTGTAGATAGCAGCGACTACGGATCGGTTGGGTTCTTCACCTTCCATAGCCAGGCAGGATGTTCATACACCGGCGGGCCACGGTAGAGGTCGCGGTGGAAGTTCCCAGTTTTAGCGGTCCTTTGAACCGCCTATTTTCAGGTATACCCTTAACCCTCTAGAGTTTGGTATGTTTTGATGTTATGATGATGTGTTTAGTGTTATGTTCGGATAGCTTTGTGCTAAAATGTGATTTAGAAACCTGGTTAGTGAAAAAGGGTAAGCCTGGGGGTGAGAAAATGATGAACCTTAGAATATTACAGTTGAGACCTTGGATGTAAGGCCGTCTTGAGTACCAGATTTTGCAAGTGATCCTTGACGGAGTGCATTTTATGCCTAGAATGTATTGTGGGAAAAATTTCCTTGGGTAGTGTTAAATGAAAGTGGTATCTTTCATGACCTGTATAGGTAAGATTGTTCCGGATCGGGGAACAAGAGCGTGATGCGTTAAGTGGGTCGGGTTGGGGCCATGTTGAGGGCCAACCCGCGGCCTGTTTCGAGCTGGGGTCAGCTCTGGGTGGTCCCGCCAGGTGGTAGGGTCACGAGGGTGTTAGGCCCAAGTTTAGATGACCATCGTATGAGTTCGTGGATATGTTCGACCAGAAGCGGATCGTGAAGGCCGGGAATGGCCTTAAGGAAGAGTGAAGCTAGTAAGATGACCAAGTTTGGAGGTTGTGACTCCAAAGTTTTGGGCAACAGAAGCGTTGACGGGAGTGTGGTACGTGTACTAGAAGAGTTCAAGTGTTCGAGAAGGGCACGACGAGTAAGGAAGGAAGAGGACGTGTGTTATTTTTGTGGCCATATGTGGCGTTGGCAACTTGTTAGAGGAACTTCATCGTTATCCGTCTTGAGAAGGAACATTCGGGACGAATGTTTCTAAGGAGGGGAGAATGTTATACCCCGTATTTCCAGAGTATGTACGTGAGGGCGTACGTATAAAATTCAAGCCTTAAGAATTGACAAGTTTCGAAATTTGGGCACAAGTGCCGAAAAGAATCGTTTTTAAAAGCGTTTTACTAAACTTGCGAAGGGAAAATTCCGGCTATGTCATTTCTAATTTTTGCGGATTTTTCCGAGAGACGAAACATTTTGGACCAACGGGAGGGTGACAAGTGTCACCCTCACATTGGCCGTGACTTTGGGGCGGTATTGGACGAAATAGGTGGCATGGTTAGGTAGGATATTTTGTGCAAGTTGTGTGGTAGATGGATAAGGTCCACATGGTTAAAATATAGCCCTACACTTGCACCACACTTGTCTTCATCTTGGCCATTGGTTGGCCTTTGGTTAGCCTATAAATACTCCCCTTACTTGAAGACTTTCTTCATCCAAAAACTTGAGCAATCTTTCTAAGTCTCAAATACACCCTCCCTCTTGTTGCTTTCGTCCAAAGCCCCCTCCCCCTTTGAGAGCCTAGCCGAGGCAAACCCCCCCCCCCCCCCCCTAGCCTAGTTGTTTTCGTTTAATACCCCTTGTTGTGGTATAGAAATACTCTCCTAGTATTGTTATAATGCCCAAATACCTTGGCCCAAATACCTTGTAGTATTCCCAAGGTTACACTTATACAAAAGCCCAGAAAATACTATTATACCTTCTTTAGCCACTAAACGAAACCCTAAGGAAAATCTTCATTGATAGTTGAAGTATTTAAGTAGAAGTTGGTTAGAACTTCTAAGGGTTGTTTGGAGCGGATTGGAGCACTCGGAGTAGGAGCTAAGCGTTGCTCAGGAGCGACTTTAAACTCGGATAATTTTGGGCTCATCGAGGTAAATACTCTCGTCTTTCTATTGTAATTGGAAATTACATGCATCATAGTAGAAATGAATATAAGATTCATAGAAGAGAATTGAAGCGTAATAGAAGGATATTACGAGAAAAGTTGAATCAAATCACTTGAAGAATGCAAGTAGAAGTTAAAGCGTACTTACATAGGTGTATTCTGATGGGTGATAACCTTATTGGTTGAATGTTTTGCAAGTAGCCTGTGCTACTTAGAAGGTGGACAAAGCTAGCCGGGTTATAGCCGTGGAGCGTTTTGCTAATAGTCGATAATCGTCGCGAGGTATGTGATTCTTCCTATACTCTTGAGCATGATATTTTAAAGGAAGATATATATAGTACGGCAATGTCTTTTGACTTAAGCCTGAATAATATATAGTACGGTAGACGTACGTGTGCTAATTGAACGTAGTTGTACGGCAATGTCTTTTGACTTAAGCCTGAATAATATATAGTACGGTAGACGTACGTGTGCTAATTGAACGTAGTTGTACGGCAATGTCTTTTGACTTAAGCCTGAATAATAAGAAACTTGAAGTATGTCACCAGAGTTAAGAAACCATTTTTGAAAGAAGAGTAACACTTGACTTTAAAAAGAGAAGTGTTTTGGTCTAAAAAGAAGGCATGGTATTGCCTTAATTGGTTTTAAAAAGGAAAGTATGGAAGTTGTTTTGGTTTACTTAAAAGATGTAAGTCACTCTATTTTTATACTACGGGTATCGGGTGACTTTTATAAAAGGAATGGATCTCTTTAAAGGAATTTAACGTCGTAGTACTTTAGGGTTAAAACCGGACTTTGGCATAAAATGAAATCGTTGAGTTGTGTATAACTTGCCTATGCTTGTTGTTGTGAAACTTGCCTATGCTTGTTGTTGTGAAACTTGCCTATGCTTGTTGTGATAGCCTTTGTTGTGCGAGAATTGTGTTTCTATACTACCGTGTCTCTCGATGGAGGGTCGGTTGACTTGTTAAGAACTTACTTGGGCGTCTTGGCGGTGGCGGAGAAATTCCAGATGCGTTCGCTGATAGTGTTACTTTTGCTAAACGCTTTGGACATCACGACACGATCGTAGCGCGCGGGTATGCTTCCATTTTGATTGCCGCCTTGTTGTTTCCTTTTGGACATCGACACGATCGTAGCGCGCGGGTATGCTTCCATTTGGAATGATGTCTTATTGTTTCCCTTTGGACATCTTGACACGATGCGTGGCGCCGCGGGTATGCTTCCATTTGGAATGTTGTCTTAGTGTTTCCCTTTGGACATCGACACGATCGTAGCGCGCGGGTATGCTCCCATTTGGATTGCTGTCTTGTTGCTATCATATCATAGACTGCCGGCGGTGAGGAAGGAATTCCACGGGCACAAGTGATGATTGGGAGGGCGTGAGTCCCTGACTTGATATGACTGTTTATATGTTGTGTACTGTAGTTTGGTTATCATACATGTCTCCTACTTTATATAGACTGCTATGATTTCATTTCTGATATTTCTGATTTCACATACTTGGTACTGTTGTCTCGACCTCCTTCGGGCTGCGTTCATCTGCGGTAAGTAGAGTACATCATTGTCGATCCACTTTTAGGATCACCTTTCAGCGTCTTGGAAGCTCCGTTCCTTCGAGGCTTATCTTTGGTATGTTACCACAGTGCAGCAGGTTCTTGTACATTCAGGGGTATGGCGGGGCCCTGTCCCGTCATAACTGTTGTATAAATCTTAGTGGTCTGTAGCACTGGTGTGGGCATGGTTGTAAGGATTGTAACTGTTCAAAATGTCTTTATATATATATATGCTAAAAGGCAACCGTTTGGGTTGGCCTATTTTCTTTCATCTTGATCCATGTCTATTTGCATGTCTAAGTTTTTATTTCCGCTGGTTTTCTCTGATGTTGTATCACTAGGGTGCCCGGGGTAAGGCACCAGTCACGGGCCCGGGTTCGGGTCGTGACAAATGCTATCCGTACATAGCACTTAACATGTATCCACCATAACAACATAAATCAGTCTCTTAAGGGCTGAAGATATCTCTGTAACTACTGCCTCACTTTCCCTTTGTCGCTCTAATCATAATTCTGCCCTGCAGGGCGCCTAGCTATATAAGGCGATGAACTAGCCACCGATCTCGAAGGCTGAGTCTCTACATCTGTGCTACCTCTGGTCGGACAAACTCTCACCAAATGGCCCTGTTGTCCGCAAGCATACAAGCTGTCGAAGTAGTACGACACTCCCCATAATGGAGTCTATTACAACGGCCACAACGAGGTAGGGATGACCTCATCTGACTAACACCCCCTTCTCCCGAACAACTGAACCCGCAACTGACCCGGTAGGCTGAGTCATCCCTCTTTTGTCCCTCCTACTTAGACATCCTCCCATCACATGGCCCTGACGGCCGCAGGTATAACAATCTCCCAAACTAGCACGACACCCTGAGGATCATCCTCAGCTCTCTATCCATAGAACTTTGGCGAACTGCAACTCAAGAGATCCTGAAGTCTCATACTATCGGATCTAGGGTGAATCACTGGTACTGCCGGAACCACCGGCTCCCGTCCGTCCTCATTTCCAGCCACCAGCCTAGCTAGTAACTGGGCCATCTCCTGGAACTCATATCCTCGGCTCCTGGTCGTGGAACTGGAGACTCAGGTATCGTGGTCTCAATAGCTACTGCTGGTGCTCTAAACTCCCCTGGGGCTAGCGGCGTCGCAGAACTCCCCATCTGAAGTACCACCTTAGGTAAAGACTGGGCCTGTGCCCTGGTAACCCTCTGTGCTCTACTCGCGGCTCCCTCTGCTGCCCTTGCCCTTCTGGGCTCTGGTTGCCTTGCGTAGAGGCATAACTGGTAAAAAGAATACGTCAGAGGGAGTCCAACTTATAACACAGCTCTAAGGCACGATCTCAGAGTGAGAAGAATGGAAACCAATCCTAAATATCCTGCAGCCTCCTGATTATAGGTGTGGTGCAAAACACGCCGATAATCAAGACTCTACTAGATACGGTCTGTAGACACTTTCCGAGGATTAACTGCTCTGATACCACTTTTGTCACGACCCGACCTCGGGCGTGGTCGTGCCTTACCCCGGGCACCCTAGTGATAATACATCAGAGAAAACCAGCGGAAATAAAAACTCAAAGACATGAAACAATGAAATATAAGAAAACAGGTTAACCAAAACGGTCACCTTTCTGTATATAAACATAAAACCCGAACAGTTATAACCTTTTACAAACCTTGCCCACAACAGTACTACAGACCTCTAAGAATGTAACCACAACTATGACGGGACAGGGCCCCGCCATACCCCTGAATGTACAAGTACCTACTATGACAGGGACTATACCAAAGATAAGCCTCCGGAGAAACGGAGCTTCCCAAAACGTTGAACTGTGATCCTATGAGCGAGGATCAACAATCGGTGTACCTACACTGCGGCATGACGCGGCCCCGAAGGAGTCGATCTAACAGTACCAAGTATGTGGCCTGAAAATCGTAAATGAAATCATAATAGTCTATATAAAGCAGGAGACATGTATGATAACCAAACTACAGTACACAACATATAAGCAGTCAGGTCTAGTCGGGGACTCAAGCCCTCAAGTCATCACTCATGCGCGTGGAATTCCTTCCTCACTGCCGGCAGTCTATGACATAAATCATACTCATGTGACGCGCCTGTGGCATCCTACCTCACTGTCGGCGTACACATATACAATACATATATATATACCTCCTGCCCGTGGAATCCTCCATCATCGGCGGCAGTAGGTGTAACATATAACCATGTGACCGCGGTGGCATCCTACCTCACTGTCGGCGTACACATATACAACACATATATATATATATATAATACGCGGCCGCATGTCCCGAAATCTCTCATCGGTGTAACATGGCCATAACGTGCCCTCGGCATCCCTCATCGCAGGTGCAGGTCTTCATGGGGAGCTAGCCCATGGAATAATGATCGTATATACCATGCCCCCGGAATCCCTCATCGGTGTAGACAGGTCTTCATGGGGAGCTATCCCATGGAATAATAGTAATGGTCACATGCCCCTAATCCTCATCGGTGTAGACATGCCCGTGACAATAATAATATCACGAGTTTAATCATTGCATGGCGCGTGCCCGGAATCCCTCATCGGTGTAGACATATCCATGTGATAATAACAATGAAAGCATACCCGTGGAATACTCCATCACTGCCGGTACATCCAATGAAACGTACGGGCATCTAACCCGCATCCTGGTCGCATGCCCCGGCATCTCTCATCGGTATAAGCATGGCCAAGATCAAACAAAATGGAAGCATACCCGTGGAATCCTCTGCCGGTACGTCCAACAAATTCACAACAAGTCAGCCGACCCTCCAACCGAGAGACGCGGTAACATAGTAATACCACCAATGATATCACAACTAGCATAGGCAAATTTAACATACTCTTAGACTTCCATTTTATGACAACAAATCCGGGTTTTAACCCCAAATTACTACATACATTAATCCTTTCAAAAAGATCTCTTTTTACGTAAAACAACTCGATACTATCATCCGTAGTACCAAACACGTTCATGTTTAAATCAAGTACTTTATACTTTTTAAACCAAGTGGCTTACACTTTTAAAACAACGTCAAGTATACTTTTAAAACCCAAGTAACTAACTCTTTTAAGATCAAGGTACTCCTACCTTTTAAAACCAAGCCACTTATATTTTCCTCATCAAGAAAGTTCGATATTTGAAAATAAGTTACTTATACTTTTAAACTCAAGTTACTTCTCTTTTCCCCAAAATCAAGTTACCCTTTAAAATCCAATAATAAAACCATTCTTTTGTTTTCATAAAGTCGTTATAACTAACTTCCCATAAAGCTATTATAACACTTTATGTTTTAAACAAATTTAAGACAAGACCATGCCTTTCTTTTAAACCAAAACTCTTCAATTCCTCAAGTCTCTTTTCTTTTAGAAATCAAGTTTCTTACTTTGGAATTTAAGAAAAATCAATACTTGTTATTAATGATCTTATTAAAGTAACCATGATCTAGGAAATGTAATACAATTTTGTCTTATCTTAGCTTCTATGCAGATGGAGATTTCTACTTGTTTTAATATAATTAATTGTCATTACTTTTTCCTTTATTAACACTGCATTGGCTTGTTCGATACTTATTCCCATTTCCGAAATCAATATAACATTATTATTAAAAACCAAGTACTCATTACTCACGAATGAGGTTTCACGACTTTCTACACAATTCAAATTCTTCACATATCATATCAAGTCAAATATAAGTTAGGTATCTTATCTTTTTGTTACATCCCGTAAGTCCAGGACATGTATAAGATAATGTGCGTAAGGAATCAAGACTTGGAAATTAGTACGAAAGGAAGAATTGTTTTTCCGACAGAAAATCTTCCGAACGTCGGAAAGGAAAAATGTTCGTTAAGGAGAATTAGATTATGGAAATTTATTTTTACGGATTTGGTCATGTGGGGCCCACCCGAGGAATTTTACGTTTTGTGGGGCCCACGAGGGTTACGGAATTTTATTGTTATACCCCGTATTTCCAGAGTATGTATGTGAGCGCGTACGTATTATAATTTGAGCCTTAAAAGTTGGCTAGTTTCGAAATTTGTACCTGACACGAAAGAGTCGTTTTTACGAAGCGTTTCCACTTTTCGTAGGGAAAATTCGGCTATGGCATTTTTAATTTTACGGATTTTTCCGAGGCGAAACATTTTGGACCAACGAGAGGCGACACTTGTCACCCTCAATTGGAAGGAGTGGGCGGCAAAGGCTAGCCACTTTTGCGTTTTGGTGTTGAATTTTTGGTCAAGGGTTAGGTAGGATATTTTGTGTAGATGGATAAGGTAGCACATGGCTAAATCTTGGCCTTACACTTGCTATGCACTTGTCTTCATCTTGGCCATTGGTTGGCCATTCCTTGACCTATAAATACCCCTCTAAGTTGAAGACTTTCTTCATCCAAAACTTGAGCAATCTATCTAAGTCTCAAATACTCCCTCCCTCTTGTCTTGCTATCGTCCAAAGTGCCCATGCCCCCGTTGAGCAAGGCCCTCGGCGAGCCTCCCCCTCCCCCTTTGTGGTGCCCTAGCCGAGGGGTACCCCCCCCTAGCCTAGTTGTCTCGTATAAATACCCCCTTTTTGTGGTATAGAAATACTCTCCTAGTATTGTTATAATGCCCAAATACCTTGGCCTAAATACCTTGTAGTATTCCCAAGGTTACACTTTTACAAAAGCCCAGAAAATACTATTATACTTCCCTCAGTCACAAAAACGAAACCCTAAGTAAATCTTCACCCGTAGTTGAAGTCATAAGTAGAAGTTGATTAGAACTTCTAAGGGTTGGTTGGAGCAGTTGGGCGCCGGAGTAGGAGCTAAACGTTGTTCAGGATCGACATATAACTTGGATAATTTTGGGCTTAACGAGGTAAACACTCTTGACCTTCTGTTGTAATTGGAAATTACATGTTGTAGGAGTATATAGTTAAGTATACTATATATAGAACTGAACATAGTTGTGCGGCAATGTCTTTTGACTTAAGCCTGAATAATACTTACGGCAATGTCTTGCGACTTAAGCTGAATTTAAAGAAGTCAACTAAGCTGTAATTACATAGGGTGTATTACAAAGAGACTTGTGTAGCATTCTTGTGTAGTAGAATTGTACGTCGGTTAGGCGTGTTAACCCCTGGTTGGCTTGGTAGTCACTCGATAGAGGATGAGATTCTGTTGTTGCGGGAGAGTCTTTGCCGAATTTTACGTAGAATATTCTACGTCGGGATCTAAAGATATTAATAGGCGCCTTGTGGCCTCTATAGGTTGAAATACTACGTGTGGCGCGATCTACTCGGCAAGAGGTGCGGTTTGAGGTACTTGGAGCGTTTTGCTATTAGTCGATAATCGTCGCGAGGTATGTGAACCTCTTCCTATCTCTTCTAGCATGATATGTGTGAACTATCTAGTACGGTAGACATACATGTGCTAAATGTATTTGATTGGTTTAAAACATAAAGTGTTATAACGGCTTTATGGGAAGTTGGTTATAACAGCTTTATGTAGGTAAGAAAATACTTGTGGTTTTTAAGAAGTGGATTTGAACTATAACTGGCTGGCTATGTGATAATAAAGAACTTGAAGTATTTCAAAAGATTTTTGAATCATTTTGAGAGAAGGAGTAATACTTGGTTTTTTGGAAACTTGAGAGTTATACTAGCTTTATGGGAAGTTAGGTATAACGGCTTAAAAATGTTTTACTGATTTCGAAAATCAGAATGTGTATCGACAAACCACTGCAGCGTTAATAAAAGGAATTGTTTTGGACAGATTTAGTATTATTAAAACCAGTAGAAACTTCCATCTGCATAGAAGCTAAGATGAGACAAAATGACATTTCCTAGATCATGGCTGCTTAATAAGATTGATTATAAACAAGAATAACCTACTCACTTATAAGACATAGGTTTCTCAAAACGTTTAAAGGAGAATTATGTTTTAAAGGATTTAAAACTATGAACTACGAAACCTTTTTCTAAAATGAGAAACTTGAGCATTCGAAATTAGGCAAACTTGAACGTTTGGAAAATAAGGTTGTTACTTGATTTTACAAAGGAAAGCATTTTGGTTTACTTAACAATGTTAGTCACTCTAATTTTATACTACGGGTATCGGGTGACCTTTGTAAAAGAATTGGATCTTAAAAGGAATTTAACGGACGTAGTACTTTAGGGTTAAAATCCGGACTTTGACATAAAATGAAAGTACCTTGAGTTGTGTGTAACTTGCTTATGCTTGTTGTTATGAACCTTGACCATGTTACGTATGATAGCCTTGTTGTGCAAGTACTGTGTTCTACTCGACTACCGGTTCATCCGGGAATGTATTTCACTTGATTACCGGTTCATCCGGGAATGTATATCACTTGATTACCGGTTCATCCGGGAATGTATTTCACTTGATTACCGGTTCATCCGGGAATGTATTTCACTTGATTAGGTTCATCAGGAATGTATTTCACTTGACTAGGTTCATCCGAATGTATTTCACTGACTCTAGGTTCATGGATGAGCAGGAATGTATTCCACACGTTTCTATATTGGGTCCATAAGATGGGCGAGACACATTATCGTATCACATGATTTGTACCTAGACTGCCGGCAGTGAGGAATAAGTTCCACGGGCATGAGGGATGACTTTGAGGGCGTGAGTCCCTGACTTGACATGACTGCTTTTATGTTGTGAATTGTAGTTTGGTTATCATACATGTCTCCTGCTTTATATATACTATTATGATTTCATTTACTGATATTTCTGATTTCACATACTTAGTACTGTTATCTTGACCTCCTTGAGTGCGTTCATCTGCATGAGTAAAAGGTACATCGATGTCGATCCCGCCAGGATCACATTTCAGCGTGTTGGGAAGCTCAGTTCCTTGAGGCTTATCTTTTGGTATGTTACCACACAGTGCATAGATTCTTATACATTCGAGGTATGGCGGGGCCACTGTCCGTCATAGTTATTGTAAAAATCTTAGAAGTGCATGCTTTGTTGTGGCGGGGTTTGTAAAAAGGATAAGCTGTTCGGGTATTTATGTATATATGATGAAGGCAACTATTTTGGTTGGCTTTGTTTATTTATCTTTTCTCTTAATTCATGTTCATGTTTTTATTTAGCTGATTTTCTCGATGTTGTATCACTAGGGTGCGGGGTAAGGCACGATCCACGGGCCGGTTGGTCGTGACAAAAGTGGTATCAAAGCGATTAGTCCTCGGAAAGTGTCTGACCGTGTCTAGTAGAGTCTTGATTATCGGTGTGTTGTGCACCACATCTATAATCAGGAGGCTATAGGACATTTAGGATTGGTTTCCATTCTTCTCATTCTGAGATCGTGCCCTAGAGTTGTGTGATAAGTTGGGCCCCTCTGACGTATCCCTTTTCTTTTACCAGTTATGCCTCCGCGTAAGGAAACCCAGCCCGAATGGGCAAGCGATCGAGGCTGTTGGCGAGATTCTGAGAGAAATGCAGCGCGAGCGGTGATACGAGCAGTGCTTCCGGCCCGGGTTTCGCGCGCGCCCGGCGCCAGCGGATTTAGCGCGGCGGTGGCTGCTGAGACTCTGATACTGAGCCTCGGTCCACGGCTGGCCGATGAGATAAGTACAAGAGATGGCGATTCTTGGCGAGTCGTGGCGGATATGAGATAAATTTGGATCACGGCCGTTCGGCCAATGCACCGTAGTTCACCCCGAGCGGTTTGAGGCTACGTGACTTTACGAGTTGTAGCGCCCGATGTTCTATGGATCGAGAGGCGAGGCGACCCTCGGGAGTTTATCCAAGCGACTCTGACGGATCATGAGTGATCGAGCCTCGAAGCGAGTCGGTGGTATTGGGTTCACATCAGTGCGTGATCTGCGATTGGTAGTTTGATTCGTGGGCTGTCGGGAAGAGCATGCACTTCCAGCGATTTGGGGCGAGTTCTCGAGGCATTTCTTGCACATTTCTTGCCTCCACAGGTGAGAGGGCTCGGCGACAGATTTTTGACGTTGAGCGGGGCGGGCGGGCGGTTAGAAGTACAATGTGAGTTCGACTCATTAGCTCGGTATGTTCCAGTAGTAAGCGGATATGGAGGGCAGTACACCGCTACGTCATCCGGGTGGGCGATTACTTGGCGAGAGGCTTATGCGGGTGTAGCTCTTCGGACGGGCATGGACATTGCCGCGTCAAGCTCATGCACTAGGATGTGAGGCACGCGGAAGGTCGACGGAATGGCCGAGATCAGCGAGAGAGGCGAACAGCGAGGTCCTTTGGTAACTTTCGGCGGACCGCCTCGTGCCGATCTAGTTATGTACCTCCACGATGCAGTGGTCCTCCTCGATCTTCGGGGCGTTGGGTATTCGGGGCTGGTCGAGCTCGGGGCTTAGTTCCGCGGTATACGTGAGTGCTAGCGGAAGGATTCATGTCCCCTCGGTGTGCGATGTGGCAAACATCATCGGGAATGTCGTCTTTTCTTGGTGCTTGTTTCACTGCGGCCGTCGAGGGCCGTGTGACGAAGGCGTGCTTATAGGAGAGAATGCGGCGGCAGCGCGACCTGCGGATCGATGGCGGAGTTCATCGCCCCTACGATTATGCGCCTGCAGTGGACTTATGATTAGAGTGGGCGGTAGCTTGGTATATCCTTAACCCTAGAGGCTTGTATGTTTTGATGTTATGTTAATGTGTTAAGTGTTATGTTGGATAGCTTTGTGCTAAAATGTGATTTAGGAACACAGTTGGGGAAAAAGGGTAAGCTGGGGGGTGAAAATGATGAACCTTAGAATATTACGGTTGAGACCTTAGATGTAAGGCCGTCTTGAGTACAAGATTTTGCAGTGATCCTTGTCGAGTGCATTTTATGCTGGAATGTATTGTGTGATAAGTCCTGGGTTGGGTAAATGAAAGTGGTATCTTTCACGATGTGATTTAGCAAGATTGTTCGTGTCGAGGAGCAAGAGTTGGCGCGACAGTGGGTCGGGTTGGGGCGTGTTGCGGGCCAACCCGCGGCTGTTCGAGTGGGTCAGCTCTGGGTGGTCCCGCCGGTGGTAGTCACGAGGTTCTAGGCCCGAGTTTAGTTGACCATCGTATGAGTTTGTGGGTGTGTTCGACGAAGCGGTCGTAAAGGCGGGAATGGCCTTAAGGAAGATTGAGGCTAGTAAGATAACCAAGTTGGAGGTGGTGACTCGAGTGGAAAAGCGAAGCGTTGGCCGAAGTGTAGTGCGGATGCTAGAAAGAGTTCGAGTGTTAGAAGGGTACAACGATATGGGGAGAAGTGAGCGTATGTGATCATTTCTTGTAAAGGAGAAGGTGCGAAGGATGTATATTTTTGACCTCGGGGATCGCATGCGATCCGGTACCATTTGTTGGGTCGCGGGTGACACTAGAACCTCGCGGCAAAGTGACAAAAGTTTGTGATGTTAGAGGTGTTTCCTCGTGGACTTGGATGTAAGTATTTGCGCGGTGTTTACGTGGCGGTGTGGCGAGATTGTTCTCGTAAGCATAGTAGTGAAGACTATCTTTGGCGCGTGTTTGTTTGAGGCTTAGAAGGAACATTCGGGACGAATGTTTCTAAGGAGAGGAGAATGTTATACCGTATTTCAGTATGTGCGTGGCGCGTACGTATTATAATTTGAGCCTTAAAAGTTGGCTAGTTTCGAAATTTGTACACAACACCCGAAAGGAGTCGTTTTTCGACGAAACGTTTCCACAGCTTTCGTAGGGAAAATTCCGGCTATGGCATTTTTAATTTTTACGGATTTTTCCGAGAGTCGAAACATTTTGGACCAACGAGAGGGCGACACTTGTCACCCTCCAATTGGAAGGAGTGGACGGCAAAGGCTAGCCCTCTTTGCACGTTTTTGGTGTTGAATTTTTGGTCAAGGGTTAGGTAGGATATTTTGTGTAGATGGATAAGGTAGCACATGGCTAAATCTTGGCCTTACACTTGCTATGCACTTGTCTTCATCTTGGCCATTGGTTGGCCATTCCTTGACCTATAAATACCCCTCTAAGTTGAAGACTTTCTTCATCCAAAACTTGAGCAATCTATCTAAGTCTCAAATACTCCCTCCCTCTTGTCTTGCTATCGTCCAAAGTCCCCCTCCCCCCTTTGAGCAAGGCCCTTGGCCGAGAGCCTCCCCCTCCCCCTTTGATGTGCCCTAGCCGAGGGGTACCCCCCCTAGCCTAGTTGTCTCGTATAAATACCCCTTTTTGTGGTATAGAAATACTCTCTAGTATTGTTATAATGCCCAAATACCTTGGCCTAAATACCTTGTAGTATTCCCAGGTTACACTTTTACAAAAGCCAGAAAATACTATTATACTTCCTCGATCCACAAAAACGAAACCTAAGTAAATCTTCACCGTAGTTGAAGTCATAAGTAGAAGTTGATTAGAACTTCTAAGGGTTGGTTGGAGCGGATTGGGCGCCGGAGTAGGAGCTAAGCGTTGTTCGGGATCGACATATAACTTGGATAATTTTGGGCTTAACGAGGTAAACACTCTTGACCTTACATTTGTAATTGGAAATTACATGTTGTAGGAGTATATAGTTAAGTATACTATATATAGAACTGAACATAGTTGTGCGGCAATGTCTTTTGACTTAAGCTGAATAATACTTACGGCAATGTCTTGCGACTTAAGCTGAATTTAAAGAAGTGAAGCTGTAATTACATGGGTGTATTCTGAGACTTGTGTAGCATTCTTGTGTAGTAGAATTGTACACGTCGGTTAGGCGTGTTAACCCCTGGTTGGCTTGGTAGTCGGCCTCGATAGAGGAGGAGATTTCTGTTGTTGCGGGGAAGTCTTTGCCGAATTTTACGTAGAATATTCTCGTCGGGATCTAAAGATATTAATAGGCGCTTGTGGCCTCTATAGGTTGAAATACTACGTGTGGCGCGATCTACTCGGCAAGGTGCGGTACGGTTTGAGGTACTTGGAGCGTTTTGCTATTAGTCGATAATCGTCGCGGTATGTGAACCTCTTCCTATCTCTTCTAGCATGATATGTGTGAACTATCTAGTGCGGTGAGCGTCATGTGCTAAATGTATTTGATTGGTTTAAAACATAAAGTGTTATAACGGCTTTATGGGAAGTTGGTTATAACGACTTTATGTAGGTAAGAAAATACTTGTGGTTTTAAGAGGTAATCGATTTGAACTATAAGCGGTGGCTATGTGATAATAAAGAACTTGAAGTATTTCAAAAGATTTTGAATCATTTTGAGAGAAGGAGTAATACTTGGTTTTGGAAACTTGAGTTATACTAGCTTTATGGGAAGTTAGGTATAACGGCTTAAAATGTTTCTTGATTTGAAAATCGAATGTGTATCGACAAACCAACTGCGGCGTTAATAAAAGGAATTGTTTTGGATGATTTAGTATTATTAAAACGGTAGAAACTTCCATCTGCATAGAAGCTAAGATGAGACAAAATGACATTTCTAGATCATGGTGCTTAATAAGATTGATTATAAACAAGAATAACCTACTCACTTATAAGACATAGGTTTCTCAAAGCGTTTAAAGGAGAATTATGTTTTAAAGGATTTAAAACTATGAACTACTGAAACCTTTTTCTAAAATGAGAAACTTGAGCATTCGAAATTAGGCAAACTTGAACGTTTGGAAAATAAGGTTGTTACTTGATTTTACAAAGGAAAGCATTTTGGTTTACTTAACAATGTTAGTCACTCTAATTTTATACTACGGGTATCGGGTGACCTTTGTAAAAGAATTGGATCTTAAAAGGAATTTAACGGACGTAGTACTTTAGGTTAAAATCAGGACTTTGACATAAAATGAAAGTACCTTGAGTTGTGTGTAACTTGCTTATGCTTGTTGTTATGAACCTTGACCACGTTACGTATGATAGCCTTGTTGTGCAAATGTGTTCTACTCGACTACGGTTCATCAGGAATGTATTTCACTTGATTACTTAGGTCATCCGGAATGTATATCACTTGATTACCGGTTCATCCGAATGTATTTCACTTGATTAGGTTCATCCGAATGTATTTCACTGATTAGGTTCATCCGAATGTATTTCACTTGACTCTGGTTCATCAGAATGTATTTCACTCGACTAGGTTCATAGGATGAGCAGGAATGTATTCCACACGTTTCTATATTGGGTCCATAAGATGGGTGAGACACATTATCGTATCACATGATTTGTACCTAGGCCGGCGGTGAGGAAGAAGTTCCACGGGCATGAGGATGACTTTGAGGCGTGAGTCACGACTTGACATATTTGCTTTTATGTTGTGAGCGTAGTTTGGTTATCATACATGTCTCTGCTTTATATAGACTATTATGATTTCATTTCTGATATTTCTGATTTCACATACTTGGTACTGTTATCGACCTCCTTGAAGTGCGTTCATCTGCGAGTAAAAGGTACATCGATTGCCGATCCCGCTTAGGATCACATTTCAGCGTGTTGGGAAGCTCGTTCCTTGAGGCTTATCTTTTGGTATGTTACCACAGTGCAGTAGATTCTTATACATTCAGGGGTATGGCGGGGCCCTGTCCCGTCATAGCTGTTGTAAAAATCTTAGAGGTCTGTAGCACTATTGTGGGCAGGGTTTGTAAAAAGGATAACTGTTCGGGTATTTATGTATATATGATGAAGGCAACTGTTTTGGTTGGCCTGTTTATTTATCTTTTCTCTTAATTCATGTTCATGTTTTTATTTAGTTGATTTTCTCGATGTTGTATCACTAGGGTGCAGGGTAAGGCACGATCACGGGCAGGTTGGTCGTGACATTTATGGACGAATGAGAGGGCGACATGTGGCACCCCCCCCCCACAATTGGTCTTGGTCGAATTAGTAAGGGGTAAAATGGCCATTGACCATCTTGGAAGATAAGTCTTCAAGCTTGAGATTGTTGACCAAGGTCAACTTGTCCACTTGGCTATTTAATTAATGATCCTCATCCTAGCCACACAATTGTGATAATCTAAACCCTCCATTGTGTTTTATATACCCAACTAGTAGCAAGACTTGGCATTTTACACTTAAAAAATTTGAGAGAACATTGAGCTTAGCCAAGAATGCTCTCGGGTTAGTGCCATCTACCACACAAAATATTTGTAGTTTTGATCCATTGTTCACAAGACTTAAACCCAATGTCCCTAGGGGTATTGTAAGGATATCTCAATAGAAAGATTTGGAGCAGCGTTTTCGTATTAGTCGCAAGGCGGAAACTTAAGGAGTTCTTCAACTTTGAAGTTGGAACTTGAAGATGGGTTCTTCATAGGCTTCTAAGGAGTGCTTGGAGTGGATTGGAACATAAGTAAAGGAGCTAAGAATTGCTAAGGCGCGACTTTGAATCTTGGAAATTTTAAGGGCTTGTAAAGGTATAAATTTTGTCGTTTTAGCAATTAATGTTTACTTTTTGTTGTAGCTATGGATATTAGCAAGCATGAGATGTATAGTATGAAGTTTGATAATTATATTGGCTATTGGAACCCTAATCCGAAAACTAGCATGTTTAGCCTTAAGATTACATTTCAAGTTGATTATTGGTTTAAGCCGTCGCATGTTGTATAAGAAGGAAATTGTAGTTGTTGAAGTTGGTTATGACTATATAACATGTTAGACCTTAGAACTTGGAATTTGGAAAAGGATTGGTGTTATACCCCGTATTTCCAGAGTATGTACGTAAGGGAATACGTACAAAAGTCTAGCCTTAAAGTTTAGGCACAAAACGTTTTTTTTGGGCACAACTCACAAAATGAATAGTTTTTCAGCGAAGCGTTTCCACACTTCGTAGGGTAAATTCGGCTATGCCATTTCTAATTTTGCGGATTTTTCAGAGGCGAAACATTTTGGACCAGCGGGAGGCGACACTTGGCACCTCCGATTGGTGGACTTGAAATCGTCCATTTGGACGAATTGGACAATGAAGTGCACGTTTTTGTGCCTTTGCACAAGTCAAGGATTAGGTAGGATATTTTGTGTGCAAGTTGGCCAGGACACTTGCCTAATCTTGACCTTACACTTGCCTAGCACTTGGCTAAATCTTGGCCCTTGGTTGGCCA
Source organism: Przewalskia tangutica (assembly GCA_029844215.1). Lineage (NCBI taxonomy): Eukaryota > Viridiplantae > Streptophyta > Magnoliopsida > Solanales > Solanaceae > Przewalskia > Przewalskia tangutica. The sequence goes on from CM056720.1 coordinate 69,013,049, forward strand.
TGTCTTGACCTATAAATACCCCTTTGGATGAAGAGTTCTTCATCCACAAATCAATTCAAGTCTTGAAAAATCCCTCCCTCTCTCTAAAGCTTTTCGTCCAAAGCCTCCTACCCACTCCCCTTTTGAAGTTTGGCGAGGCCCCTAGCCTGGCAGAAATCTACCCCTCCTTGGTAGAAAAGTTGCCTTCTTGTATTGTTATAATGCCCAAAATACCCTAGCCCAAATCCTTTAGTACTTAGTAGAAGTTGTGAAGAACTTCTAAGGTTTCCTTGGAGCATACAACTTAGGAGCAAAACCTTGCTCAGGCGCGACTTTATCTAGGATATTATTGGGCTTACCGAGGTAACTAATCCTAACCCTCTTTTGAATTAGAGAATACTTCTGTAGTAGTATAAGAATAAGTATTAGATACTTAGAAGAATATTGCGAATAGAATTGAGTATTATCACGGTAGAAGGGTTTAAAGGAGAATAATCAAGCGTGCTTACATATGTATTTTCACGATGAACTTGAGTAGCTCACCGGGTAGGAAATCGCCCAATTTTCCGTAGGATATAGAACCCTCTGTTTAGAAGCGTTTACAAAGTAGTGCGAGCGTTGATAGGCGTGTCGACTATTATAATTTGATTCTCTACGCGTGACATATTCAACTTGGCGGTGGTTTATTTGAGAAGGTATGTGATTCTTCCTAAAGCATGATATTTTACAATATATATGTAAATGCGGTGACGTACATGTGTTAATCGAATAATACTTACGGCAATGCCTCACGGCTTAAGCTGAATAATACTTACGGCAATGCCTCACACTTTGAATAATAAAGAACTAAAAGCATTTCAAAAGAATCTTTGGATCATTTTTATGAGAAGAGAACTAATTGGTTTTAAAGCGAAGCTTAAGAGTTATACTAGCTTTATGGGAAGTTAAGTATATCCACTTAAGAATGATAAAAGAAGCAGTTTGCCTATGTGTTTATAACGGACTTATATTGAATTGTGAAAAGAATAATAAGATGGTTTGATAAGTAGACATGATATGATGCTATGTGTGTTAGTGTCTTGTAACGTTTGTATAAGAAGTATTCTTGTTGTGCTTATGTTGTTTAAAGATAAGTTGTTATGTTAATGTACTATCACTCACCTCTTGACATATTAAGGGGTTAAAGTGCCCTCCGATGCGGGTAGACTCGGTGATGCAGGACCGTGATTCGAGAATACCTCATGCGGGTCCAAGGGACCTATGCGAGCTACGGGAGTTCGAGGTTAGTGATGCGGGGTTATACCTCATGCGATGCATGTGGCCATGCGGACTACGAGTCGGGGCGATGCAGGAGTAGCTACCCTCGATGCGAGGTTATGTACCTATGCGGGCCTATGTGAGTGGCCTATGCGGACTACGAGTCGAGATTAGGCTTGCATGGTGATACTACGGGCAATTGGCCTGTTTGATCATTCATGACCTAGAAAAGACACATTCTGATTTACCTATTGTTGCTCTTGTTTATGATGTGACACTTATGCGGTCCCCTTGGTTGTTTCATACATACTTGTAAAACTGATTTTAAAATGATATGTTTTCATTTAAGTATTTCTGATTTCATATACTTAGTACTGTTATCTTGACCTCCTTGAAGGCTGCGTTCATGCGCGGTAAGTCAGCAGTGCTAGATCCACATTCTTAGGATCTCTACGTTGGTGTCGGGAGCTCCATCCTTTCGGAGCTCTACTTTTGGGTATGATCTCCTGTTGTAGATAGTTTTGTCTGATCGAGGTATGGCGGGCCTGTCGCCATAGTTATATTTTCCTTAGAAGTCTGTAGTCATGTTATGCGATGATCGGATGTAGCTCGCTAAACCATGTTTATATATATATCTTAGAAAGCGTGTTTTCTCACTTAAAGCGTGTCTTATTTTATAAAGCTGTTTCATGTCTTGTTTTATATTTCCACCGATTACTCGATGTATGACTACTTGGGTGCCCGGTAAAGCACGATCCACGGGCCGGAATGGGTCGTGACAAAAGTGGTATCGAAGCGATTAATCCTCGGAAAGTGTCTGACCGTATCTAGTAAGTCTTGATTATCGGTGTGTTGTGCACCACACCAATAATCGAGGAGGCTATAGGATATTTAGGATTGGTTTCCACTCTTCTTACTGAGATCGTGCTTTAGAGTTGTGTTAAAATTGGACCCTCTAACGTATTCCTTTTACATGCGATTATGCCTCACGTAAGGCAACCGGGCGAGAAGGGCAAGGCGGCCAGAGGCTGCCGATCGGACACCAAAGTTACGAGGCTCGAGCCCGATCTATCTGCAGACGGCGAGTTCTATGGCCCGCCCGGCCCAGCGAACCACAGTACCCACCTCGCATCCCACGATGCAGGCGGAGAGTTAGGAGTCTGAGAGATGTCGGCTATTGGCTAGAGTTGTGGCGAATCGAGATAAATTTGGATCGGCGATTCGATTCGGCTCGGCTCGGTCGCGCCGTGGTGCACCCGAAGCGAATAGTTTGAGGCTACGAGATTTCTTGAGTTGTAGCCGCGAGTTTCTGGTCGGCGCGGAGGATGATCGCGAGGAGTTCATCCGTCGGCTCTGAAGGATCATGCGGATGATCAAGGCCTCGAGGCAGTCGTGACGCCCGGTTCGCGTCGGCTGCGTGATCCGCGATCGATTGGTTTGATTCATGGGAGTTATCGGGAGTGCCGCGTCCCGGCTACTTGGGATGAGTTTTGAAGGCTTTCCTCACTTACTTCTTGCCTCGCGGATGAGGAGGCGCGGTGATAGATTTTTCTTTGAGGCGAGAGAGGACACTTGTCGGGAGTACAATGTCGAGTTTGATTCATTGGCTCGTCGTCCGGCATTGGTAGCGATATGGAGGATAGGGTGCACCGTTACGTCAGGCTAGATGATTATATGGCGAGTCATATGCGGGTGTTTCTCTTGGCCGGGTATGGACATTACCGCATGCGAGCTCATGCTCTTGGATGTGAGTGTAGAGATCGGCGGGTTGTGACGGCGTGAAGAAGGCCGGGGCGCGAGGTCTTTTGGTGGCTATCGTGGTGGCGGCCTCGCGGCGATCTAGGTGCACCACGGCCGGCTCGAGCACTCTGCACCGTCCTCGGCCACGGCCGGACATTGAGCGGACGGGGCCCCGGGACTTGAGCGTCGAGCGGCGAAATGCGGCCGATCGGGACCACCCACCGGTGTGGCGATCGGTAGATCCGCCGGGAGTTGTGGTGCTACTGAGTTTGTTTGATTGTAGCAGCGAGGTCACTATCACGGCTGTCAGACCAAGGCGATCTTGATGGTAAGTCGGCCTACGAGTTCTTTCGCGGGTCTTCTTCATCCCGACGGCTACTCGCCCCGGAGGGCAGGGTCCTCATGGACCAGTCGGTGTGGCGGTCGTGGCGCGGGTCCCGATTCTAGCGGTCCTCGAGAACGCATTTATGCTTTGTCCGGTAAGCGGGATCAGGAGGCCTCACCTGATGTCGTCACAGGTACCTTATCAGTTTCTGGGTTTGATGTTTATGCCTTGATAGATCCGGGTTCTACTTTGTCCTATATATCTCCCCTTGTTGCTAGTAGGATAGGGATAGAGCCTGAGTCCATAGACCCTTTCGAGGTAGCTACGCCAGTGGGTGATTCGGTGGTAGCTCGGCGGGTATATAGGGCTTGTCTGTGACCGTTTGCGATCGTCGGACCACTGGCGACTTGATAGAGTTGGAGATGATTGACTTCGGCGTGATCATGGGGATGGATTGGCTAGCTTCTTGCTACGCCAATGTAGAAGCAGAGAGAAGTAAATGCAGTTCCGTTTCTGAGGCGGTTGTTGAGTGGGAGGAGCACGGTATCGTAGAGGTGTAGGTTTATTTCCTACCTCAAGGCTAGGAAGATGGTGCAGAAGGGGTATATCTACCATCTCGTTCGGGTGTTTGATACTGAAGCTGCGGTACCAGATTTTCCGTCAGTTCCAGTGGTCAGAGAGTTCCCAGGCGTGTTTCCAGACGACCTCCAGGTTATCCTCACGAGAGGAGATTGAGTTTTGTATTGACATATTGCGGACACTCGGCCTATTTCCATTCCGCCATCTGAGAATGCACTGCCGAGTTGAGAGAGTTGAAGAGATCGGCTTAGAGATTTCTTTGGAGAAGGGCTTCATCGGGCCTAGTGTTTCTCCCGGAAGCGCGGTATTGTTCGTGAAGAAGAAGGGCGGGGCAGCTGCGCGTGTGTGTTGATTCTGACGGTGAACAAGGTGACCATTAAACGAATACCCCCTTCCCGAGATTGATGATTTGTTCGACCCGATTGCGAGTGCGAGATGATTCTCAAGATTGATCTGGTCGGGCTATCATCAGTGCGAGTCGAGAGGTGGATGTCCACTAAATGCATTCGGGACGAATGCGGGCATTATGAGTTCGGTCATGTCTTTTAGGTTGACCAATGCTCGTGGTATTCATGGATCGATGAACGAGTGTTCAAACCATTTTGGACACGTTTGTGATAGTGTTCATTGATGATATCTTGGTTTATTCTCGCTCGGAAGCGAGGCATGCGGAGCATTTGAGGCTGTCTTGTGATTCTCGGGACCAGCGGTTATGCCAAGTTTTCCAAATATGAGTTTTGGTTGACTTGATGGCGTTTCTTGGGCATATTAGCCGGGTGATGGCATTCAGTGGATACGGCGAATCGGCGATCGGGACTTGGCTGAACCTCTTACTCCGGCGAGGTTCGCGATTTTACGGGCCTTGCGAGATATTATCGGCGGTTCGTGGAGAAGTTTGCTTCTATCTGCACCATTGACTAGGCTGACTCGGAAGGCGCCAAGTTTCGATGGTGATGCTTGTGGCGGGGTTTCCGATTCTTTGAAAGAGAAGTAGCGGCGCCCGTTCTTACTCTTCCGGAGGTCGACGGTTATGTTGTGTATTGCGATCGTCGGGCATCGGGTTGGGATGTGTGTTGATGCGGCATGGCGGGGTTATAGCATATGCATCCGGCGGTGAAGAAACACGAGGAACTACCCACCCATGATTTGGAGTTGGCGGTGTGATTCACGCTTTGAAGATCTGGAGGCACTATTTGTATGGGGTTCACGTGGATATTTTTACGGACCACAAGAGCCTCGGTATATCTTGACCAGAGGAGCTGAACTTACGGCGAGGCGGTGGTTAGAGTTGCTTAAGGATTACGATGTTGATATCTTGTACCACCGGGAAAGGCCAATGTTGTGGCGGATGCTCTTAGTCGTAGGTCGATGGGAGCCTATCGGATGTGCGGCTAGAGAGGAGGACATGGTTCGTGATTTGCATCGATTAGCGAGCCTTGGTGTCCGTTTGATTGATTACGATAGCGATGGGGTTAGAGTTCGTGAGGTTGCCGAGTCTTCCATCATCGAGAGGTGAAGAGCAGCGATTCGAGATCGGCTTTGATTCGATATCGTGATACAACTCTTCGTGAGGGCAAGGGTCCTTTTGAGTAGCACTGATGGGGTGCTAAGGTTTGAGGCGAGTTGTGTGTTCCGGATGTTTGAGACTTGGCGGAGTTCTTGGGAAGCACACAGCGCGCGTTACTCTATCCATCGGGGTCGACCAAGATGTACCACGACCTTAGATCGTGTATTGGTGGGATGGCTTGAAGAGGGCGTTGCGAGTTCGTAGCTCGGTGCGTGTTGTCGGCGGTGAAGGTAGAGCACGGAGGCACGGTGGTTTATTCTGACGATTGAGATCCCGACACGGAAGTGGGAGGTAATCAACATGGACTTTATCACGGGATTACCTCGCTTTCGGAGGAGACATGATTCTATATGGGTTATCGTCGACGGTGTGAAATCAGCCCACTTTCTTCCGTCGGGGCGACTTTTTCGGTACCGAGGATTATGCGGACTTTACATCAGAGATCGTCGGTGCATGGAGTCCTATTTCGATCATATCAGACGAGGAGCCCGATTTACGGCTAACCGGAGGTCCTTTCAGAGGTTTAGGGGCAGTGAGCACGAGTCTTGCATTCCATCCGCAGACGACGGACGGTCGGCGCACTATCGGACTCTTGAGGATATCTGCGAGCACTGTGTTATCGACCGAGGGTAGTGGGAGGATCATTTGCCTCTAGTAGAGTTCCCGTACAATAATATCTACAACTCCAGTATTAAGATTGCGCCTTATGAGGCCTGGTATGGGAGGAAGTGCAGAACGCCTATAGGTTGGTTCGATGTGGGCGAGTGCGGCTAGTGGGACGATTTGGTGCGGCGATGGATAAGGTGAAGCTTATCCGAGGCGGCTATTGACTCGAGTCGGCGAAGTCGTATCACGGATCATCGTCGTCGGCATCCGAGTTCGCGATTCATGATTGGGTTTTCCTAAAGGTGTCACCCATGAAGGGTGTGATGAGATTCGGGAAGAAGGAAACTCGGCCAGTACATTGGGCCATTTAGATTGTCGCGAGGTAGGCAAGGTTGCCTATGAGTTGGATCTGTCGTCCGATCTAGAAGCGGTGCATCCGGTTTTCACGTATCTATCTTTGAGGAGATGTATCGGGGATCCATCTAGGTACACCGATTGGCGATGTCGGTGTGAGGTTATCGTATGAGGAGGTTCCCATAGCGATAATCGATCGTCAGGTTAGGCGTCTGCGGACCAAGGACGTGGCTTCCGTCAAAGTCTTGTGGCGGAACGAGCTCAGAGAGGAGATGACTTGGGAAGCCGAGGAAGACATGAGGCAGAAGTATCCTCACCTATTCCCCACACCTCCAGGTAATTCATTTTTCCTACTGGTAAATCTTCATTATCGTTTATGCCTAAGTGTTGTTCTGTGGCCGTGTGTGGCATTTACAACTATTTAAGTTATGAAGAATCTTATCGTTAACTGTCTTGGGAAGGAACATTCGGGACGAATGTTTCTAAGGAGGGGAGAATGTTATACCCCGTATTTCCAGAGTATGTACGTAAGGGAATACGTACAAAAGTCTAGCCTTAAAGTTTAGGCACAAAGCGTTTTTGGGCACAACTCACAAAGCGAATAGTTTTTAACGAAAGCGTTTCCACACTTTCGTAGGGTAAATTCGGCTATGCCATTTCTAATTTTGCGGATTTTTAGAGGCGAAACATTTTGGACCAACGGGAGGCGACACTTGGCACCCTCCAATTGGTGGACTTGAAATCGTCCATTTGGGCCGAATTGGACAATGAAGTGCGTTTTTGTGCCTTTGCACAAGTCAAGGATTAGGTAGGATATTTTGTGTGCAAGTTGGCCAAGGAAACTTGCCTAATCTTGACCTTACACTTGCCTAGCACTTGGCTAAATCTTGGCCCTTGGTTGGCCATGTCTTGACCTATAAATACCCCCTTTGGATGAAGAGTTCTTCATCCACAAATCAATTCAAGTCTTGAAAAATCCCTCCTCTCTAAAGCTTTTCGTCCAAAGCCTCCTGCCCCTCCTTTTGAAGTTTGGCGAGGCCCTCCCTAGCCTAGCCGAAATCTACCCCACTCCCTTGGTAGAAAAGTTGCCTTTTGTATTGTTATAATGCCCAAAATACCTAGCCCAAATCCCTTAGTACTTAGTAGAAGTTGTGAAGAACTTCTAAGGTTTCTTGGAGCATACAACTTAGGAGCAAAACCTTGCTCGGTGCGACTTTATCTAGGATATTATTGGGCTTACCAGGGTAACTAATCCTAACCCTCTTTTGAATTAGAGAATACTTCTGTAGTAGTATAAGAATAAGTATTAGATACTTAGAAGAATATTGCAGAATAGAATTGAACATTATCACGGTAGAAGGGTTTAAAGGAGAATAATCAAACTGTACTTACATAGAATTTGTTTTCCACGATGAACTTGAGTAGCTCAGGGTAGGGAAGTCGCCCAATTTTCCGTAGGATATAGAACCCTCTGTTTAGAATCGTTTACAAAGTAGTCGAGCGTTGATAGGCGTGTCTAACTATTATAATTTGATTCTCTCTGCGCGACATATTCAACTTGGCGGTGGTTTTATTTGAGAAGGTATGTGATTCTTCCTAAAGCATGATATTTTACAATATATATGTAGTACGGTAGACGTACATGTGTTAACTGAATAATACTTACGGCAATGCCTCACGGCTTAAGCCTGAATAATACTTACGGCAATGCCTCACGGCTTAAGCCTGAATAATAAAGAACTGAAAGCATTTCAAAAGAATACTTGATCATTTTTTAACAGAAAAGAACTAATTGGTTTTTAAAACAGAAGCTTAAGAGTTATACTAGCTTTATGGGAAGTTAAGTATATCCACTTAAGAATGATAAAAGAAACAGTTTGCCTATGTGTTTATAACAGACTTATATTGAATTGTGAAAAGAATAATAAGATGGTTTGATAAGTAGACATGATATGATGCTATGTGTGTTAGTGTCTTGTAACGTTTGTATAGGAGAGTATTCTTGTTGTGCTTATGTTGTTTAAAGATAAACTGTTATGTTAATGTATTATCACTCACCTCTTGACATATTACCGGGGGTTAAGCGCCTCCGTCTGGGGTAGACTCGGTGATGCAGGACCGTGATTCGAGAATACCTCATGCGGGTCCAAGGGACCTATGCGAGCTACGGAGTTCCAGGTTAGTGATGCGGGGTTATACCTCATGCGGTCTATGTGGCCATGCGGACTACGAGTCCAGGACGATGCCGAGGAGTAGCTACCCTCGATGCGGGGTTATGTACCCTATGCGGGCCTATGTGAGTGGCCTATGCGGACTACGAGAGTCCAGGATTAGGCTTGCATGGTGATACTACGGGCAATTGGCCCTGCTTCGATCATTCGCAGCCTAGAAAAGACCTGTTACAGTTTACCTATTGTTGCTCTTGTTTATGATGTGGCACTATGTGCGGTCCCCTTGGTTGTTTCATACATACTTGTAAAACTGATTTTAAAATGATATGTTTTCATTTAAGTATTTTACAGTTTCATATACTTAGTACCTGTTATCGACCTCCTTGAGGCTGCGTTCATCTGCGGTAAGAGGCGGCAGTGCTAGATCCACATTCTTAGGATCTACGTTGGTGTCGTGAGCTCCATCCTTTCGGAGGCTCTACTTTTAGGTATGATCTCCTGTTGTAGATAGTTTTGTCTGATCGGGGTATGGCGGGGCCACTGTCGCCATAGTTGTATTTTTCCTTAGAGGTGCGTAGTCATGTTATGCAAGATTATCGGATGTAGCTTGCTAAACCATGTTTATATATATATGCCGAAAGCGATGTTTTCTCAAAGCGTATGTCTTATTTTATAAACTGTTTCATGTCTTGTTTTATATTTCCGCTGATTACTCTGATGTATGACTACTTGGGTGCCCCGGTAAGGCACCAGTCACGGGCCCTGGAATGGGTCGTGACAATTGGAAAGACTTTGAATTGTCGGTTATGTTTTTGGCCAAGAATGTCTTGGATTTTTATACTACTTGATATGAATTGTGGGGCGGAATTTTACACGTATTATAAGGCGTGTAATCCCCTTTGATTGGTTGTTGTTTTGAGCCTTAAATGTGGCGTGTTGGTTATTGTATTCGGCCTTGAAAAAGGTGGCAAAGTAAGTAGAAACAAAGGAGGTGCTGCCCGATTTTCCGTAGAATAAGAGACCGTTTACTTAGTATTATTCTACGTTAGAGACTAGAAGTTGATAGTCATGTTGTGACCATTATAGGTTGACACTTCTACGTACGGCGTATTCGTCTTAGCTTGTGGATTTAGCCGAAAAGGTATGTGAACTATCTGTTCTTCTAGCATGATTCCTTAAGATAAAGAAAGTAAGTTCTACTCCTTAAATGATCCATTCCTTGGTTGTACTTGGATTTCCTAGTATAGAATTTGTTCTATGTACTTCCTTGATTGTACTTTGATGTTTAAATTGTAAGTTGTATAATCCATTGCCTTAGTGGAGTTTGGATTCTTAAGAGTGAAAGTATTTTGCTTAAAGTACATGGAGTCTTGAAAAGGAAGTGGTTTCCAAACCTTTTGGCTAGTGCCTTAGTTCCAAAACCTAATGGTGGTTTTAATGACTTTAGGGGAGTCAAAGGAGTGATTTACTTAATTGTTTTAAAAGAGGAGAAACGACATGATTTAAGAGATGTAACTTGTTTTAAAGGTGTGAGTTACTTGGGATTTATAAGTATAAGCTACTTGTTTTATAAAGATTTAGAGACTTGAAGTATTTTGAAAGTTAAGAAACTTTGATACTTGGTTTTAAGTATAAGTCTCTTGGTTATAAAAAGAATGAAATTGTCTAAAACCATAAAGGGTTATAACGGCTTTATGGGAAGTTGGTTATAACGGCTTTATGGAAGGTTAAGAAAGTTGTCTATTTTGATTATTAGGCATAAATTGCCTAGATTGTGAAGATTTGAAGTTACTTGATTCCAAGCTTTGAAATAAGTTTCTAAAAGTGTAGTAACTTACTTTGAAAAATAGACACACCTTGACACTACGGGTGTTAGTATCTTGGGGTTTTTCATAAAAAGGAGTTTTTTGAAAAGAATGTACGTACGTAGTACTTTGGCTTGGTTAATTGAGCATTATTCTATGTGTGCCTTGATAAGTACTTTGGCTTGATTAATTGAGAATTGCCTATGTGTGCTGGTGATAGCCTTTGAGTGCAAGTATTATGTTTTATTACGTTGCCGCGACTCTCGGTTGGAGGGTCGGCTGTCTTGTTGTAAGTTACTTGGACGTACCAACAGTGATGTGGGATTCCACGGGTATGTTTCCGTTATTTGTAGTACTTGGGTTAAATTCCCGGATTTTTATAAAAGACATGGTAGTGCTTATGTGTTGTTTGACGGCCGGTTGAGATAGGGTAAGAGTATAAGTGAGGGGTAAACCCCCAAGACGCAATACCACCTTTGTTATACCCCGTATTTCCGGAGTATGTACGTGAGGGCGTACGTATAAGAGTTTAAAGCCTTAAGTAGGCAAAGTGGCGAAATTGTGCACAAGTCTAGAAAGAGTCGTTTTCGTGAAAGCGTTTCCACGACTTTGTAGGAAAAATTCCGGCTATGTCATTTATATTTTTTACGGATTTTTCCGAGAGACGAAACATTTTGGACCAATTGGAGGGCGACATGTGTCACCCTTAGGTGTCCAAGGTTGGACGAAATTTCCTTGGTGGAAGCTTCTAGGCTTGCACGTTTTTTTCATCTTTTGTGCCTAAAATGTTTGGTCAATGTTTGTGAGATATTTTGTGGAGTGGATGACCAAGTGGGACCCACACAACACATGGCTTAATCTTCACCTTACACTTGCCTACCACTTGGCTCAATCTTGGCCTTTGAGTGCCCTATAAATACCCTTAGTTGATGAGTTATTTCATCCACACTTGAGCAAATTCAAGACTCAAAACACTCCTCCCTTGTAGTTGTCTCATCCAACTCCCCTCCCCTTTGGTGGCCTTTTGGCGAGAGCAAACCCACTAGCCTAGTTGTGCTAGTCGAAATACTACCCACTTGGTAGAAATACTCTTCAAGTATTGTTATAATACCCAAATACTTTAGCCCAAATACCTTGTAGTATTTCCAAAGTACCTCTATCTGAAAAGCCGGAAAATACTATTATACTTTCCTTTAGCCTCTAAACGAAACCCTAAGGAAAATCTCCATAGTTGGTTGGAGTATTAAGTAGAGTCGCGTAGAACTTCTAAGGGTTGTTTGGAGCGGGTTGGAGCGCGAGTAGGAGCTAAACCTTGCTCGGGATCGACATTTAAACTTGGATAATTTTGGGCTTATCGAGGTAAACACTCTGTCCTTCTATTTGTAATTGGAAATTACATGTTGTAGGAATATATAGTTGAGTATACTATCGTAGAACTGATCATAGTATTGCGGCAATGTCTTTTGACTTAAGCTGAATAATAAGAAACCTTTTCGAAAGAAAATCTTGAGCGTAATTAAATAGGGTGTATTCTGATGGACTTGTGTAGCTTTTACGCGAGGTAGAATTGTGCACGTCCGGATTAGGCGTATAACCCCCACTGGTTGGCTTGGTAGCCGGCCGATAGAGGAGGAGATTTCTGCGGTTGCGGGAGGGGGAATGTTCTACGAAGAGATCTAAATATTAATAAGCGCCTTGTGGCCTTATAGGTTGAAATCTTGCGTGTGGCGCGATCTACTTGGCTTAAGGAGTAGCCGACGGTTGGAAGTACTTGGAGCGTTTTGCTATTAGTCGATACTCGTCGCGAGGTATGTGAACCTCTTCCTATCTCTTCTAGCATGATATGTGTGTAACTATGTAGTACGATAGACGTACATGTGTTAAATGTATTTGATTGGTCTAAAACATAAAGTGTTATAACGGCTTTATGGGAAGTTGGTTATAACAGCTTTATTTAGGTAAGAAAATACTTGTGGTTTTTAAAAGGGTAACTGATTTGAACTATAACTGGTTGGTTAGGTAATAATAAAGAACTTGAAGTATTTCAAAAGATTTTTGAATCATTTTGAAAGAAGAAGTATCTTGGGTTTTGAAAACTTAAGAGTTATACTAGCTTTATGGGAAGTTAGGTATAACGGCTTAAGAATGTTTCTTGATTTCGAAATCGAATGTGTATCGACAAACCAACTGCGGCGTTAATAAAAGGAAATATTTTGTGATTAAGTATTATTAAAACGGTAGAAACTTCCATCTGCATAGAAGCTAAGATGAGACAAAATGATATTTCCTAGATCATGCATTCTTTGTAATAAGATTGTTATAAACAAGAATATCCTACTCACATATAAGGCTTATGTTTTCTCAGTTGGTTTAAAAGAGAATTATATTCTTAAATGAATAAGACTATGTGTCACGACCCATTCAGGGCGTGGATCGTGCACTGGGGCACCAGTAGTCATACATCGTAGTAATCGCGGAAATATAAAACAAGACATGAGCAGTTTATAAAATAAAGCCTTGATTTAGTGAGAAAACATCGCCTTTCGCATATATATATATAAACATGGTTTTAGCGATTACATCGTCTTGTACAACATGACTCTGACCTCTGAAATATACAACTATGGCGGGACGGGGCCCGCCATACCACTGTACAAAACTATCTCTACAGGGAGATCATACCCAAGTAGAGCCTCGGAAAAGATGGAGCTCCGACACCAACGTAGAGATCCTAAGAATGTGGATCTAGCACACCTTGCCGCCTGCGGCATGAGCAGCCCCAGAAGAGTCGATTACAAGTACTAAGTATATGAAAGCGTAAAATACTTAAATGAAAACATATCATTTTAAAATCAGTTTTGCAAGTATGTATGAAACAACGAGGGGACCGCGCATAGTGCCACATCATAAACAAGAGCAACGATAGGTAAGCGCAGCGTGTCTTTTCTAGGCTGCGAATGATCGAGCGGGGCCAATTGCGTAGTATCACCATGCAAGCCTAATCACGGACTCGTAGTCCGCATAGGCCACTCACATAGGCCCGCATAGGTACATAACCCCGCGTCGAGGGTAGCTACTCCTCGGCATCGTCTGGACTCGTAGTCCGCATGGCCACATAGACGCGTGAGGTATAACCCGCATCACTAACACGGAACTCCGTAGCTCGCATAGGTCCCTTGGACCGCGTGAGGTATTCTCGAATCATGGTCCCGGACCGCTGAGTCTACCGCATCGGAGGCGACAACCCCGGTAAAGTGTCAAGAGGTGAGTGATAGTACACTAACATAACAGCTTATCTTTAAACAACATAAGCACAACAAGAATACTCTCTTATACAAACGTTACAAGACACTAACACACATAGCATCATGTCTACTTATCAAACCATCTTATTATTCTTTTTCACAATTCAATATAAGTCTGTTATAAACACATAGGCAAACTGTTTCTTTTATCAATCTTAAGTGGTTATACTTAACTTCCCATAAAGCTAGTATAGCTCTTAAGCACATTTTAAAACCAATTAGTTCTCTTACATTAAAAATGATTCAAGATTCTTTTGAAATGCTTTGGATCTTTATTATTGGGCTTAAGCCGTGAGGCATTCCGTAAGTATTGTCGGGCTTAAGCGTGAGGCATTCGTAAGTATTATTCGGGCTTAAGCGTGAGGCATTGCCGTAGTTATTATTCGATTAACACGTGTATGTCTACCGTACTACATATATATTGTAAAATATCATGCTTTAGGAAGAATCACATACCTTCTCAGCGAAAACCACCTGCCAAGTTGAATATGTCGCGCGCAGAGAGTCAGCCTATAATAGTCACAGACATCTATCAAAGACTACTCAAGGTCATTCTAAGCAGAGGGTTCATAATTACGGAAAGTCGGGCAGCACTTCCTGCGGTGAGCTATATAAGTCTCTTTGTGAAAACAGTCCTATATAAGCATGTTTCAATTATTCTTCTTTTAAACCCTTCTCGTGATATGATTCCAATTCTATTCTGCAATATTCTTCTAAGTATTTATACTTATTCTTATACTACAACGATGAAGTATTCTCTAATTCAAAAGAGGTTAGGATTAGTTACCTCGGTAAGCCCAATAATATCCTAGATAAAGTCATGCTGAGCAAGGTTTGCTCTAAGTTGTATGCTCCAGAAACCTTAGAAGTTCTTCACAACTTCTACTAAGTATTAAGGGATTTGGGCTAGGGTATTTTGGGCATTATAACAATACAAGAAGGCAACTTTTCTACCAAGGGAGGGTAGGTTTGGCTAGTCTAGGGGGCCTCGGCCAAACTACTTAGGCTAGAGGGAGTATTCGGCCAGGGCCTTCACAAGGAGGAGGTGTTTGGGCGAAAAGGCTACAAAGGGAGAGGAGAGGATTTTTAGACTTGGAAGCTTTTGTGGATGAAGAACTCTTCATCTCAAGAGGGTATTTATAGGTCAAGTGGCCAACCAATGGCCAAGATTAAGCCAAGTGCTAGGCAAGTGTTAGGCCAAGATTAGGGCAAGTGTCCTTGGCCAACTTGCACACAAAATATCCTACCTAATCATTGACTTGTGCGAAGGCACAAAAAACGTGCAACACCAAGTCCAATTCGTCCAAATGGACGATTTCAAGTCCATCAATTGGAGGGTGACAAGTGTCGCCCTCCCGTTGGTCCAAAATGTTTCGTCTCTCGGAAAAATCCGCAAAATTTAGAAATGGCATGGCGGAATTTACCTACGAAGGCGTGGAAGCGTTTCGTCGGAAAACTATTCGTTTTGTGAGTTGTGCCCAAAAATCGTCGAGGCCTAAACTTTAAGGCCAAACTTTTTGTACGTATTCCCTTACGTACATACTCTGGAAATACGGGGTATAACATTCTCCCCTCCTTAGAAATATTCGTCCCGAATGTTCCTTCCCAAGACAGATAACGATAAGGTTCTTCATAACTTAAACAGTTTGCAAAAGCCACACACGGCCACAAAACAACACTTAGGCAAAAACGATAACGAAAATTTACAAGTAGGAAAGTGAATTACCTGGAGGTGTGGGGAATAGGTGAGGATACTTCTGCCTCATGTCCTCGCCGGCTTCCCACGTCATCTCCTCCCGAGCTCGTTCGCCACAAGACTTTGTGGAAGCCACGTCCTTGGTCGCGGGCCTAACTTTGACGATCGACTATCGCTATGGGAATCTCCTCATACGATAACCCGCCGGTCACTGGACATCGTCAATCGGGTGTACCCTAGATGGATCCGATACATCTCTCCGGCGTAGATCGTGAAACACGGATCTGCCGCCTCGGATCGGACGGCGGATCCAACTCATAGGCAACCTTGCCTACCTGCGGACAATCGAAGCGGCCCGATGTACCTTGGTGAGTTTCCCTTCCTCCGAATCTCATCACACCGCCGTGGGTGACACCTTCAGAAAACCCAATCATCAGCTGCGAACTCCGGATGTCGACGGCGATGATCTGCATCGACTTACATCGACTACGGTGTCAATAGCGCTCGGATAAGCATCACCTTATCCACGCTGTTGCACCAAATCTGGTCCCACTAGCCGCACCTCGCCCACATCGAGCCAACCTATAGGCGATCTGCACTTCCTCCCATACAAGGCCTCATAAGGCGCCACTGAATCTTTGGGTGGTAGCTATTATTATCTGCGAACTCAACTAGAGGCAAATGATCCTCCCAACTACCCAGAAGTCAATAACACGGGCTCGCGACATATCCTCGAAGTGCGGATAGTGCGCTCTGCTGTCCGTGCATGCGTGGATGAAATGCGATGCTCGGGCTCACTGTGTCCTAAACCCTCTGGAAGGACCTCGAAGTTAGCGTAAACCGGGCTCCTGCATGCGATATGATCGAAGTAGGGACTCCATGCGATCGGCGATCTCTCGGATGTAAAGTCGGCATAATCCTCGGTAGAAAGGTCGTCTGACGGGAAGAAAGTGGGCTGATTTCGTCGACTGTCGGCGATAACCCATATAGAATCATGTCTCCTCCGAGTGCGAGGTAATCACGTGATGAAGTCCATGTTGATTACCTCCCACTTCGGTCGGGATCTCAATCGTGCGTAACAAACCACGGGCCTCTGGTGCTCTACCTTCACTGCGACAACACGGGCGAGCTACGAACTCGCAACGTCCTCTTCAAGCCATCCCACAATACACGGATCTAAGGTCGTGGTACATCTTGGTCGACCCGGATGGATAGAACGCTTGTATTTGTGCTTCCCGAACCTCTGCTGTCAAGTCCTGAAACATCTGGAACACACAACCTGCCCTCAAACCTTAGCACCCCATCAGGTGCTACCTCAAAAGGACCCTTGCCCTCACGAAGAGCTGTATCACGATATCGAATCAAAGCTGGATCCTCGAACTGTTGCCTCTTCACCTCCTCGACGATGGAAGACTCGGCAACCTCACGAACTCTAACCCCACTGCTATCAGAATCAATCAAACGGACACCAAGGCTCGCTAACTGATGCAAATCACGAACCATGTCCCTCCTCTGTTGCACATCGATAGGCTCCATCGACCTACGACTAGGCATACGCCTGGCATTGGCCTTCCCCGGGTGGTACAAGATATCAACATCGTAATCCTTAAGCAACTCTAACCACCGTCTCTGTCGTAAGTTCAGCTCCCTCTGGCTGAAGATATGGAGGCTCTTGTGGTCTGTAAAAATATCCACGTGAACCCCATACAAATAGTGCCTCGGATCTTGGCGTGAATCACGGCGCAACTCAAATCATGGGTGGGGTAGTTCCTCTCGTGTTTCTTGGTGTCGGGATGCATATGCTATAACCTGCCATGCTGCATCAACACATCCCAACCCGATGCGACGCATCACAATACGACATAACCATCTGGACCCTGCGGAAGAGTAAGAGCGAGGCGGTCGTCGGTCTCTCTTCAAGAGCTGGAAACCACGCTCAAGCATCATCCACTGAAACTTGGCGCCTTACGAGTCAGCCTAGTCAATGGTGCGAGATAGAAGCAAACTTCTCCACGAACGCCGATAATATCTGCAAGGCCCGAGCTGCGAACCTCTGTCGGAGTAGTAGGTCTAGGCCAAGTCTGGCGCCTCGATCTTGGCGTATCCACTCGAATGCCATCGGCCCGACAATATGCCCAAGAAACGCCATCAAGTCAGCAAAACTCACATTTGGAAAACTTGGCGTACAATCTGTTGGTCTGGAAGCTGTCGGCCACGATCGCCAAATGCTCCGCGTGCTCTGCTCTGGCGCGAATAAACCAAGATATCATCAATGAACACTATCACAAGCGTGTCAAAAATGGTTTGAACACTCGGTTCATCAAATCCATGAATACCGCGGAGCATTGGTCAACCCAAAAGACATGACCTGAACTCATAATGCGTCTGGTCCGAATGCGATCTAGGGACATCCACCTCTCGACTCGCACTTTGATGATAGCCCGATCGCGGATCAATCTTGGAGAAACATCTCGCACCACACGGGTCGAACAAATCATCAATCACGGGAAGGGGTATCTGTTCTTAATGGTCACCTTGTTCGGTACCGTAATCAACACACGTCGCGGCGTCCGTCCTTCTTCACGAACAATCTGGCGCTCCCGGGGAGAAACACTAGGCTGATGAAGCCGCTTCTCCGGCAAATCTCTAAGGCGATCCTTCACTCTCTCAACTCGGCGGTGCCATTACGTATGGCGGAATGGAAATAGGCGAGTGTGCAAATATGTCAATACAAAACTCAATCTCCCTCTCGGGAGGATACCGGAGTCGTCTGAAACACGTGCGGGAACTCTCGACCACTTTGGGCGATGGAAAATCTGGTACGCGGCTTGATATCAAACACCGAACGAGATGGTAGATATACCCCTGCACCATCTTCCTAGCCTTGAGGTAGGAAATAAACCTACCAC
Source organism: Przewalskia tangutica (assembly GCA_029844215.1). Taxonomy (NCBI): domain Eukaryota; kingdom Viridiplantae; phylum Streptophyta; class Magnoliopsida; order Solanales; family Solanaceae; genus Przewalskia; species Przewalskia tangutica. Next base: position 69,031,342 of record CM056720.1, read on the forward strand.
CGGCGTCTGGTGCTCCTCCCACTCAACAACCGCTCTCAGAAGCTGGAACCGTACTACTCTCTCTGCGGTCTACATTGGCGTAGCAAGTTAGCCAATCCATCCCATGATCACGTCGAAGTCAATCATCTCTAACTCTATCAAGTCGGCTGAGGTCCGACGGCGTAAATGGTCACAGGACAAGCTCTATATACGCCGAGCTACCACCGAATCACCCATGGCGTAGCTACCTCGAAAAGGTCTATGGACTCGGGCTCTATCCTATCCTACTAGCAACAAGGGAGATATATGGGCAGTAGAACCGGATCTATCAAGGCATAAACATCAAACCCGAAGCGATAAGGTACACGTGGCGACATCGGTGAGGCCTCACGATCTGTCGGTGGACAAAGCATAAATGCGGTTACGAGGACCGCTAGAAGCTAGGACCGCGCCACGACCTCTGCGCGACCTGCTGGTCCATGAGTACCTTGCCCTCGAGGCGAGTAAGCTGTCGAGGATGAAGAAGACGTGAGAAAGAACGTAGGTGACCCCTACCATCAGCCGCGCCCGGTGGGCGGTTCCTCGCATAGTGACCTGCTGGCCTGGCCGAAACAAGCTCCGTAGCACCACAACTCCGAAGTGGGATCTGCGCATCGGCCATGGCGAGGGGTGGTCGTCGGCGATACCTCTGCTGCTCTGGGCGTCTGAAGTCCTGGGCCACAGTGCGCCTCGAATATCTGGTGTCTTTGAGGGCGGTGCGAGTGCTCTGAGTGGTGTGGTGCAAATCTAGGCTCTGCGAGGCCGCCACCACGATAGCCACCAAAAGACCTGCCGTCTGGTCTTCTGCTGCTGCTGTCAACGGCGGTCTCGCTCGCCACATCCAAGAGCATGAGCTGCGTGCGGGTAATGTCCATACGGTGAAGAGAAACACCGCGCGACTTCGGCCATATAGTCATCTAGCCGGTGGCGTAGCGGTGCACCCTATCCTCCATAATCGCTGCAACGCTGGGACATATCGAGCCAATGAATCAAACTCGACATTGTACTCCCGACGGTCGTCCTCTGCCTCGGCGGTAAAAATCTATCGACCGCGCCCTCCTCATCTGTGGAGGCAAGAAGTGAGTGAGAAAGCCTCGAGAACTCATCCCAGTAGGCTGGGCGCGTGCTCTCCCCGGGATAACTCCCATGAATCAAACCAATCGACTGCGGTATCACGCAGCCGATGCGAACCGAAGGTCACAGACTCTGTCTCTGAGGCCTTGATCACTCGCATGATCCTCTGTAGCTGACGGATGAACTCCTGCGGATCATCCTCCGGCCTCGACCCGTAAAACTCTGGCGGGCTACAACTCAAGAAATCTCGTAGCCTCAAACTATCTGCCCTCGGGTGCACCACGGGTGCGGCCAAGGCTGAGGCTGGGCTGCCGCGTCCGGCCTATCCTCGTATCTGGCCTGACTCTAGCGATATTTGGGCCATCTCCTTGTACCCTAACTCCTCCGCCCCAGGCTGTGGGACAGGAGGTGTGGGTACTGTGGTCTCTGCTGGGGCTGGCGGCGTCGTAGAACTCGCCGTCTCTGGTAGAGACTGGGCCCGAGCCCTCGTAACTCTCGGTGTCTGACTGGCAGCTCCCTCGGCTGCCTTGCCCTTCTGGGCCCGGGTTGCCTTACGTGGAGGCATAAGCATTCTGAGAAAGGAATACGTTAGAGGGTCCAACTTTAACAGCCTCTAAAGCACGATCTCGAGTGAGAAGAATGGAAACCAATCCTAAATATCTTATAGCCTCACGATTATTGGTGTGGTGCACACACACCGATAATCAAGACTACTAGATACTGATGCAGACACTTTCCGAGGATAAAGCGCTCGATACCACTTTTGTCACGACCCGTTCGGGGCGTGGTGGTGCCTCTAGGGCACCCAAGTAGTCATACATCAGAGTAATCAGCGGAAATATAAAACAAGACATGAACAGTTTATAAAATAAGATGCAGTTTCAGTGAGAAAACATCGTCTTTCGGCATATATATATATATAAACATGGTTTAGCAGTTACATTCGGTACTGTACAACATGACTACATACCTCTAAGGAAATATACAACTATGGCGGGACAGGGCCCCGCCATACCCTGGATCATACAAAACTATCTACACGAGGAGATCATACCCAAAGTAGAGCCTCGGAAAAGATGGAGCTCACACCAACGTAGAGATCCTAAGAATGTGGATCTAGCACTGCTTGCCACCTGCGGCATGAACGGCCCCGAAGGAGGTCGATTACAACAGTACTAAGTATATGAAATCGTAAAATACTTATATGAAAACATATCATTTTAAGATCGGTTTGCAAGTATGTATGAAACAACGAGGGACGCGCATAGTGCCACATCATAAACAAGAGCAACGATAGGTAAGCGCAGCGAGTCTTTTCTAGGTGCGAATGATCGAGCGGGGCCAATTGCGTAGTATCACCATGCAAGCCTAATCACGGACTCTCGTAGTCGCGTAGGCCACTCACATAGGCGCGTAGGGTATATAACCCGCGTCGGTAGCTACTCCTCGGCATCGTCCTGGACTCGTAGTCCGCATGGCCACATAGACCGCATGAGGTATAACCCCGCATCACTAACCTGGAACTCCCGTAGCTCCGCATAGGTCCCTTGGACCCGCATGAGGTATTCTCGAATCATGGTCCCAGACCGCCTGAGTCTACCCCGCATCGGAGGGCAGCTTAACCCCCGGTAAAGTGTCAAGAGGTGAGTGATAGTACACTAACATAACAGCTTATCTTTAAACAACATAAGCACAACAAGAATACTCTCCTATACAAACGTTACAAGACACTAACACACATAGCATCATGTCTACTTATCAAACCATCTTATTATTCTTTTCACAATTCAATATAAGTCTGTTATAAACACATAGGCAAACTGTTTCTTTTATCATTCTTAAGTGGTTATACTTAACTTCCCATAAAGCTAGTATAACTCTTAAGCCATTTTAAAAACCAATTAGTTCTCTTCTGTTAAAAATGATTCAGTATTCTTTTGAAATGCTTTCAGATCTTTATTATTCAGGCTTAAGCCGTGAGGCATTGCCGTAAGTATTATTCAGGCTTAAGCCGTGAGGCATTGCCGTAAGTATTATTCAGGCTTAAGCCGTGAGGCATTACCGTAGTTATTATTCAGTTAACACATGTACGTCTATCGTACTACATATATATTATAAAATATCATGCTTTAGGAAGAATCACATACCTTCTCAGCGAAAACCACCTGCCAAGTTGAATATGTCGCGAGAGTCGACCTATAATAGTCACGGACATCTATCAAAGACTACTCGAAGGTCATTCTAAACAGAGGGTTCATAATTTACGGAAAGTCGGGCACTTCCCTGCGGTGAGCTATATAAGTCTCTTTGTGAAAACAGTCCTATATAAGCATATTTCAATTATTCTTCTTTTAAACCCCTACTGTGATAGATTCAATTCTATTGCAATATTCTTCTAAGTATTTATACTTATTCTTATACTACAACAATAAGTATTCTCTAATTCAAAAGAGGTTAGGATTAGTTACCTCGGTAAGCCCAATAATATCCTAGATAAAGTCGCGCTTTGAGCAAGGTTTTGCTCTAAGTTGTATGCTCAGAGAACCTTAGAAGTTCTTCACAACTTCTACTAAGTACTAAGGGATTTGGGCTAGGGTATTTTGGGCATTATAACAATACAAGAAGGCAACTTTTCTACCAAGGGAGGGGGGGTAGGTTTTGGCTAGGTGTTATACCCCGTATTTCCAGAGTATGTACGTAAGGACGTACGTAGAAAATTGGAACTTGAGATAGTAGCTTGGCCGAAATTTATTTGTGCACAACACCCGGTTAGAGTCGTTTTTCGACGAAACGTTTTCCACGACTTTCGTAGGGAATTTCGGCTATGTCATTTTTAATTTTTGCGGATTTTTCCGAGAGGCGAAGCGTGTTGGACCAACAAGAGGCGCCACTTGGCACCTCTCATTGGTGGACTTTCAAATCGTCCATTTGGACGAAATGGACAAGGTAAGGCACGTTTTTGTGCCTTGACAAAGTCAAGGTAGGTAGGATATTTGTGTTTGGTAAATCCTGGCCTACACTTGCCTAACACATGGATTGATCTTGGCCATTGGTTGTCCTTTGCTTGACCTATAAATACCCATGGAAGACTTCTTCATCCATTCCAAATATTTCCTAAGTGTTAAAAATCCTCCCTCCTTTGTGTAGTGTTTCGTCAACACCCCTCTCCCCTTGAGTTGGCCCTTTGGCGAGCCCCTCCCCACCTTGGCCGAGAGTACCCCTAGTGGGGTGGTAGAAATTATCACCCCCTTGTGGTGTTGTCTCGTATATACCCCTCTTGGTAGAAATACTCTCAAAGTATTGTTATAATGCCCAATTACCTTAGTCGTATACCTTGTAGTATTCTAAGGTTATACTTATCTGAAAAGCCAGAAATACTATTATACTTCCCTTAGTCACAAAACCGAAACCCTAAGGAAAATCTCCAGCTTAGTTGGAGTATTAAGTAGAAGTTGGTTAGAACTTCTAAGGGTTGTTTGGAGCGGGTTGGAGCACACGGAGTAGGAGCTAAACCTTGCTCAGGATCGACATTTAAACTCGGATAATTATGGGCTTATCGAGGTAATTATCTTGTCCCTCTATTGTAATTGGAAATTACATATTGTTAGAATATATAGTTGAAGTATACTATATATAGAACTGAACGTAGTTATCGTCAATGTCTTTTGACTTAAGCCTGAATAATACTTACGACAATGTCTTGCGACTTAAGCCTGAATTTAAAGAAGAATACTGAACTGTAATTACATAGGGCTGTATTACAGTAGACTTGTGTAGTAGTACCGTGGAGTAGAATTGTACCCGTTAGGGTTAGACGTATAACCCCCCCCCCTGGTTGGCTTGGTAGCCGGCCTCGATGAGAGAGATTTCTGTTGTTGCGGGGGGAGGTCTTTGCCGAATTTTACGTAGAATGTTCTCTGAAGGGATCTAAATGTTAATAAGCGCCTTGTGGCCTTATAGGTTGAAGTACTACGTATGGCGCGATCTTGGCTAAGGAGTAGCCGACGGTTTGAAATACTTGGGCGTTTTGCTATTAGTCGATACTCGTCGCGAGGTATGTGAATCTCTTCCTATCTCTTCTAGCATGATATGTGTGAACTATGTAGTGCGGTAGGCGTACATGTGCTAAATGTATTTGATTGGTTTAAAACACAAAGTGTTATAACGGCTTTATGGGAAGTTGGTTATAACGACTTTATGTTAGTAAGAAGATCTTGTGGTTTTAAAAGGTAAGCGGTTTGAAATATAAGCGGCTTGTTATGTGTTAATAAAGAACTTGAAGTATTTCAAAGATTTTTGAATCATTTTGAAAGAAGAAGTAATACTTGGTTTTGAAAAACTTAAGAGTTATACTAGCTTTATGGGAAGTTAGGTATAACGGCTTAAGAATGTTTCTTGATTTGAAATCGAATGTGTATCGACAAACCAACTGCGGCGTTAATAAAAGGAAATGTTTTGACTAATTAAGTATTATTAAAACTAGTAGAAACTTCCATCTGCATAGAAGCTAAAATGAGACAAAATGATATTTCTAGATCACTTCTTTGTAATAAGATTTTTATAAACAAGAATATCCTACTCATATAAGACTTATGTTTCTCAGTTGTTTAAAAGAGAATTATATTCTTAAATGAATAAGACTATGAACTACGAAACCTTTCTAAAATAAGAAAGCGTGAACATTTGAAATTAGGCAAACTTGGGCGTTTGGAAAATAATGTTGTTACTTGATTTTACAAAGGTAAGTGTTTTGGTTTATTTAAAAAAAGCGATCCTCTATTTTATACTACGTATTGTGTAACTTATGTGAAAGCAACGGATCTTTTAAAAGATTTAATGTATGAAGTACTTTAGGGGTAGATACGAACTTGTTAGCTTAAAGTACCTTGTGTGAATAACTTGATTGTCTTTGTTTTGAGATAGCCTTGTGAATACTTTCTTGTTGATGTGATAAGTGAAAATGTTAGGATGCTACGTGTGTTAGTATCTTGTGTGATCGTGATGTAAGAAGTCATTCTTGTTGTGCTTACGTTGTTAAGCGTTAAGCGTTGTACTATTATTGTATCACATACCTTTGACTTATTATACCGGGCTTGCCACCCTTGATGCGGGTCTTTACGGCTATGCGGTCCTCGTGACTATGCGAGTCGCGGTAGCTCGGGATTGATCATTCCGGTGTTTAGCACGATGCGGGGATTCCACTATGCGATCTGTTGAGACTATGCGGTCTTTTGAGACTATGCGGGTTGCGGAGCCTGGCGGATACCGAGGTTAGGCGCCGATGCGGGGTATACCTCGGTGATGCAGGACCGTGATTCGAGGAATACCTCATGCGGGTCGTGTGTGACCTATGTGGAGCTGCGAGAGTTGCGAGGATAGGCAGCACATTGATATTGCGGGCGAGTGGCGGCCGATCATGTGGTGCGGTCTAGAAAGACCTCGGGATACGATTTGTGGTATTTTTGATGCTGTGGGTCTTAGTAGTCGGCTATGCCTTCGTACTTGCCGTCACGGTTTTATTGTGATAACTTTGAGGCGTGAGTCCACGACTTGACATATTTGCTTATTTGTTGTGAGCGTAGTTTGCTTATCATACATGTCTCTGCTTTATAGACTATTATGATTTCATTCTGGTATTTTTAGTTTCACATACTCGGTACTGTTGTCTTGACCTCCTTGAGGCTGCGTTCATCCGCAGTTGAGGTACACGATCGTTGATCCTAGCTCTCGTGGTCGCGATTTGGCGTTTGGAAGCTCGTTTCTCGGAGGCTTATCGGTGGTATAGTCCCTGTCGTCGTAAGTGTTTACATTCAGGGGTTTGGCGGGGCCCTGTCCCGCCATTGTTGTCGTATCATTCTTAAGGTCTGTAGTACTGTTGTGGGCAGGGTTTGTAAAAAGGATTAAACTGTTCATGTTGAAAAGTTGCTATATATATATACTGAAGGTAACCGTTTTTGTTGCTTTGTCTTCTTATTTCACCGTCTTATTACACTGGTTTCATGTATTGTCTTTATGTTCGATTACTCGATGTATGTCTACTTGGGTGCGGGGTAAGGCACGATCCACGGGCAGGTTGGTCGTGACAAAAGTGGTATCTGGCGATTAATCCTCGGAAAGTGTCTCAGACCGTATCGATGAAGTCTTGATTATCGGTGTGTTGTGCACCAATAATCAGGAGGCTATAGGGTATTTAGGATTGGTTTCTATTCTTCTCACTCTGAGATCGTGCCTTAGAGCTGTGTTGTAAGTTGGACCCTCTGACGTATTTCTTTCCCTTACCGTTATGCCTCCGCGTAGGGCAACCCGGGCCCAGGAGGGCAAGGCAGCCGAGGGAGCTGCGAGTAGAGTTCAGAGGGTGGCGAGGGCACAGGCCCAATCATTATCTAGGGTAGTGCTTCATTCGGGGAGTTCTGCGACGTCACTAGCCCAGCAGAGTTTAGTACGGCGGCAGCAGTGCCTACTGCGGCCATGATATATGAACCTTCAGTTCCACGACCGGGAACAGTGAATTTAGATTGCAAGAAGACGACCCTGTTACTAGCTATGGATTTGGCTACCAGAGAGTATACCGATGTACCGCGAGCCTTGATGAATATCAACGAGAAGGTTGTGCGAAAGTAATTCTTCAAGTCGGGCTTGAGCATGGCCTGTGTACGGGCTTATGCGCAGTGGCGAAAAAGCGTAAGATCGGCAGTTAACGAAGGGCGAAGAGGGCGAGCGGCAAGGTCGCTTTAGTAACTTTTGGCGATCGCCTCACCGGCGATTAGATTATGCACATCCACGGTGCGGCGAGGTCCTCCACGAATTCGGGGCGTTCGGTATGCGGGAGTTGGTCGAGAACTCGGGGCTTCGGTTCCAGTGTGAGCGTCATCGGGAATGTCGTCTTTTAGTTGGTACTTATTGTACTGCGGCCGTCGAGGGCCATGTGTCGAATGGGTGACTAGTAGGAGGACTTTGCCTTGATCTTAGGTGGGTAGTTCGTCACCTTCTTAGCTATCGCCCTACAGGCGGGTTTGATTAGAACGACTAAGGGGAGTGAAGCAGTAGATATAGATATATCTTTAACCCTCTAGAGTTTTGTTTATGTGATAAGGTGAGTATACCTTAAGTGCTATGTTCTGACAGCATTGTGTTAGTTGTGATTAGCAATCATGGTGGGTTAACCGAGTAAGATTTTGGGGGATAGAGAAGGTGTGAGCCTTAGAGTTGTATACGTAGAGACCTTAGAGGTAAGGCCATCTCGAGTAAAAGATGTATTGTTTATGTTTGACCCTTATAGGAGTGCATAGTGCACGTGAGTTATGCTTGTGGGATTAGTCCCTGAGTAGTGTGGAATGAAAGAGGGTAGTTGAGCTAAGAAGACCGCTAGGTTTTCGTAACGTGATTAGTGAGATTGTTCCGGTTTGGGGAGCTAGTATGGTGCGCGTTGCCGGGTCGGGTTGAGGCCACGTTGTGGGTCAACCCGCGGCCTGTTTGGTGGTGGGGTCAGTTTGTGGTGGTCCGCCTTGTGATAAGTCACGAGGTGTTAGGCGAGTTTAGTTAACCGCGTCGAGTTCGTGGATACGTTCGGCCGGTGGTGGTCGATGAGGCGCCCATCGTGTTCTTCGGTCAGGACCGTTTACTCGGCTGTGTTGAGTTATCTGACAGGTTGAAAGGCTGCACGGGGTGCCTACCTTCACCTTATGTCAGACAGTGAAGCCCAGGTTGTGGCTATTTTCGTTTTCTAAAGGTTTTACCAGGCAAGGATAGGAACTCAGGTGAGTCTCAGAATCACATTCGCCCTCGGGCCAGTGTTTGGATTTCAGGGATAGTTGCGAAAATTGTTGTCTCCTGTTGAAGGAGTGTTTAAGCTACCATTTCAGTGTTCGGATATCGCCTTATGAAGCCTTGTAAGGGCGGAAGTGTAAGTTGTCGGTCGATTGGTTCGATGTTGGCAAGGTTCAGACAGTTGGTTGAGCTTGTTCCAATGGTGTGGATAGTGAAGCTTGTCTAGAAGAAGTTCTGGCGACTCACGAGAAATCGTGCGGATAATCGGCGGCGGCAGAGTTGAGTTGGCGATCGGTCTTCTTGAAGGTACCACCGGTTTGGGTGCGGCGAGTTTTGGAAAGCAGAGGAACTTAGCGAGTTACTTTGGGCCTTTGTGAGTTCATGTGAAGGATAGGCGGGTTGCCTATATGTTAGCATTTGCGTCCGGCGTGGGAAGCGGTCGTCGATCTTCGTATTGTTATGATCGGGAAAGTATCGGAGATCCGTCAGTGTTCCCGATTAATGATGACCACGTTAGGGATAGTAACCCGAGTCTTGAAGCGAAGCCGTATCGTAATGTGGTAAGAGTTCGAGTGTACGACATCCTCGGGATCGCGGCACTGGTACCATTTGTTGGGTCGTCGGGCAAGGCTCGCGACAAAGTGACAAAAGTGGTACCATTGGTCGTCGCTGAGAAGGTTAATGCCTCGTGCTAAGTGACAAAGTGGTATCTCTGACGAGTAAAGAGAGAAGCGAGCATGTATGGCGGCATAGATGTGATCATTTACATTTGTAAAGAGAAGGTCACGAAGGAAGTATATTTTAGACCCGGTGAGAAGTGTTTTGTGGTGATGATTAGAGGTGTTTCCTCGTGTACTTTGATGTAAGTATTTACTGAGTGCTACGTGGCGGTGTGGCGGGATTGTTTCGTAAGTGTAGTAGTGAAGACTATCTTTGGGCGCGTTCGTTTGAGACTTAGAAGGAACATTCGGAATGAATGTTTCTAAGGAGGAGAATGTTATACCGTATTTCGAGTATGTACGTGGGGCGTGCGTAGAAAAGTGGAACTTGAGATAGTAGCTTGGCGAAATTTATTTGTGCCTGACACGGTTAGAGTCGTTTTTTTAAAGCGTTTTCCACGACTTTCGTAGGGAATTTCGGCTATGTCATTTTTAATTTTTGCGGATTTTTCCAGAGGCGAAGCGTGTTGGACCAACAAGAGGCGCCAACGGCACCTCTCATTGGTGGACTTCAAATCGTCCATTTGGACGAAATGGACAAGGTAAGGCACGTTTTTGTGCCTTGACAAAGTCAAGGGTAGGTAGGATATTTGTGTTTGGTAAATCCTGGCCCTACACTTGCCTAACATGGATTGATCTTGGCCATTGGTTGGCCTTTGCTTGACTATAAATACCCATGGAAGACTTCTTCATCCATTCCAAATATTTCCTAAGTGTTAAAAATCCTCCCTCCCTTTGTGTAGTGTTTTCGTCCAACACCCCTCTCCCCCTTTGAGTTGGCCCTTTGGCGAGCCCTCCCCACCCCTTGGCGAGAGTACCAGTGGGGTGGTAGACACCCCCTCAGGTGTTGTCTCGTATATACCCCTCTTGGTAGAAATACTCTCAAAGTATTGTTATAATGCCCAAATTACCTTAGCCGTATACCTTGTAGTATTCTAAGGTTATACTTATCTGAAAAGCCGGAAATACTATTATACTTCCTTAGTCACAAAGCTGAAACCACTAAGGAAAATCTCCAGATTAGTTGGAGTATTAAGTAGAAGTTGGTTAGAACTTCTAAGGGTGGTTTGGAGCGGGTTGGAGCCTGGAGTAGGAGCTAAACCTTGCTCAGGACCGACATTTAAACTCGGATAATTATGGGCTTATCGAGGTAATTATCTTGTCCCTCTATTGTAATTGGAAATTACATATTGTTAGAATATATAGTTGAAGTATACTATATATAGAAGCGAGCGTAGTTATCGGCAATGTCTTTTGACTTAAGCTTTGAATAATACTTACGGCGATGTCTTGCGACTTAAGCTGAATTTAAAGAAGAATCTTGTTTGTAATTACATAGGGCTGTATTACGGTAGACTTGTGTAGTAGTGCAGTGGAGTAGAATTGTACGTTAGGGTTAGGCGTATAACCCCGCACGGTTGGCTTGGTAGCCGGCCTCGATAGAGGAGGAGATTTACGCTGTTTGCGGGAAAATCTTTGCGAATTTTACGTAGAATGTTCTCTGAAGGGATCTAAATGTTAATAAAGCGCCTTGTGGCCTTATAGGTTGAAGTACTACGTGTGGCGCGATCTGCGGCTAAGGAGTAGCCGTCGGTTTGATGTACTTGGAGCGTTTTGATATTAGTCGATACTCGTCGCGAGGTATGTGCACCTCTTCCTATCTCTTCTAGCATGATATGTGTGAACTATGTAGTGCGGTGAGGCGTACGTGTGCTAAATGTATTTGATTGGTTTAAAACACAAAGTGTTATAGCGGCTTTATGGGAAGTTGGTTATAACGACTTTATGTTGGTAAGAAGATACTTGTGGTTTTAAAAGGTAAGCGGTTTGAACTATAAGCGGCTTGTTATGTGTTAATAAAGAACTTGAAGTATTTCAAAAGATTTTGAATCATTTTGAAAGAAGAAGTAATACTTGGTTTTGAAAAACTTAAGAGTTATACTAGCTTTATGGGAAGTTAGGTATAACGGCTTAGAATGTTTCTTGATTTGAATCGGAATGTGTATCGACAAACCACTGCAGCGTTAATAAAAGGAAATGTTTTGACTAATTAAGTATTATTAAAACTAGTAGAAACTTCCATCTGCATAGAAGCTAAGATGAGACAAAATGATATTTCTAGATCACAATTTCTTGTAATAAGATTTTTATAAACAAGAATATCCTACTCACATATAAGACTTATGTTTCTCAGATTGTTTAAAAGAGAATTATATTCTTAAATGAATAAGACTATGAACTACGAAACCTTTCTAAAATAAGAAACGTGAACATTTGAAATTAGGCAAACTTGGACGTTTGGAAAATAATGTTGTTACTTGATTTTACAAAGGTAAGTGTTTTGGTTTATTTAAAAAGATCACTCTATTTTATACTACGGGTATTGTGTGACTTATGTGAAAGCAACGGATCTCTTAAAAGATTTAATGTATGAAGTACTTTAGGGGTAGATACCCGAACTTGTTAGCTTAAAGTACCTTGTGTGAATAACTTGATTGTCTTTGGTTTGAGGTAGCCTTGTGAATACTTTCTTGTTGATGTGATAAGTGAAAATGTTAGGATGCTACGTGTGTTAGTATCTTGTGTGATCGTGATGTAAGGGGTCATTCTTGTTGTGCTTACGTTGTTAAGCGTTAAGCGGGTGTACTATTATTGTATCACATACCCTGACTTATTATCAGGGCTTGCCACCGATCACGGTCTTTACGGCTATCGCGGTCCTCGTGACTATGCAGTCGCGGTAGCTCGGGATTGATCATTCGGGTGTTTAGCACGATGCGGGGATTCCTATGCGATGCTGTTGAGACTATGCGGTCTTTTGAGACTATGCGGGTTCGCGGGAGCCTATCACGGATACCGAGGTTAAATTGCGCCCGATCACGGGGTATACCTCGGTGATGCAGGACCATGATTCGGAATACCTCATGCGGGTCGTGTGTGACCTATCGCGGCTGCGAGTTCGGATAGGCAGACATTGATATTGCGGAGTGGCGGCCGATCATGTGGTGCGATGCAGAAAGACCTCGGGATACATTTTGTGGTATTTTTAGTGCGTGGGTCATAGTAGTCGGCTATGCCTTCGTACTTGCCGTGCGGTTTTATTGTGATAACTTTGAGGCGTGAGTCCACGACTTGACATATTTGCTTATTTGTTGTGAGCGTAGTTTGCTTATCATACATCTCTGCTTTATAGACTATTATGATTTCATTTCTGATATTTTTAGTTTCACATACTATTGTTGTCTTGACCTCGCCCGAAGTGCGTTCATCTGCGAGTTGAGGTACACGATCGTTGATCCTAGCTCTCGTGGTCGATTCGCGTTTGGGAAGCTCCGTTTCTCGGAGGCTTATCGATGGTATAGTCCTCATGTCGTAAGTGTTTACATTCGGGGTTTGGCGGGGCCACTGTCGCCGTTGTTATCGTATCATTCTTAGAAGTGCATGTAATCTTGTTGTGGCGGGGTTTGTAAAAGGATTAAAGCATTCATGTTGAAAAAGTTGCTATTTATATATATCTTGAAGGTAGTTTTAGTTAGCTTTGTCTTATTTCCTTTGTCTTATTACCTTTGGTTTCATGTATTGTCTTTATGTTCCGCTGATTACTCTGATGTATGTCTACTTGGGTGCCCGGGGTAAGGCACCAGTCACGGGCCCGGGTTCGGGTCGTGACACTAGGCTAGGGGGGGGGCTCGGCCAAAATACTTAGGCTAGAGGGAGTATTCGACGAGGGCCTTCACGAGGAGGGGAGGTGTTTGGGCGAAAAGGCTACAAAGGGAGAGGAGAGGATTTTTAGACTTGGAAGCTTTTGTGGATGAAGAACTCTTCATCTCAAGAGGGTATTTATAGGTCAGAAGTGGCCCAATGGCGAATTAAGCCAAGTGCTAGGCAAGTGTAAGGCGAATTAGGGCAAGTGTCCTTGGCAACTTGCACACAAAATATCCTACCTAATCCTTGACTTGTGCCAAGGCACAAAAGCGTGCAACACGAGTCAATTCGTCCAAATGGATGATTTCAAGTCCATCAATTGGGCGTGACAAGTGTCGCCCTCCGTTGGTCCAAAATGTTTCGTCTCTCGGAAAAATCCGCAAAAATTAGAAATGGCATAGTCGAATTTACCTACGAAAGCTGTGGAAGCGTTCGTCGGAAAACTATTCGTTTTGTGAGTTGTGCCCAAAAAATCGTCGAGGCCTAAACTTTAAGGCGAACTTTTTGTCGTATTCCGCTACGTGCATACTGGAAATCTGGTATAACACTATGAACTCTGAAACCTTTCTAAAATAAGAAGCGTGAACATTTGAAATTAGGCAAACTTGGGCGTTTGGAAAATAATGTTGTTACTTGATTTTACAAAGGTAAGTGTTTTGATTTACTTGAAAGATAATCACTCTATTTTCATATACTACGTATTGTGTGACTTTTGTAAGCGTAGCGTATCTTTTAAAAGATAATGTATGAAGTACTTTGGGAATAGATGCGATCTTGTTAATCATATATTAGAATGTACCTTGTGTGTATAACATGATTGTGTTGGTTTGTGATAGCCTTGTAATACTTTCTTGTTGATTTGATAAGTAAACATGCTAGGATCTACGTGTGTTAGTATCTTGTGATGTTTTGTGTAAAGGGTTTTCCTGTTGCACTTAAAGTTGTTTGACTCTCGGCCGTTATGTTGGTATTGTACCACTCACCTTGACTTGTCTGGAGGTTAAAGCGCCTCCGTCGGGGTAGACTCGGTGATGCAGGACCGTGATTCAAGAATACCTCATGCGGGTCGGGGATCCATGCGGAACTACGGGAGTTCGAGTTAGTTCGCGGCCCTTGTGGTCATGCGGTCTTTGTGGCCATGCGGTGCGAGTCGGGGCGATCTTGGGAGTAGCTACCCTCGATCACGAGAATACCATGCGGGCCTATGAGGTTGGCCTATGCGAGCTCTGAGAGAGTTCGGGGCTAGGCGCGCATTTGATCTGCGGCGAGTGACGGCTTTGATCATGTGATGGTCTAGAGCGGATATCATGATACAATTTATGTTATACCCGTAGTTGCGGGTATGTATGTGAGGGCGTCGTCGAAGTGCAGCGAGAAATTGAAAAGAAAGAAAGATGTGAGTTTTAGGAAAAGTTTGCGGTTATTTGTGAAGAAAAAGGTTCGTTAGTGGGAATTGGATTCCCAGTTAGGTATTTGGACTTCATAGATTATATTAGAATTTTGAGATTTTATTTTGGAAATGGTCACGTGGGGCCAGGGAGAAATTCTACGGTTTTGTAGGGCAGCTTTGTTTTGAGATTTAGGTATTTTGGATATTTTGGAAGGCGAAATATTACGGCGAATCGGGGCGACACGTGTCACCCCGTGGCACCCTTGGCGAATTTACCTTTGTGCCTGACACGATTAAGTCGTTTTACGGCGAAGCGTTTCCACGGCTTTCGTAGAAAATTCGGCTATGTCATTTATAATTTTTGCGGATTTTTGGTGTGAAACATTACGGACCAACGGGAGGGTGACATGTCACCTCGCATTGAAGCAAATGGTTTGGCTTGGGCGATTTGGCGTCGAGGGCGGTTGGCCTTGGCGATTAGCTCCTTCTTTTGTGCCTTGCTTTGTGGCTTGTTTTGTGGAGTGTTTTGTGGAGTAGGGTTAGGGTGCACTTGGCTTGATCTTGGCCTTACACTTGCCTTGCACTTGGCTAGATCTTGGCCGTTGGTTGGCCTTTGGTTTTCTTATAAATACCCACGCTGTGAAGACTTCGTTCGTCCACAAATGTTTCCAAGTCTTGAAATCCCTCCTCCCTCTTGTGGCTCGTCCTAAGCCTCTCCTCCTCCTAGTGGCCTTTGGCGAGAGGTCTCCACTCCACTTGTGGTGTCTGGCGTGGGGTACCACTGCCTAGTTGTTTTCGTATAATACCCCTTGTTGTGGTATAGAAATACTCCCTAGTATTGTTATAATGCCCAAAATACCTTAGCCTTGTACCTTGTAGTATTCCAAAGATACCTCTTTCGTAGAGTCAGGAAATACTACCTTTTGTCCTTTAGTCTCAGCCAGAAACCACAAGGAAATCTTCATAGTTGGTTGAAGTATTTGAGTAAGTTAGTTAGAACTTCTAAGGGTTGTTTGGAGTGGTTTGGAGCGCGGAGTGGAGCTAAACCTTGCTCGGGATCGACATTATAACTTGGATAATTTTGGGCTTATCGAGTAATTATCTTGTCCTCTATTGTAATTGGAAATTACATGTTTGTTAGAATATATAGTTGAAGTATACTATATATGGAACTATACTTAGTATTCGGCAATGTCTTTTGACTTAAGCTGAAGAATAAATCTTGGAACTGTATTTACATAGGGTATGTAGTAGACTTGTGTAATTGTACACGTCAGGTTAGGCGTGTAAACCCCCACTGGTTGGCTTGGTAGCCGGCCTCGATAGAGAGGAGTTTTACTGTTGCGCGGGAGGTCTTTGCAATTTTCTATAGAAAGATAGAAACTTGTGTTTTGGGGTTAATAGGCGTTTGTGACCTTTATAGGTGAAAGTACTAAGAGTAGCGTATTACATTCGAGGAGTGGAAAGGGCTAGCAAGGTTGTAGTACTTGGAGCATTTTGCTTATTGTCGATAAATCGTCGCGAGGTATGTGAACCTCTTCCTATCTTTTCTAGCATGATTGTTGTGAACTATGTAGTGCGGTAGGCGTGCGTGTGCTAAGTGATTTGGTTGGTTTAAAACATAGGGTGTTATAATAACTTTATGGGAAGTTAGTTATAACGACCTTATGTAAGTGAAAATGGTTTCTTGATGTTAGAAGTTAAGAGACTTGATCTTATAAGATAAGAGACTTAACTTATTTGTTTTAATGTGGATGTTTGTGTGAAACCTCATTCGTGAGTAATGAGTACTTGGTTTTAAAGGGATAATGTTTCTTGATTTGGGAATCGAATGTGGATCGACAGACCGCTGCGGCGTTAATAAAGGAAAATGTATTGAATAATGATGTGTTGTATTAAAACGGTAGAAACCTCCATGCATAGAAACTAAGATGAGACAAAATGATATTACATTTTCTAGATCATGGTCTTTGTAATAAGAATGTTGTAAACAAGAATAACCTACTCACGTGAGACATATATTACTCAATTGTTCTAAAAGGAATCAGTGATTAAGTTTGGGAACTATGAAACCATTTGAAAATGAGAAGCTTGAGTAATTGAAACTAGGCAAGCTGGAACTTAGGAAAAGAATCTTTGTTACTTGATTTTGAAAAGGAATGTGGGTTGGTCATTCTAATACTACGTATCGGGTGACTTTTATAGAAGTAATGGATCTCTTTTAAAAGAACTTAACGTATGTAGTACTTTGGGGTTAAAAACCGGACTTTGGTATAAATGGAAGTACTTTGAGTTGTTGTGAAACTTGCCTATGCTTGTTGTTGTGAAACTTGCCTATGCTTGTTGTTGTGAAACTTGCCTATGCTTGTGATGATAGCCTTTGTTGTACAAGTGTGGTATTTACGTGTTACGCGTCTCGATAGAGTAGGTTGACTTATTGAGAACTTACTAGGGCGTCTTTGGCGGTGATGGAGAATTCCGGGTATGTTTCCATTTGATTCTTGTCTTGTTGTTGATATCACATGGACGTATCTGCCGTCTGATGTAGGGCATGCGGCCATGCGGAGTTGATTACCCGATATATGGTTATTCTTGCAACATGGGCGATCCACCGTCTGATGTCCGGGACGTGTGGCGTGCGGCGGGGTTGACCGTGATATATTGTTATTGAGGTTACATGGGCATATCTGCCGTCACGATGTCCGGGGCATGTGGCATGCGGCCTTGTGTGTGTTGCATCATGGACATGTCTACACCGTCACGATATTAGGCATGCGTGATGCGAACATGATGGATGTTGTGGCGTGAGACCCATAGTTATATTTAGTGGTGACTTTGAGGCGTGAGTCACGACTTGACATGGCTATTTTTTATGTTGTGAGTAAGTTTGGTTATCATACATGTCTCAGAGCTTTTATAAGTAGTATGATTTCATTTCTGATATTTTCTGATTTCACATACTTGGTACTGTTATCTTGACCTCCTTGAGGCTGCGTTCATCTGCGAGTAGAAGTACATCGATCGTGGATCCGCTCTTAGGATCTCATTTGGCGTGTTGGAAAGCTCGTTCCTTCGGAGCTTATCTTTGGTATGTTTCCCTGAGTTGTAGGTTCTTGTACATTCGGGGTATGGCGAGCCACTGTCCGTCATAGTTGTTGTAAATCTTAAGTGCATGCCTTGTTGTGGCGGGGTTTGTAAAGGATAAGCTGTTCGGGTTTTTATGTATATCTTGAAGGCAGCTTTGTTTTTGTTGCTTTATTTATTATATCTCTTGTTTCATGACTCGTGTTTTATTTTATTGGTTTTCTCGATGTTGTATCACTAGGGTGCGGGGTAAGGCACGATATGGGCGGGTTGGGCGTTACAAAAGTGGTATCGAGCGATTAATCCTCGGAAAGTGTCTGACCGTGTCTAGTAGAGTCTTGATTATCGGTGTGTTGTGCCACATCTATAATCGAGGAGGCTATAGGACATTTAGGATTGGTTTCCATTCTTCTCATTACGAGATCGTGCCTTAGAAACATGTTGTAAGTTGGACCCCTCAGCGTATCTCGTTTTACGATTATGCCTCGCGAGCAGCTTGAGCCAGAGGCAAAGCGTGAGAGTCTTGCTAGTGAGATCTGAGAGAATGCAGCGCGAGCGAGCGATACGAGGTTGTGCTTGACCCGGGTTTTATGCGCCGCCCGGCCCAGCGAGTTAGGCGCGGCAATGCTGCTGAGACGCGATACACGAGCCTCGATCCACGATGCAGGCGAGAGAGATGGAGTTACAAGAGATGGCCCGATTCTTGGCGAGTCGTGGCGAATATGAGATAAGTGAATCTGGCGATTCAGTTCGATGCACGATGGATTCGTCCGGCGAGATAGTTTGAGGCTACGGGACTTCACGAGTTGTAGCCCGAGTTTTATGGGTGAGGCACGAGGATGATCGCGGGAGTTCATCCGGCGATTCTGAGGATCGTAAGTGATCGAGCTTGGAGACGAGTCTGTGACGCCGGTTCGCATCGGTGCGTGATCCGCGATCGATTGGTTTGGTCGTGGGAGCTTTCGGGAGAGCATGCACCTCCGTGGTATGGGATGAGTTTTGGGGCTTTTCTCACTTCTTGCCTCGCGGATGAGGAGACGCGGGCGACAAATTTTTATTCTTGAAGCAGAGAGGCGCGTCGGAGTACAATGTCGAGTTCGATTCTTTGGCTCGATATGTCCTGCACTAATTGCGAATATGGAAGATAGGGTGCATCGCTCGTCGCGGGCTCGATGATTACCTAGCGAGTTGTTGGTGTTTCTCTTGGTGGGCATGGACATTGCGCGTCGAGCTCGTGCTTTGGGTGCGAGGCGCGGTCGGCAGGTGGACCGCTTTCGAGAAGAAGGCGAGGCGGCGGATATTTTGGCGACTTTGGCGGACCGCCTCAAGAGCGAACTAGTTATGTACCTCCGCCATTGCGAGTGGTCCTCGCGACGCCGGGACCGCCAGGATATTGAGGCGGTCGGGGCTCGGGTTTGAATGTTCGAGAGTAGGGTGTTGGCGGATCTGATCACCCTACCTCGGTGTAGTCGATGTAGTAGGCCGCATTTGAAGTGTCGTAGTACGAGGAGCTTGTTACTCTTGCGGCCAGCGAGGCCATATGATGAGACTGTCCAGGCGAGGGTAGCGGTAGGGCGGCCTGATACTAGAAGCGATTGCGGGCCGCGGTAGAAGTCGCGGTGGAAGTTCGATTTTAGCGGTCCTTGAACCGCCTAGTTTGGTATATCCTTAACCTCTAGAGTTTTGGTATGCTTGTTATGATGGTCTCATTATTATGTGCTATGTCGAATAGCGTTGTGTTAATTATGAGTTAGAAAACATGCTTAGTTGGGAGGATACGTATGGGGGCATGGTAAGTGTGAACCTTAGACTATGTCACGACTGAGACCTTAGGGGTAAGGTCGTCTTGAGTTAAAGATTTATTTTGACCCTTATCAGAGTAGTAGTATACGTGGGATTTATTTGTGTGACAAGTCTGTGGGTAGTGTGAGATGGAAGTGGTAGCTTTCATGATGTGAATTAGTAAGATTGTTCCGGATCGGGAACAAGAGTTTGTGGTTGGGGGTCGGGTTGAGGACCATTTGCGGGTCAACCCGTAACCCGGTTTGGGGTGGGGTCAGTTCTGGGTGGTCCCGCCAGGTGATAGGGTCACGAGGATGCTAGGCCCAAGTTTGTATGATCATCGTATGAGTTCGTGGACGCGTTCGACCAGAAGCGGTTCGTAAAGGCAGAATGGCCTTAAGGAAGTTTGAGGTTAGTAAGATGACCAAGTTTGGAGGTAGTGGCTCGGAGATTTTGGGAGCGGAGTAATGACTGAAGTATGGTACGTCTTGGGAGAGTTCAAGCGTTCGAGAAGGGCGGCGAGTAAGGAAAGAAGAGGGCGTATGTTATTTCGTAGCGGTATGGCGTGGCATTGGCAACTTGTTAGAGGAACTTTATCGTTATTCGACTTGAGAAGGAACATTGGGACGAATGTTTCTAAGGAGGAGAATGTTATACCCGTAGTTGCGAGGTATGTATGTGAGGGCGTCGTGCGAGTGCGGGGAAATTTTGAAAAGAAAGAAAGATGTGAGTTTTTCGCGGAAAAGTTTGCGGTTATTTGTGAAGAAAAGGTTCGTTAGTGGGAATTGGATTCCCAGTTGGGTATTTGGACTTCATAGATTATATTAGAATTTTGAGATTTTATTTTGGAAATGGTCACGTGGGGCCCACGGGAGAAATTCTGATTTTGTGAGGGCTTTGTTTTGAGATTTCGGTATTTTGGATATTTTGGAAGGCGAAATACAGGCGAATCGGGCGACACGTGTCACCCCAGTGTGGCACCCTTGCCGAATTTACCTTTGTGCCTTTGGCGATTAAGTCGTTTTACGGCGAAAGCGTTTCCACGGCTTTCGTAGAAAATTCGGCTATGTCATTTATAATTTTTGCGGATTTTTCGGGTGTGAAACATTCGGACCAGCGGGAGGGTGGCGTGTGTCACCTCGCATTGGGCAAATGGTTTGGCTTGGGCGATTTGGGCGTCGAGGGCCTTGGTTGGCGGCGATTGGCTCCTCTTTTGTGCCTTGCTTTGTGGCTTGTTTTGTGGAGTGTTTTGTGGAGTAGGGTTAGGGTGCACTTGGCTTGATCTTGGCACTTACACTTGCCTTGCAGCTAGATCTTGGCCGTTGGTTGGCACTTTGGTTTTCTTATAAATACCACTTTGTGAAGACTTCATTCGTCAAATGTTTCCAAGTCTTGAAATCCCTCCCCTCCTCTTGTGGCTCGTCCTAAGCCTCTCCTCCACTCCTGTGGCCTTTGGTAGAGAGGTCTCCTCCCACTTGTGGTGTCTGGCCAGTAGGGTACCACTAGCTAGTTGTTTAGTATAATACCCTTGTTGTGGTATAGAAATACTCCTAGTATTGTTATAATGCCCAAAATACCTTAGCCTTGTACCTTGTAGTATTCCGAAGATACCTCTTTCGTAGAGTCAGGAAATACTACCTTTTGTCCTTTTTAGTCTCAAACCAAAACCAGGAAATCTTCATAGTTGGTTGAAGTATTTGAGTAGAAGTTAGTTAGAACTTGAAGGGTTGTTTGGAGTGGTTTGGGCGCGGGTAGAGCTAAACCTTGCTCGGGATCGACATTATAACTTGGATAATTTTGGGCTTATCGAGGTAATTATCTTGTCCCTCTATTATAATTGGAAATTACATGTTTGTTAGAATATATAGTTGAAGTATACTATATATGGAACTATACTTAGTATTCGGCAATGTCTTTTGACTTAAGCTGAAGAATAAATCTTGGCTGACTGTATTTACATAGGTGTATTGCGATGAACTTGTGTAGAATTGTACGTCAGGTTAGGCGTGTAAACCCACCAGTTGGCTTGGTGGCGGCCTCGATAGAGGAGGAGTTTCTGTTTGTTGCGGGGAGAGTCTTCTTGAATTTTCTATAGAAAGATAGAAACTTGTGTTTTGGGGTTAATAGGCGTTTGTGACCTTTATAGGTGAAAGTACTAAGAGTAGCGTATTACATTAGAGTGGAAAGGGCTAGCAAGGTTGTAGTACTTGGAGCATTTTGCTTATTGTCGATAAATCGTCGCGGTATGTGAACCTCTTCCTATCTTTTCTAGCATGATTGTTGTGAACTATGTAGTGCGGTGAGCGTACATGTGCTAAGCGATTTGGTTGGTTTAAAACATAGGGTGTTATAATAGCTTTATGGGAAGTTAGTTATAACGACCTTATGTAAGTGAAAATGGTTTCTTGATGTTAGAAGTTAAGAGACTTGATCTTATAAGATAAGAGACTTAACTTATTTGTTTTAATGTGGATGTTTGTGTGAAACCTCATTCGTGAGTAATGAGTACTTGGTTTTAAAGGGATAATGTTTCTTGATTTGGGAATCGGAATGTGGATCGACAGGACCACTGCGGCGTTAATAAAGGAAAATGTATTGAATAATGATGTGTTGTATTAAAACCGGTAGAAACCTCATCTGCATAGAAACTAAGATGAGACAAAATGATATTACATTTTCTAGATCATTTCTTTGTAATAAGAATGTTGTAAACAAGAATAACCTACTCGCGTGAGGCATATATTACTCGATTGTTCTAAAAGGAATCAGTGATTAAGTTTGGGAACTATGAAACCATTTGAAAATGAGAAGCTTGAGTAATTGAAACTAGGCAAGCGGAACTTAGGAAAGAATCTTTGTTACTTGATTTTGAAAAGGAATGTGGGTTGGTCATTCTAATACTACGGGTATCGGGTGACTTTTATAGAAGTAATGGATCTCTTTTAAAAGAACTTAGTATGTAGTACTTTGGGGTTAAAAACCGGACTTTGGTATAAATGGAAGTACTTTGAGTTGTTGTGAAACTTGCCTATGCTTGTTGTTGTGAAACTTGCCTATGCTTGTTGTTGTGAAACTTGCCTATGCTTGTGATGATAGCCTTTGTTGTACAAGTGTGGTATTTACGTATTCTGGCGTCTCGATAGAGTCGGTTGACTTGTTGAGAACTTACTAGGGCGTCTTTGGCGGTGATGGAAATTCCACGGGTATGTTTCCATTTTGATTCTTGTCTTGTTGTTGATATCACATGGGCATGTCTGCCGTCTGATATTCAGGGGCATCGGCGTGCGGCGGAGTTGATTACGATATATGGTTATTGCAACATGGGCGTGTCTATACCCCCGTCGATATTCGGGGACATGTGGCGTGCGGCGGTTGACCACCAGTATATTGTTATTGAGGTTACATGGGCATGTCTGCCGTCACGATGTCCGGGGCGTGTGGCCGTGCGGCCTTGTTATGTGTTGCATCATGGACATGTCTACCGTCACGATATTAGGGGCATGCGGCCATGATCACGAACATGATGGATGTTGTGGGCGTGAGACCCGTAGTTATATTTGAGTGGTGACTTTGAGGCGTGAGTCCACGACTTGACATATTTGTTTTTATGTTGTGAGCGTAAGTTTGGTTATCATCATGTCTCGGCTTTTATAGACTAGTATGATTTCATTCTGATATTTTCTGATTTCACATACTTGGTACTGTTATCTTGACCTCGCCCGAGGCTGCGTTCATCTGCGGTAGAGTGCATCGATCGTGGATCCCGCTCTTAGGATCTCATTTCGGCGTGTTGGAAAGCTCAGTTCCTTGGAGGCTTATCTTTGGTATGTTTCCACTGAGTTGTAGGTTCTTGTACATTCGGGGTATGGCGAGCCACTGTCGTCATAGTTGTTGTAAATCTTAAGTGCAGCCTTTGTTGTAGGCGGGGTTTGTAAGGATAAGCTGTTCGGGTTTTTATGTATATCTTGAAAAGCTTATTTTGGTTGCTTTGTTTATTTATTATATCTCTTGTTTCATGACTCGTGTTTTATTTTCATTGGTTTTCTCGATGTTGTATCACTAGGGTGCGGGGTAAGGCACGATGCGGGCCGGGTTGGGCGTTACGATTTATGACCTGTTAGTACTATGGGTGTTAGTAGTCGGTTATGCCTTGTGCTTACCTGTCTTGTTTTATTAGGACACGGTGGGACACGGTGTTCATGTGTATTTCTTGGTGCTTTTATATCATAAAGCTGGCGGTGAGGAAGGTATTCCACGGGCGTGATTGATGTTATGGCGTGAGACCCATAGTTACATTTGAGTGATGACTTTGAGGCGTGAGTCACGACTTGACATATTTGCCTATTTATTGTGGCGTAGTTTGGTTATCATCATGTCTCTGCTTTATAGACTATTATGATTTCATTTCTGATATTTTGATTTCACATGCGGTACTGTTATGCGGCCTCGTTCGAAGTGCGTTAAATGCCGAGTAAAGGTACACGCGATGTTGATCCTCGCTCTTAGGGTCGCGATTCAGCGTATGGGAAGCTCCGTTTCTCGGAGGCTTATCGGTGGTATAGTCCACTGTCGTTGTAGGTATTTACATTCGAGGTATGGCGGGGCCTGTCCGCCATTGTTATCATATCATTCTTAGAAGTGCATGAAATCTTGTTGTGTGGCGAGTTGTAATGGGATATGCTGTTCGGTTTAAATTGATTTATATATATATGCGTAAGCAAGTTTTCTCGAACTATTTTTTCATACTTACGGTTATTTCATGTCATCGTCTTATGTTCGTGATTACTCGATGTTGTATCACTAGGGTTCGGGGTAAGGCACGATCCACGGGCAGGTTGGTCGTGACAAAAGTGGTATCGAGCGATTAATCCTCGGAAAGTGTCTGAGACCGTATCGATAGAGTCTTGATTATCGGTGTGTTGTGCACCACGCGATGTCGAGGCTATAGGATATTTAGGATTAGTTTCTATTCTTCTCACTCTGAGATCGTGCCTTAGAGGCGTGTTGTAAGTTGGACCCTCTCACGTATTTCTTTCCACTTACCGTTATGCCTCGCGTAGGGCAACCGGGCCGGGAGGGCAAAGCGGCCGAGGCTGCGAGTAAGTCTGAGAAGGGTTCTGAGGCCGAGCCCAACCATCACTGAGTTAGGTGCCCGTTCGGGAGTTCTGCGGCGTCGCTAGCCCCAAGAGTTTGTACGGCGGCGGCGATTCCTCTGCGGCCATGACATTTGAACCTTGATTCCACGGCCAGAGCAGAGAATATAGATTGCAAAGGCGACCACTGTTACTAGTATGGATTTGGCTACGAGAGTATCCGATGTCTGCGAGTCTTGATGACTATCTAGGAGAGGTTGTGCAAGTAATTCTTGATTGAAGCGAGCATGGCACGATGCGGGCTTGTGCGCGGCGAGCAAGCGTGAGATCGGCGGGTTAACGAAGGGCGAGAAGAGGGCGAGCGGCAAGGTCCTTTAGTAACTTTCGGCGAGTCACCTCACGGATTAGATTATGCACATCCACGGTCGCGAGAGGTCCTCGCGGGGTTCGGGGCGTTCGGGGTGTCGCGGGAGTTGGTGAGAACTCGAGTTTTGGTTCCGACTGCGTAGGCTCGGCCGGCGGATTGATTTTCCCGGTGTTGGCTGTGTGAGCGTCGTCGGGAATGTTATCTTTTGTTGATGCTTGTTTTGCGGCGTCGGAGCCGTGTGTGAAAGGATGTCTAGTAGGAAGGATGCAAGTAGGGGCGTAACCTTCGGGATCGGTGGGTAGTTCGTCATCTTCCCTAGCTATCGCCTACAGGCGGGTTTGATTAGAACGACTAAGGGGAGTGAGGCAGTAGATATAGATATATCCTTAACCCTCTAGAGATGAGTATATCATAAGTGCTATGTTCTGATTGCAGTATGTTAGTTGTGATTAGAATCATGGTTATGTTAGGAGTAAGTTCGGAGTGGCGTATAAAGAGGCGAGCCTACTGCGAGAACAGGGCCGAACCGTGGCTCTCCGTATGGCACATCCGCTGTGTATGGGATCGCATGCAGCCCGGTACCATTTGTTGGGTCGCCGGAGAAGGTGTTACCTCGCGGCAAAGTGACAAAAGTAAGATTTGGGGGATAGGAAAAGTGTAAGCCTTAGAGCTTTTGCGTGGAGACCTTAGAGGCAAGGCAATCTTGAGAGAAAGATTTATTTTATGTTTGACCCTTATCGAGTGCATAATGCGCGTGAGATATATTGTGTGATAAGTCACGAGTAGTGTGTAATGAAAGAGGGTAGTTGAGCTAAGAAGGCAGCTAGGTTTCGTAATGTGATTAGTGAAATTGTTCGGATCGGGAGCTAGTGGTTTGCGCGTTCTGGGGCGGGTTGAGGCCATGTTGCGGGTCAACCGCGGCTGTTTGGTGGTGAGTCGGTTTGTGGTGGTCACTTGTGGTAGGGTCATGAGGTGTTAGGCCCGTGTTTAGTTAACGATTATGCGAGTTTGTGGATGCGTTCGACCGATGGTCGGGCGATGGGGTCGGCCGTCGTGTCTTTCGATCAAGGCAGTTTACTCGCGAGAGGTTATGCGAGATGTTACATCGAGAAAGGTTGTAAGGCTGCGAGGTGCCTACCTTCACCTTATGTCGACAGTGGAGCCAGTTCTGGTATTTCCTTTTACGGAAGTTTTACCGGGCGGGATTAGGAACTTCGGTGAGTCTCAGTATCATATTAAGCCCTCGGGCGATTTGGATTTCGGGGTAGCGGTGAGGATCGTTGCCTCTGTTAGGAAGCGTTTTCACGGCTACCATTTCGGTGTTGGATATCGCCTTGTGGCGCTTGTAGGGCGGAAGTGTAAGTTCGGTCGATTGGTTCGGCGTTGGCAAGGTTCGAATAGTTGGTTCATACGTGTTGCGAGGATGTGGATAGGGTGAAGCTTATCGAAGAGGTTTTAGCGGCTCGAGAAATCGTGCGGATTATCGGCGGCGGCGCAGAGTTCGAGTTGGCGGTCGGTCTTCTTGAAGGTACCACCGGATAGGGTGTGGCGAGTTTTGGAAAAAGCGAGAAACTTAGCGAGTTATTTTGGGCCTTTTGAGTTCGTGTGAAGGATAGGCGGGTTGCCTATATGTTAGCATTTGCCGTCCGACTTAGGAAGCGATCGTCGATCTTCGTGTTGTTATGTCGGAAAGCATCGGAGATCCGCAGAGATTTTAGGCGAATCGATGCGAAATATGGTAGAAGGAGTTGAGTGTGCGAGAAGAGTGCGGCAGCGTAAGGAAAGAAGCGGCATGTATTGCGAGCATAGATGTGATCATTACTTTGGTGATGTTAGAGGTGTTTCCTCGTGGACTTGGATGTAAGTATTTGCACAGGTGTTTCTGTGGCCAGGTATGGCAGGTTTGTTCTCGTAAGTATAGTAGTGAAGACTATCTTGGCGCGCGTTTGTTTGAGACTTAGAAGGAACATTGGGACGAATGTTTCTAAGGAAGGAGAATGTTATACCGTATTTCGGAGTATATGCGTGAGGCGTGCGTATAAGAGTTTGAAGCCTTAAGTAGGCAAAGTGGCGAAATTGTGCACAAGTGCGAAAGAGTCGTTTTCGTGAAGCGTTTCCACGACTTTTGTAGGAAAAATTCGGCTATGTCATTTATATTTTTACAGATTTTCAGAGGCGAAACATTTTGGACCAATTGGAGGCGACATGTGTCACCCAGGTGTCGAGTTGAATGAAATTTCCTTGGTGGAAGCTTCAGGCTTGCGCGTTTTTCATCTTTTGTGCCTAAAATGTTTGGTCAATGTTTGTGAGATATTTTGTGGAGTGGATGACCAAGTGGGACCCACACAACACATGGCTTAATCTTCACCTTACACTTGCCTACCACTTGGCTCAATCTTGGCCTTTGAGTGCCTATAAATACCCCCTTAGTTGATGAGTTATTTCATCCACAGAGCAAATTCAAGACTCAAAACACTCCTCCCTTGTAGTTGTCTCGTCCAACTCCCCTCCCTTTGAGTGGCCTTTTGGCGAGAGCAAACCCCACTAGCCTAGTTGTTCTAGTCGAAATACTACCCAGCAGTAGAAATACTCTTCAAGTATTGTTATAATACCCAAATACTTTAGCCCAAATACCTTGTAGTATTTCCAAAGTACCTCTATCTGGCAGGAAAATACTATTATACTTTCCTTTAGCCTCTAAGCGAAACCTAAGGAAAATCTCCATAGTTCGTTGGAGTATTAAGTAAGTCGCGTAGAACTTCTAAGGGTTGTTTGGAGCGGGTTGGGCGCGGAGTAGGAGCTAAACCTTGCTCGGGATCGACATTTAAACTTGGATAATTTTGGGCTTATCGAGGTAAACACTCTGTCCTTCTATTTGTAATTGGAAATTACATGTTGTAGGAATATATAGTTGAGTATACTATCGTAGAATGATCATAGTATTGCGGCAATGTCTTTTGACTTAAGCGAATAATAAGAAACCTTTTGAAGAAGAATCTTGAGCTGTAATTACATGGGCGTATTCTGATGAGACTTGTGTAAGCTTTTACGTGAGGTAGAATTGTACGTCCGGATTAGGCGTATAACCCCACGGTTGGCTTGGTAGCGGCCAGATAGAGGAAGAGATTTGCAGCGGTTGCGGGGAGAGTCTTTGCCGAATTTTACGTAGAATGTTCTCGAAGAGATCTAAATATTAATAAGCACCTTGTGGCCTTATAGGTTGAATCTGCGTGTGGCGCGATCTCTTGGCTTAAGGAGTAGTAGGCGGTTGGAAGTACTTGGGCGTTTTGCTATTAGTCGATACTCGTCGCGAGGTATGTGAACCTCTTCCTATCTCTTACAGCATGATATGTGTGTAACTATGTAGTGCGATGAGCGTCACGTGTGTTAAATGTATTTGATTGGTCTAAAACATAAAATGTTATAACGGCTTTATGGGAAGTTGGTTATAACAGCTTTATGTAGGTAAGAAAATACTTGTGGTTTTTAAAAGGGTAACTGATTTGAACTATAACTGGTTGGTTAGGTAATAATAAAGAACTTGAAGTATTTCAAAGATTTTGAATCATTTTGAAAGAAGAAGTATCTTGGGTTTTGAAAACTTAAGAGTTATACTAGCTTTATGGGAAGTTAGGTATAACGGCTTAAGAATGTTTCTTGATTTCGGAAATCGGAATGTGTATCGACAAACCACTGCAGCGTTAATAAAAGGAAATATTTTGACAGATTAAGTATTATTAAAACCAGTAGAAACTTCCATCTGCATAGAAGCTAAGATGAGACAAAATGATATTTCCTAGATCATGGCTGCTGTAATAAGATTGTTATAAACAAGAATATCCTACTCACATATAAGGCTTATGTTTTCTCAGATGGTTTAAAAGAGAATTATATTCTTAAATGAATAAGACTATGAACTACGAAACCTTTCTAAAATAAGAACCGTGAACATTTGAAATTAGGCAAACTTGGACGTTTGGAAAATAATGTTGTTACTTGATTTTACAAAGGTAAGTGTTTTGATTTACTTCAAAAGATAATCACTCTATTTTCATATACTACGGGTATTGTGTGACTTTTGTAAACGTAACGTATCTTTTAAAAGATAATGTATGAAGTACTTTGGGAATAGATACCCGATCTTGTTAATCATATATTAGAATGTACCTTGTGTGTATAACATGATTGTGTTGGTTTGTGATAGCCTTGTAATACTTTCTTGTTGATTTGATAAGTAAACATGCTAGGATGCTACGTGTGTTAGTATCTTGTGATGTTTTGTGTAAAGGGGGTTTTCCCTCGACTGCGCTTAAAGTTGTTTGACTCTCAGCCGTTATGTTGGTATTGTACCACTCACCTTGACTTGTCTCGGAGGTTAAGGCGCCCTCCGTCACGGGGGTAGACTCGGTGATGCAGGACCGTGATTCGAGAATACCTCATGCGGGTCGGGGATCCATGCGGAACTACGGGAGTTCGGGTTAGTTTGCGGCCGCTTGTGGTCATGCGGTCTTTGTGGCCATGCGGTGCGAGTCGGGGCGATCTTGGGGAGTAGCTACCCACGATCACGAGAATACCTCATGCGGGCTATGAGGTTGGCCTATCGCGAGCTCTGAGAGTTCGAGGCTAGGCGCGCATTTGATCTGCGAGCGAGTGACCGGCTTTGATCATGTGACGATGCAGGCGGATATCATGATCTGATTTATGACCCTGTTAGTACTATGGGTGTTAGTAGTCGGTTAATGCCTTCGTACTACCCTGTACTGTTTTATTAGGACACAGGTGGGACCTGGTGTTCATGTGTATTTCTTGGTGCTTTTATATCATAAACTGCCGGTAGTGAGGAAGGTATTCCACGGGCATGATTGATGTTATGGGCGTGAGACCCATAGTTACATTTGAGTGATGACTTTGAGGGCGTGAGTCCCTGACTTGACATGACTGCCTATTTATTGTGAGCGTAGTTTGGTTATCATACATGTCTCTGCTTTATAGACTATTATGATTTCATTTCTGATATTTTGATTTCACATACTTGGTACTGTTGTCTTGACCTCGCTTGGGGCTGCGTTCATCTGCGAGTAAAGGTACACGATGTTGATCCTCGCTCTTAGGGTCACGATTCAGCGTATGGGAAGCTCCGTTTCTCGGAGGCTTATCGGTGGTATAGTCACATGCGTTGTAGGTATTTACATTCGGGGTATGGCGGGGCCACGTCCGCCATTGTTGTCATATCATTCTTAGAAGTGCATGTAATCTTGTTGTGGGCGAGTTGTAATGGGATATAGCGTTCGGTTTTAAATTGATTTATATATATGCCGTAAGGCAAGTTTTCTCGAACTATTGTTTCATACTTACGGTTATTTCATGTCATCGTCTTATGTTCGATTACTCGATGTTGTATCACTAGGGTGCCGGGGTAAGGCACGATCCACGGGCCGGGTTGGTCGTGACAACCTTCTCAGTAGAGTATAAATGAGAGGTAAACCCCAGACATTATACCCATCTTTACCACCTTCTCGGGGTAAGAGTATAAATAAGGGTAAACCCCAGACATTATACCACTGCCTTTACCACCTTCTCCGGGGTAAGAGTATAAATGAGGGTAAACCCCAGACATTATACGCTGCTTTACCACATACTCGGGGTAAGAGTATAAATGAGGGTAAACCCGAGGCGTTATACCACACCTTTCGTTTTCCTACTTGGCGTATAATTTTAGGACACGGGTGGGACTTGGTGTTCATGTATGCCTATTGGTGTTATATTATATCATGGGTTTAGGCGGTGAGGAAGGATTCCACGGGCATGATTGATATTATGGGCGTGAGACCCGTGGTTATATTTTAGTAATGATTTGAGGGCATCGTCCACGACTTGATATATTTGTTTATGTATTGTATGCTTGTAGGTTGGCTATCATACATGTCTCTGTTTTGTTAATGTTATGATTTCATTACTGATATTTTTACTTCACATACTTGGTACATTCTTGTCTTGACCTCGCCCGAAGCTGCGTTCATCTGTGATTTAGTGCGCATTTTGGTGATCGCGGTGTAGGACCTGCTAAGAGTTTTGGATAGCTCCGTACATTGAGTTTATCTTTTGGTATAGATCCTTGATCTGAGCTTTTATGCGATTATGGATGCAGCGGGGCCTTGTCAAAGTCCTAGTTGATATAACTCTTAGAGGTCTGTATTCATATGTGGGATTGGACTCATGTACAGTATAGTGTCTTTTGTTTATGTATATTATGGCAGCCTTGTCGGCTTTGCCCTTGTACGTATGTTGGTTTTGAAAAAATAAAAATGAGGTGTTATTTAATTTCCGCAGTTTACTTAGTTGTTAAGATAGAAGGGTGCCCAGGTAGGGCACCAGTCACGACCCGAACCCCGGGCGTGGTGGTGCCTACACAGGGCCCTACTGCTAACAATACAAATAAGTTGCGGGCTGAAATAACACCTCATTTGTTTTTAAAACAAGCGTGCGTGCAAAACGGCACAAGGTACATATACATAAACAAAAGACACACCTGCATGAGTCGATCCCATGAATCTGAACCTCAGAGATGGCGAACTATGATGAGACAAGGCCGTACTATACAAAGCTGGCTTTGTCTTGAACATATACAAAGATAAACTCGGAATAGAAGCTTATCAAACACGGCGAGGATCTGCACTGCCTTCAGCGACTGGCGTGCCTAAACTGCGGCATGGCTGCAACGGCGAGGTCGAAATGTACCAATATGTGACGATAATCTTGTAATAAAATCATAGCGGTCTAAATAACTGAGAGACATGTATGATATGCAACCTACGATGCATGCATAGCGATCATATCAAGTCGAGGAGCAGACTCAAAGTCGTACTCAATATAACCGTGGGTCTCAGCGCCATAATATCAATCATGCGTGGAATCCTTCCTCGCCGGCGATCCATGTGTGTAACTAAGGATACATGAACACCAAGTCCCACTGTCAATCTCGTGGTCCCATGCCCGAATCCCACCTTAAAAGCGTGACCATAGGGTAACACAAACAAATCGGGGACATATATGATAATCAAAATACAACACATTGTGCCTTACTAACAATGAGAGTAAGCGATAGTATCCTTACAATATAAACTAGGAAGCTCGGGATCAAGCGGGACCATCCGCGCGATGATCATTTAGCAATCCTATTCACGGGACTATTTCACCGCGTAGGTCTTTTGGACGCGTGAGGTATTCCTCGCGTAAATTTGGACCGCCGCGTGGGACTATTTCACCCGCATAAGTCCTTTCGGACTCGCGTGAGGTATTCCTCGCATAGGACTATTTCACCGCGTAAGCCCTTACGGACTCGCGTAGGTATTCCTCGCATAGAAATTTGGACGCCGCGTGGGACTATTTCACCCGCATAAGCCCTACGGACTCGCGTGAGGTATTCCGCATCGTGGGTAGCAAATCCACGGAATGATGCAAATGCCACAAACGGGAATGACCACGGCGTGATATAACAATAGCACACAACGGCTATTTCCGGCACATAGGCAAATCTTAATTACAAGCCAAAGTCCTTACTAAGACCACTTAGAATAATTCTCTTTAACAAGCCAAAGTACTTATCAAGGCACACTTAGACAAATTCTCAATTTATCAAGCCAAAGTACTAATCAAGGCATACATAGAATAATTCTCTTTTAACAAGTCAAAGTACTTATCAAGACACTTAGACAAATTCTCAATTTATCAAGCCAAAGTACTAATCAAGGCATACATAGAATAATTCTCTTTTAACAAGTCAAAGTACTTATCAAGGCACACTTAGACAAATTCTCAATTTATCAAGCCAAAGTACTAATCAAGGCATACATAGAATAATTCTCTTTTAACAAGTCAAAGTACTTATCAAGGCACACTTAGACAAATTCTCAATTTATCAAGCCAAAGTACTAATCAAGGCATACATAGAATAATTCTCTTTTAACAAGTCAAAGTACTTATCAAGGCACACTTAGACAAATTCTCAATTTATCAAGCCAAAGTACTACATACGTCGTACATTCTTTTATAAAGACTCCTTTCTATGTAAAGCCCGAATACTAACACCAGTAGTATCAGCGTGTCTATTTTTCAAAGTAAGTTACTACACTTTTAGAAAACTCATTTCAAAGCTTGAAATCAAGTAACTCTAAATTTTCACAATCTAGGCAACTTATGCCGATTAATCCAAATAGACAACTTTCAAAACCTTCCTAAAGCCGTTATAACCAACTTCCCATAAAGCGGTTATAACCGCATGGTTTTAGACATATCCATTCCTTGATAACCAAGAGACTTATACTATTAAAACCAAGTATCACATCTTTACAAAACAAGTTCTTAACTTTCAAAATACTTGAGTCTCTTAATAGTTAGAAAACAAGTTTTCTTCCACTTTTAAACCTCAGTAACTTCACCCATAGCATGAGTTACTTCTCTTAAATCATGTCATTTCTCCTCTTTTAAATCAAATAAGTAAATCACTCCTTTGACTCACAAAGTCATTATAATGACCTTTAGGTTTTAGAACTAAGGCACTAGCCAAAAGATTTGGAAACCACTTCCTTTTCAAGTCTCTATGTACTTTAAGAAAAATACCTTCACTTTTAAGAATCCAAACTTCCCTAAGGAAATGGATTATACTACTTACAATTTAAACATCAAAGTACACTCAAGGAAGTACATAGAACAAATTCTATTTTAGGCAATCCAAATACAAGCAAGGAATGGATCATTCAAGGAGTAGAACTTACTTCCTTTATTCTAAGGAATCATGCTAGAAGAGGAGATAGTTCACATACCTTTTCGGCTAAATCCACAAGCTAAGCCGAATACACCGTAGGTAGAAGTTTCATACTTTAATTGTCACAACAAGGCTATCAAATTCTAGTATCTATGTATAAATAATACTAAGTATTTAGTCTGCAATTCTACGGAAAATCGGGCAGCACTTCCTTTGTTTCTACTCACTTTGTCACTTTTTTCAAGGCCGAATACAATAACCAACAAGCCACATTTAAGGCTCAAACAACAACCAAACAAAGGGGATTACACGCCTTACAATACGTGTAAAATTCCGCCCCACAATTCATCTGAAATAGTGAATATGCCAAAAGCCATTCTCGGACCTACAGAACAACACTAAGTCTTTTTCAATCCTTTTTAAAATTTCCAAGTTCTAAGGTCTAACATGTTATGTAGTCTAAACAACTTCAACAACTACAATTTCCTTCTTTATACAACATGCGACGCTTAGACTAATAATCGACTAGAATTGAAATCTTAAAGCTAAACATGCTAGATTTCGGATTAGGGTTCCAATAGTCAAAATACTTATCAAACTTCACACTATATAACACATGCTTGCTAAAATCCATAGCTACAACAATAAGTAAGTCTTAACTACTAAAACGACAAAATTTATACCTTTCCAAGCCCTTAAAGTTTCCAAGATCCAAAGTCGCGCCTTAGCAATTCTTAGCTCCTTTCCTTAGGTTCCAATCCGCTCCAAGCACTCCTTATAGGCCTATGAAGAACCCATCTTCAAGTTCTAACTTCAAAGTTGAAGAACTCCAGTTTCCTTGCGACTAATGTAAAAATGCGTTTTTCAAATCTTTCTATTGAGATAACCTTAAAACACTCTTAGGAACCTTGGGTTAAAGTCTTGTGAACAAAGGATCACAAACTAAATTTTTGTGTGGGAGAATCATCAGGCAGGAGCAAGTCTCGAGAACAATTGTGTTGTGATATTTTCTAAGTGTAAAGTGAGCTAGTATTGCACTAGTATGATACATATAACACATAGGAGGGTCTAGATATCAACAAATGTGAGGCTAGGATGAATATCACAAGGATTAAGCCTATGTGGACAAGTTGACTAGTCAATTATGTCAAGCTTGAAGACTTATCATCTACATAGGTCAAATGACCATTCTACCCCTTGCATTTTCGTCCAAGACCACAGAAGGGTGCCACGTGTCGCCCTCTCATTCGTCCATAAAATTACGCAACCTCGTGGGCCCACAAACGTAAAATTCTCGGGTGGGCCCACGTGACCAAATCGTAAAAATAAATTTCCATAATTTAATAAGTTCCATAATCTTCAAATAATGCCTTTTGAGAATCCAATTCTCAACAACGAACATTTTTCCTTTCCGTCGTCCGAAAGATTTTCCGTCGGAAAAACAATTCTTCCTTTCGTACTAATTTCCAAGTCTTGTTTCCTTTCGTACATTCTCTTTTACATGTCCTGAACTTACGGGGTGTAACAACACCAGTCATGGGCAGGGGTTGGGCGTGTGAGTGGTATCGAGCGATCGATCGTCGGAATGTTCTGAGGCCGTGTCTAGTAGAGTCTTGATTATCGGTGTGTTGCGCGCCACACCCATAAACAGGAGGCTACAGGACATTTAGGAGTTGGTTTCTATTCTTCTCACTCTGAGATCGTGCCCTAGAGCTGTGTTAGTAAGATAATTCCTCTCTGACGTAATTTTGTGTTCTGATTATGCCTCGAGGAGAACCTTGATGCCCGAGAAGGGCAAAGGAGTAGCAGGAGCTACCAGTCAGACTCGGAGAGTTGATAGGGCTCGTGCCCAGGGTATACCGGATGTTGTTCCGCAGTCGGCGAGTTCTTCTGCGCCAGGTTTTGAGACCCCGCACGAGCCTCCGGTTTCTCGATTAGGAGAAGACTATAGGAGTCGTGAGGGAAGCGATTATGTTATTGACCAAGATAGCGGTGCTACGGTTTCATCGAAGGAGGTTATTCAGCGATGCAGACAGTGTACGGGGTAGAGGCGGCGCGGAGATCTGCGTAAGAGGCTAGCCGGTTGGTTATCCGGTGAGTTTTGGACGGCGACCTCGGCGAGTGAGATATTCATCGACCTACCCAGTACATATCCCGCGCCCACGGTGGGAGATTTGACCCCTGGTATTTAGGAGCGGTCCAAGCTCCGGTCGAGTTTCTCGGAGGCGAGAGGACTTTCGGTCGAGGCCACCTATTCCTCGATGTTTGAGATGTAGTAAGCGTCGTTCGGAAATGCCGTTATAGCGCAGTGTTTGTTTTGTTGTGGCCGTCGGGACATATTCGGAGGTATGTCCTTTTAGAAAGAGCACCGGTGAGGTGGCTCGGCCTATGAGGCGATGGTTGATTCCACTTTCCTCATGCGTCGTCCCCGAGCGAGTGTTGGATGTCGGCCGGTAGTGGTAGAGGTCGAGTGGAGTTTATAGTTCTGGCGGTCCTTGAACCGCGAGATGGCGTGACTCATGGGCGGGATCGGGATGCGACATCGCGGGGTTCTGGTATATTTTGATTCTTTTGAATCATCGTGCATTGTTAGATTCAGATTTTGCCCTAGCGTATATGTTTTCCCTTTATTGCTAGCAGTTGTAAGTGATAGTACCCCCAGAGGTAGAAATACTTTGATTAGTAAAGTGAGAAGTTAAGAATGTTGACAAGAATGATAAAGTGAACTGAGGCTATAGTTGTGTAGAGTTCACAAGTTGTAGTTACCCCATAATAAGAGTAAGACCGATAGGGAAGATTGTACAGTAGAAATACTTTGGCTTATGTGATGAACCTCTAGTGAATGGGAGGATAGGGTGAGAAGTACTTTGAGATAAGAGAGAGATTTATTTCAGACTAAGAATGAGAAGTTAAGTGTGACGACGGGTCGGGTTATGTACTCATTTCGGTTCAACCGATAGTTTGGAATGGGGTGATGTCAATTGGATATGGTTCCGCGATGTGATAGGGTCACGAGGGTGCAAGGCCCAAGTCTAGTTGATCGTTGTACGAGTTCGTGGATGCGTTCCACCGGAACTAGGTCATAAGGACCTAGAAGAGCCTTAACGGGAATGTAAGTAACAATATGGCCAAGTTTGGGTAGTAACTCCAAGAATTGGGGCACAGAAACAATATTTGAGATGTTGTACGTTTACTAAATAAGTTGGAAGTACGAGAAAGTATGACAAGTAAGAAAAGAAAGGAACCTCTAAGGATCCCGTGTTTGAGAAAACGATAACCTTGAGTATGGTGAGAAGGACCACGGACGGAAGGTCCATTGTTATGTTTACGTATGTTATGTGGTGGCCATGTGTGGCATCGTTGGTCTTGTGCAGTTCTGATTGATAGGCATAGTATAGAGTTTATGCCGGAGTTTGTATAGCATGACAACCGACTAAGAACATTCGGGGACGAATGTTTCTAAGGGGGGAAGAATGTCACATCCCGTAAGTCCAGGACATGTATAAGAGAGATATGCGTAAGGAATCAAGACTTGGAAATTAGTACGAAAGGAAGAATTGTTTTCCAATGAAAATCTTAGAACGTCGGAAAGGAAAAATGTTCGTTAAGGAGAATTAGATTCTCAAAATGCATTATTTGAGGATTATGGAACTTTTAACATTATGGAAATTTATTTTTACGGATTTGGTCATGTGGGGCCCACCCGAGGAATTTTACGTTTTGTGGGGCCACGTGGGTTCTGAAATTTTATGGACGAATGAGAGGCGAAACGTGGCACCCCACATTGGTCTTGGTCGAATTAGTAAGGGTAAAATGGTCATTGACCATCTTGGAAGATAAGTCTCGAGCTTGAGATTGTTGACGAGTCAACTTGTCCACTTGGCTATTTAATTAATGATCCTCATCCTAGCCACACAATTGTGATAATCTAAACCCTCCATTGTGTTTTATATACCCAACTAGTAGCAAGACTTGGCATTTTACACTTAGAAAATTTGAGAGAACATTGAGCTTAGCCAAGAATGCTCTCGGGTTAGTGCCATCTACCACACAAAATATTTGTAGTTTTGATCCATTGTTCACAAGACTTAAACCCAATGTCCCTAGGGGTATTGTAAGGATATCTCAATAGAAAGATTTCGGAAAAACGGCGTTTTCGTATTAGTCGCAAGGCGGAAACTTAAGGAGTTCTTCAACTTTGAAGTTGGAACTTGAAGATGGGTTCTTCATAGGCTTCTAAGGAGTGCTTGGAGTGGATTGGAACATAAGGAAAGGAGCTAAGAATTGCTAAGGCGCGACTTTGAATCTTGGAAATTTTAAGGGCTTGTAAAGGTATAAATTTTGTCGTTTTAGCAATTAATGTTTACTTATTGTTGTAGCTATGGATATTAGCAAGCATGAGATGTATAGTATGAAGTTTGATAATTATATTGGCTATTGGAACCCTAATCCGAAAACTAGCATGTTTAGCCTTAAGATTACATTTCAAGTTGATTATTGGTTTAAGCCGTCGCATGTTGTATAAGAAGGAAATTGTAGTTGTTGAAGTTGGTTATGACTATATAACATGTTAGACCTTAGAACTTGGAATTTGGAAAAGGATTGGAAAGAATTTGAATTGTCGGTTATGTTCTTGGCCGAGAATGGCTTGGATTTTTATACTACTTGATATGAATTGTGGGGCGGAATTTTACACGTATTGTAAGGCGTGTAATCCCCTTTGATTGGTTGTTGTTTTGAGCCTTAAATGTGGCGTGTTGGTTATTGTATTCGGCCTTGAAAAAGGTGGCAAAGTAAGTAGAAACAAAGGAGGTGCTGCCCGATTTTCCGTAGAATAAGAGATTGTTTACTTAGTATTATTCTACGTTAGAGACTAGAAGTTGATAGTCTTGTTGTGACCATTATAGGTTGACACTTCTACGTACGACGTATTCGTCTTAGCTTGTGGATTTAGCCGAAAAGGTATGTGAACTATCTCCTCTTCTAGCATGATTCCTTAAGATAAAGAAAGTAAGTTCTACTCCTTAAATGATCCATTCCTTGGTTGTACTTGGATTGCCTAGTATAGAATTTGTTCTATGTACTTCCTTGATTGTACTTTGATGTTTAAATTGTAAGTTGTATAATCCATTGCCTTAGTGGAGTTTGGATTCTTAAGAGTGAAAGTATTTTGCTTAAAGTACATGGAGTCTTGAAAATGAAGTGGTTTCCAAACCTTTTGGCTAGTGCCTTAGTTCCAAAACCTAATGGTCGTTTTAATGACTTTAGGGGAGTCAAAGGAGTGATTTACTTAATTGTTTTAAAAGAGGAGAAACGACATGATTTAAGAGATGTAACTTGTTTTAAAGGTGTGAGTTACTTGGGATTTATAAGTATAAGCTACTTGTTTTCTAAAGATTTAGAGACTTGAAGTATTTTGAAAGTTAAGAAACTTGATTTGAAAGTTTGTGATACTTGGTTTTAAGTATAAGTCTCTTGGTTATAAAAAGAATGAAATTGTCTAAAACCATAAAGGGTTATAACGGCTTTATGGGAAGTTGGTTATAACGACTTTATGGAAGGTTAAGAAAGTTGTCTATTTTGATTATTAGGCATAAGTTTCCTAGATTGTGAAGATTTGAAGTTACTTGATTCCAAGCTTTGAAATGAGTGTCTAAAAGTGTAGTAACTTACTTTGAAAAATAGACACACCTTGATACTACGGGTGTTAGTATCTTGGGGTTTTTCATAAAAA
This sequence comes from Przewalskia tangutica, assembly GCA_029844215.1. Lineage (NCBI taxonomy): Eukaryota > Viridiplantae > Streptophyta > Magnoliopsida > Solanales > Solanaceae > Przewalskia > Przewalskia tangutica. The sequence continues at coordinate 69,070,839 of CM056720.1, forward strand.
GGAGTCTTTTGAAAAGAATGCGTCGTAGTACTTTGGCTTGGTTAATTGAGAATTATTCTATGTGTGCCTTGATAAGTACTTTGGCTTGATTAATTGAGAATTGCCTATGTGTGCTGGTGATAGCCTTTGAGTGCAAGTATTATGTTTTATTACGTTGCCGCGACTCTCGGTTGGAGAAGTACTGTCTTGTTGTAAGTTACTTGGACGTACCGACAGTGATGTGGGATTCCACGAGTATGCTTCCGTTATTTATAGTACTTGGGTTAAATTCCCGGATTTTTATAAAAGACATGGTAGTGCTTATGTGTTGTTTGTGATCGGTTGAGATAGGGTAAGAGTATAAGTGAGGGTAAACCCCAGACGCTATACCACCTTCTCGAGGTAAGAGTATAAATGAGGGTAAACCCAAGACATTATACCCACTCTACCACTTCTCGGGGTAAGAGTATAAATGAGGGTAAACCCCCAAGACATTATACCCCCTGCTTTACCACCTTCTCCAGGGTAAGAGTATAAATGAGGGGTAAACCCCCAAGACATTATACCCCCTGCTTTACCACCTTCTCGGGGTAAGAGTATAAATGAGGGTAAACCCCAGGCGTTATACCACCGCTCGTTTTCCTACTTGGCGTCTGGTTTAGGACACGGTGGGACTTGGTGTTCATGTATGCCTATTGGTGTTATATTATATCATGGATCGCAGCGGTGAGGAAGGATTCCACGGGCATGATTGATATTATGGGTGTGAGACCCGTGGTTATATTTTAGTAATGATTTGAGGCATGCGTCCACGACTTGATATATTTGTTTATGTATTGTGTCTTGTAGGTTGGCTATCATACATGTCTCTATTTTGTTAGCTATTATGATTTCATTCACAGTATTTTCACTTCATACTTGGTACATTCTTCGTCTTGACCTCGCCCGGAAAGTGCGTTCATCTGCGAGTTTAGGTACCTTGATTTGGTGATCGCAGTGTAGGACCGCTCGAGTTTTTGGATAGCTCCATACATTCGGGAGTTTATCTTTTTGGTATAGATCCTTGATGCAGCTTTTATGCGATTATGGATGCAGCGGGGCCTTGTCGTCCTAGTTGATATAACTCTTAAGTGCAGTATTCATATGTGAGATTGGACTCGTGAGAGTATAGTGTCTTTTGTTTATGTATATTATGGCGGCCTTACGGCTTTGCCCTTATGCGTATGTTGGTTTTGAAAAAATAAAAATGAGGTGTTATTTAATTTCCGCAGTTTACTTAGTTGTTAAGATAGAAGGGTGCGGGTAGGGCACCGATCCACGCTTTGAGGTTGGGCGTGACACTTTTAAAATCAATAAACCATTCTTTTACCTACATAAAGTCGTTATAATTAACTTCTCATAAAGCCATTATAACACTTTATGTTTTAAACCAACCAAATTTGTTTAGCACATGTATGTCTACCGTACTACATAGTTGACAACAATCATGCTAGAAAAGATAGGAAGAGGTTCACATACCTCGCGACGATTATCGACAATTAGCAAAACACTCCAAAGTACTATAACCTTGCTAGTCTATCAACTTCTCGATCTCTTTGTAGCACAATTCAAAGTACAAGGTTCCTTATTCTACGGAAAATTAGTCAGCACCTCCCAGTAACCACACAAATCTCGCCATCTCTAACAAGGCGCTACAAGCCAACAACTCGAGGGGTTACACGTCTAACAGGACATGTGCAACAACGCCCGATAATATTACAAGTCTACGTAAATCTGATCCGATGTAAATCTGATTCAATTCTTTATAAACATCCTTCCAATATATCTTATACTCAATTCTAAACTACTACAATATGTAATATCCAATTACAATAGGGGGACAAAGATCATTACTTCGATAAGACCAAAATTATCCAAGATTAATAAGTCGATCACGAGCAACGCTTAGCTCCAATTCATACGCTCAAACACAACAACCATCTATGAAGATTTCCCTAGGGTTTCACTTTTGCGACTAATGGAATAAAGTAGTATTTCCGGGCTCTTATGTTGGGATAACTTTGGAATACTACAAGGGATTTAGGCTAAGGTATTTGGGACTATACCAACACTTGAAGAATTTCTACCTGAGGGAGTTGGACGATAACACCTGGGGAGGAGTATAATTTTCAAGCTTTGGAAACTCTCTAAGTGGATGAATAAAGTCTTGCAACATAAGGGGTATTTATAGGCCAACCAATGGCTAGGATCAAAGCAAGTGTAAGGTGAGGATTGGGGACAAGTGTGTGGGTATTCTACCAACCATATGTCCACCACAAAATTGGGACAAGTGGCTTGCCACTTGTCCTCCACAAAAAACGTCCAAGTGCCCCTAATTTCGGCCATAGGGCCACATGGGGGTGACACGTGTCGCCCCCTACTCGTCCAAAATATTTCATCTTCCGAAAATATCCGAAATGTCAAAAATCCGAAAATAAAGTGGGCCCCACAAAACCGTAAATTCTCCCGTAGGCCCCACGTGACCAATTTTAGAAATAAAATTCCATAATTCTAATATAATCTAGGAAGTCCAATACCAAATCTGGGAATCTAATTCCCATTAACGAACCTTTTTCCTTCACAAAATCTGGAAACTTTTCCGTCGAAAAATCACATCTTTCTTCCTTTCCAAAATTACTGTCGTATTCTCGTACGTACGTCCTCACATACATACCCTGGAACTACGGGGTGTAACAATGTGGCCGGAATCTGGGGCAGCGGCGCTAATCTTGAAATTCTCAGAGGTTTCATCGCCGCGGCACCGAGGCGGGTTTCTGCGAAATCTGGGGGAAATATCAGAAGATATTTCTTTTTAAAAGGCCATGGGAGGGTGACAAGTGTCCCTCCCATCTGATTTTTGTGGAAGTGCTATCTATTGACCAAGTCTTGAAGACTTGGTCATTCTTCAAAAACCCCCTTCTCTCTAAAAATCTCTCTTCCTTCTCTCTAAAAATTTCCTCTCCCTTCTCTCTAAAAATTCAAGGAGAAACCAAGGCTTAGAAAAAATTCGGAAAGGTGGCAAGAAGGAAACATGTTGACAAGCTTGTAGGAGGTTTGTGGAGGTGATTGTGGAAAGAAGGCAAGTGAAATTAGTTGGACTAATTTGTTACACCCCGTAGTTCCAAAGTATGTATATGAGGACGTACGTACGAGAATACGACATTAAAATTGGAAAGGAAGAAAGATGTGATTTTTCGACGGAAAAGTTTCCGAATTTTGTGAAGGAAAAAGGTTCGTTAAAGGGAATTGGATTCCCAGATTTGGTATTCGGACTTTTTAGAATATTAGAGAATTATGGAATTTTATTTCCGGAATTGGTCACGTGGGGCCAACGGGAGGAATTTGCGGTTTTGCGGGGCCCACTTTGTTGTAGAGATTTTTGGCATTACGGATATTTTCGGAAGATGAAATATTTTGGACGAGTAGGAGTGCGACACATGGCAGCCCCCATGTGGCCCAATGGCCGAAAATTAGGGGGACCACTTGGCTTGGACGTTTTTTGTGGGGGATAAGTGGCAAGCCACTTGTCCCATTTTTGTGGTGGACATATCGTTGGTAGATTACCCACACACATGTCCCCAATCCTCACCTTACACTTGCTTTAATCTTGGCCATTGATTTCTCTATAAATATCCCTTGGTTGCAAGACTTTATTCATCCACATTAGAGAGTTTCAAAGGCAAAAATTATACTCTCTCCCCTTAGGTGTTCTCTTCCAACTCCCCCTTTGTGTAGACAAAATTCTTCAAGTGTTGGTATAGTCTCAAATACCTTAGCCTAAATCCCTTGTAGTATTCCAAATTTATCCCAACATAAGAGCCCGGAAATACTACTTTATTCCAATAGTCGCAAAATGAACCCTAGGAAAATCTTCATAGTTGGTTGAAGTGTTAAGAGAAGTTGTTTAGAAACTTCTAAGGGTTGCTTGGAGCGGGTTGGAGCGTAAGGAATTGGAGCTAAACGTTGCTCAGAATCGACTTATAAATCTTGGATAATTTTGGGCTTATCGAGGTAATGATCTTTGTCCCCCTATTGTAATTGGATATTACATATTGTAGTAGTTTAGAATTGAGTATAAGATATATTGGAAGGATAATTATAAATAATTGAATTGTATTTACATTTGACTGTATTTACAGTAGACTTGTAGTATTATTGCGGGGCAGTGTTGTACACGTCCGGTTAGACGTGTAACACCCCCTTGGAGTTGTTGGCTTGGTAGCAGACCTTGTTTGAGGAGGAAATTTATGATTTGCGAGAAGTCTTTGCCGAATTTTCCGTAGAATAAGGAACCTTGTACTTTGAATTGTGCTACAAAGAGATCGAGAATGTTATACCCCGTATTTCCAGAGTATGTATGTGAGGACGTACGTACGAGAATACGACATTTAAATTGGAAAGGAAGAAAGATGTGATTTTTTCGACAGAAAAGTTTCCGGTTTTTGTGAAGGAAAAAGGTTCGTCATTGGGGATTTGATTTCCAGTTTTGGTATTCGGACTTTTGGGATTATTTTAGAAGTATTGGAATTTTATTTCCGGAATTGGTCACGCGGGGCCCACGGGAGGTTTTACGGTTTGTGGGGCCCACTTTAATTCGGATTTTTTCCGAGAGACGAAATATTTTGGACCAATAGGAGGGCGACATGTGTCACCCTTATGTGGCATGGGTTGGACGAAAATTTCTGGGCTAGTGGACAAGTCAAATGGTCAAGTCTTGGAAGATAATTTTTGGGATAGTGGGAGTAGGTGAAAACGTTTTTTGTGGGCATGTGGAGGTTGGCCTTGGACGTGTTTTTGTGTACATGTGGAGGCCACATGGCTCTTTGTTGTGGGGGACATATGTCCCAATGTTGTGGTGGACATATGTCCCAAAATTGTGGTGGACACTTGGTTGGAAGACTTCATCCATCACATGGATCCTAATCTTCACCTTACATATGTTTTGATCTTGGCCCTTGAGTGTCCTATAAATACCCCCCTTAGTTGAAGACTTATTTCATCCACACTTGAGCAATTTCCAAGTCTCAAAATACTCCCTCCCTTTGATTGAAGTTCTCGTCCAAACACCCCTCTCCCTTAGCCAAAGTTGTCCAAAAATCCTTAGAGTTTTAAGTGTTCTTCCTTAGAATATTAGGAAGATTATTAACCAAGTGTTGGAAAAGAATTCACACCCTTAGCCCCTAAAGTACCCCCTTGGCCGAGAGTGCCACAAATTGTAGCCTAAGTGTTCTTCACTTTTGGAGTGAAAGTGTTTAAGAGAAGTTGTTTAGAAACTTCTAAGGGTTTCTTGGAGCGGGTGGAGCGTCTGAGAATAGGAGCTAAACCTTGCTCAGGATCGACTTATACCTTGGATAATTTTGGGCTTATCGAGGTAAATAATCTTGTCCCCCCATTGTAATTGGAAATTACATGTTGTAGTAATATATAGTTGAGTATACTATATATAGAATGAATATTGAAAAGAATTGAACTGTAGTTACTTAGAAGGATATTAAAGAAGAAGCGACGTAATTACATTGGTGTATTCTGATGAACTTGTGTAGTATTCTTGTGAAGTATAATTGAGCAACGTCCGGTTAGGCGTGTAAACCCCCGAGTTGTTGGCACTGTGCGAACTGAGTAGAGAGGAGATTTATGTGGTTACGGGGTGGGGGGTCTTTGCGAATTTTATGTAGAATAAGGAATCTTGCATTTAGAATATTCTATGAGGAGATCTAGGAGTTGATAGGCGTTTTGTGGCCTTATAGGTTGCAGTACTACGAGTGGCGTATTCTACTTGAAGAGTGGAAAAGGCTAGCGAGTTCTGATCTTGTGGGCGTTTTGCTAATTGTCGATAATCGTCGCGAGGTATGTGAACCTCTTCCTATCTTTTCTAGCATGATATGTTGTGAACTAGGTAGTACGGTAGACGTACATGTGTTAAGTGAATTTGGTTGGTTTACAACATAAAGTGTTATAACGGCTTTATGGGAAGTTTGTTATAACAACTTTATGTGGGTAAAGGAATGGTTGGTGGTTTTTAAAAGATAAATGACTTGATGTGAATTAATAATGACTTGGTTTGTGTTAAAAAGTTATGAAACCGTTTTTTTGAGAAATGGGTAATTGGGTTTTAAAAGGAATAATGTTATATTGATTTTTCGGAAATGAGCAGTATAGAACAAACCATCGGCGTTAATAAAGGAAAATGTATTGACTAATTAATTATTATTAAAACCGATAGAAACCTCCATCTGCATAGAAGCTAAGATAAGACAAAATGATATTACATTTTCTAGATCATTCTTTGCTTTAATAAGATTGTTATAAACAAGGATAAACTACTCACACTTAAGGCATATGTCACTCAAATTGTTTTAAAAGAGATTACGTTATTAAGTGATTAAGACTATGAACTATGAAATCTTTCGAAAATAAGAGACTTGAGTATTTGAAATTAGGCAAACTTGAACTTTTGGAAAAGAATGTTGTTACTTGATTTTAAAAAGGAAAGTGTGTTGGTTTATTTAAAAATGTTAGTCACTCTATTTTTAATACTACGGTATCGGGTGACCTTTGTAAAAGGAATAAATCTTTTAAAAGAATTTAACGTATGTAGTACTTTGGGGTTAAAACCCGGACTTTGACATAAAATGAAAGTACCTCGAGTTGGGTGTAACTTACCTATGTTTGTGTGTGATAGCCTTGTTATGCAAGTATTGTATTTCTATACCACGCGTCTCTCGATGGAGGGGCGATTTGTTATGATCTTACTTGGGCGTCTGCGGTGACGGAGGATTCCGCAGTGCGATCACGGTGATAGTGTTATTCCATGGACTAGCTCTCCATGAGGTTTTACTGATTCGGCCTTGGTATCTGGTGGTTGGCTTTTGTACTTGCCCCATCTCGTGGTTGATTCGGCCTTGGTACCTGGTAGTTAGCCTTCGCGACTTGCCAGTTCGGTTTGTGGCGAATCTCGTGATCACGGCTTGGTACGATAGTTAGCCCGTACTTGCCGGTCACTCGTGACACGACGCTTGGTACACAGTAGTCGACTTTCGTACTTGCCCCGTGTCAGCTTCGTGTTTTGGTTGTATAGTATTGTTAGTCCGACTTTGGTATCTGGTAGTTGGCTTTCGTACTTGCCTCGGTCAGTTGATGATGCGACTTTGGTATCTGGTAGTTAGCCTTCGTACTTGCCCCGTACGGTTTTATGACACAGGTGGGACCTGGTGTTCCTATGTACTCCTTGGTATTGTTATATCATAGATTGCCGGTAGTGAGGAAGGAATTCCACGGGCACGATTGATGTTGTGGGCGTGAGACCCATGGTTATATTTTGAGTGATGACTTTGAGGGCGTGAGTCCCTGACTTGACATGACTGCTTATATGTTGTGGACTGTAGTCTGGTTATCATACATGTCTCCTGTTTTATATAGACTGTTATGATTTCATTTCTGATATTTTGATTTCACATACTTGGTACTGTTGTGCGACCTCGCCGAGCTGCGTTTATGTCGCGGTAAGTACCGGTTGTTGATCTCGCTCATAGGATCACGATTCAGCGTTTGGGAAGCTCCGTTTCTCGGATGCTTATCTTTTGGTATGATTTCTGAGATTGTAGGTTCTTGTACATTGAGGGTATGGCGGGGCCTGTCCGTCATTGTTATAAAATTCTTAGAGTGCATGAAATGCTTGTTGTGGTAGGGTTTGTAAAGGATATAATTGTTCGGGTTTATGTATATATCTGAAGGTGACCGTTTTGGTTGCTGTGTTACACCTCGTAGTTCGGAGTATGTATACGAGGGCGTCGTGCGAAAATCGACATTAAAATTGGAAAGGAAGAAAGATGTGATTTTTACGGAAAAGTTTTGGATTTTGTGAAGGAAAAAGGTTCGTTAATGGGAATTGGATTACGGTTGGTATTCGGAATTTTGGAATATTTGAGAATTATGGAATTTTATTTAGGAATTGGTCACGTGGGGCAGACGGGAAAATTTACGGTTTTGTGGGGCCCACTTTATTTTGGATTTTTGGCATTACGGATATTTTGGAAGATGAAATATTTTGGGCCGAGTAGAGGCGACACGTGTCACCCCATGTGGCCGTGTTGGCGGGTGGAGAAGAGACAAGTGTCCGTAGGCGTTGGAAGTGGACAAGTGGCTAGCCACTTGTCCCATTTTGTGGTGGACATGTGGTTGGTAGAATCCACACCCGTGTCCCCAATCTACACCACACACTTGCCTAGATCTTGGCCCTTGATTTCTCTATAAATAACCCCTTGATTTCAAGACTTTATTCATCCACTTAAGAGTTTCCAAGGCAAAAAAAATATATACTCCCTCCTTAGTGTTGTTCTCGTCCAACACCCCCCACCCCCCTTTGTGTAGAAAAATTCTTCAAGTGTTGGTATAATCCCAAATACCTTAGCCTTGTAATCCCTTGTAGTATTCTAAAGTAATCCCAACATAAGAGCCCAGAAATACTACTTTATTCCAATAGTCGTAAAACGAAACCCTAGGAAAATCATCATAGATGAGTGAAGTGTTAAGAGAAGTTGTTTAGAAACTTCTAAGGGTTTCTTGGAGCGGGTTGGAGCGTAAGGAAGTGGAGCTAAACGTTGCTCAGGATCGACTTAAAAAACTTGGATAATTTTGGGCTTATCGAGGTAATGATCTTTATCCCCCTATTGTAATTGGAGATTACATTTTGTAGTAATGTATAATTGAGTATATGATTTATGGAAGGGTGATTAAAAAGAATTGAATTGTATTTACATTGGACTGTATTTACAGTAGACTTGTAGTATTATTATAGGGCAGAATTGTACACGTCCGGTTAGACGTGTAATCCCCTCTGAGTTGTTGGCTTGGTAGTGGGCCTTGATAGTGGAGGTTATTTATGTGGTTACTGGGGAGGTCTTTTGAATTTTCGTAGAATATGGAACCTTGTACTTAGAAATATTCTACGAAGGATCTAGAAGTTAATAAGCGTTTATGGCCATTATAGGTTGAAGTACTACGAGTAGCGTATTCTACTTGAAGGATGGAAAAGGCTAGCAGGGTTATAGTACTTTGGAGCATTTTGCTAATTGTCGATAATCGTCGCGAGGTATGTGAACTTCTTCCTATCCTTTCTAGCATTATTGTTGTGAAATATATATAGTGCGGTAGACGCACGTGTGTTTAAAGGAATTTGATTTTCCTTTTGTGTCCTTGACTTGATTCCAAAGTTAAGTGACTTGTTATGAAATATTAAGGACTTGAATTATGTTAAAAAGTTGTAAAACCTCACTCATGAGTAATGGGTGTGTGGTCTTTTAAAGAATAAAGTTATCTTGATTTCGAAAATGAGAATAGTTGTCCTTGGTTGGTTTAAAACATAAAGTGTTATAATAGCTTTATGGGAAGTTATTTATAACGATTTTATGAAAACAAAAGAATGGTTTTATCATTGGATTTAAAATGATAAAGATTAAGAGACTGATTTTTGAAAGTAAAGAGACTTGACTTATAAACAACTTGATTTTGGGAAAGGAGAAGTAACTTGATTTAAAGGTATAGACTACTTGTTTTTAAAAGAGTAAGACACTTGGTTTAAAAAAATATATTGCTACTTGACTTTAAAAAGGAAAAGTTTCTTTGTTTTAAAGGAAGGCATGGTTTTGTCTTAAAATGGTTTTAAAAAGGAAGGCATGCTTTTGTCTTAAGATTGGTTTAAAAAGAAGGTATGGAAATTGTTTTGGTTTACTTAAAAAATAGTTACTCTATTTTGATACTACGGGTATCGTGTGACTTTTGTGAAAGAAATTGATCTTTTTTTTTAGAGTTGAAGTATGTAGTACTTTAGGGTTAAAACCCGGATTTGTTGACATGAAATAAAAGTACCTTGTGCGAGTAACTTGACTATGTTGGCTTGTGATAGCCTTGTAATACTTTCTTGTTGGTTTGATAAGTAAACATGTTATGATGCTACGTGTGTTAGTGTCTTGTGACGTTTGTGTAAGGGGGTTTTCTTGTTGTGTTTATGTTGTTTAACGATAAGAAGTTATGCTGGTATTATATCACTTACCCCCCTGACTTGTTATGCCGAGGGTTAGCGGCCCCCGATGCGAGGAATACCTCATGCGGGTCCATGGGACCTATGCGGAGCTGCGAGAGTTCCAGGATGATCACTCCGGGTGTGTTACGCCGATTCGAGGAATACCTCATGCGGTCCATGTGACTATGTGGACTGCGGGAGTCCACGTTGATGCCGAGGGTTAGCTACCCCCAATGCGAGGAATACCTCATGCGGACCTAGGTGGTCTATGCGGACTGCGGAAGTTCCAGGATTAGGCTCGCGTAATGATACTATGGGCGATTGGCCTTGCTTCGATCATTAGCGGCCTAGAAAAGACCAGTTACGTTATATCTATTTTGCTCTTGTTATCTTTGTGGCACTATGTGCGGTTAAATTGGTTGTTAAATGCGTATTTGTAATTGGTTTTAAAATGTTATGATTTTATTTGAAGACTTTCTGATTTCACATACTTGGTACCTGTTATGCGACCTCCTTGAAGCTGCGTTAAATACGCGGTAGAAACACCGGTTGTCGATCCTCGCTCATGGATCACGATTCGGCATTTTAGGAAGCTCGTTTCTCGGAGGCTTATCTTTTAGTATAGTCCGCATCGTTGTAGTACTTACATTCGGGGGTATGGCGAAGCCCTGTCGTCGTAGTTAGGTTACATTCTTAGAAGTGCAAATCTTTATGGGCGGGGTTTGTAAAAGGGATGTAAGCATTCGTGTTTAATCATTTTATATATATGTAGAAAGGTGACCGTTTTGGTTAGCCTATTTTTCTTATTGTATATCTTGTTTCATGTGTAAGTTTTATTTCCATGATTTTCTACGATGTTGTATCACTAGGGTGCCGGGGTAAGGCACGATCCACGGGCAGGCAGTCGTGACAAAAGTGTATCAGGCGATTAATCCTCGGAAAGTGTCTGACGTATCTAGTAGAGTCTTGATTATCGGCGTGTTGTGCACCACACCTATAATCAGGAGGCTGCAGGATATTTAGGATTGGTTTCTATTCTTCTAACTCTGAGATCGTGCCTTAGAGATGTGTTATAAGTTGGACTCCCTCTGGCGTATTCGTATGTGCTAGTTATGCCTCTACACAAGACAACCAGAGCCCGAAGGCGAGCGGCGAGAGGAGCTGCGAGTAGAATACGAGAGGTTACGAGGCACAGCCCGGTCATTACACGAGATAGTGCTTCATTCGGGAGTTACTGCGGCCGCTAGCCCGAGAGAGTTTAGAGCGTGCGGTAGCTCACGAGACCACGATACCTGAGCCTCTAGTCCCACGACCAGGAACAGAGGATATGGTTACGAGGAGATGGCCCAGTTACTAGCTCGTCTTGTAGCGAGGCATGAGGATGAAGCGGGGCGGTGGTACGATGTACACCCCAGAATCGACGGGTTGAAACTTCGGGACTTTTTGGAGTTGCAGTCCACTAGAGTTCTATGGGTCGAGGACTGAGGATGATCCTCAGGAGTTTATACGACAGTTGTAGCGGATCATGAGAGTGATCGAGGCCTCAGAGACAGAGTCGGCGGTATTAGGTTCACATCGGCTGCGTGATACTACAGTCGACTGGTTTGATTCATGGGAACTATCCCAGGGGAGCATGCGCCTCCAGCTGGTTGGGACGAGTTCTCAGAGGCATTTCTTACACACTTCTTGCCCTCACAGATGAGGAGAGCTCGGGCAGATAGATTTATGAGGTTAAGGCAGAACGGGCGGACGGTTCGAGAATACAGTATCGAGTTTGACTCATTGGCTCGTTATGTCCCCGCTTTAGTGGCAGACATAGAGGATATAGTCAACCGACATGTCACAGGACTTGACGATTATCTAGTAGAGAGTTGTACAAGAGTAGCTCTTCAACCGGGCATGGATGTTGCCCGCGTACAGGCTTATGCACAGCAGACTGAGGAACGTAGAGATCGATGAATTAACCAAGATTAGCGAAGAATTGAGCAGCGGGGTCCTTGGTAACTTTCGAGGCGGACCTTCTCGGCCAGCGGTTATGCGCCTCGCCCGATGAGTGGTCCTCGCGGACTTGGGGCGTTCGGGGTCTTTAGGAGTTGGTCAGAGCTCCAGGGTTTCTGGTTCGCAGATTTACATAGGTTCTAGCCCAGTTGATTTTCCTCGGTGTTCACTATGTGGTAGACGTCATCGGAAATGTCATCTTTTACTAATGCTTGTTTTACCGGCCGTCGAGGACCGTGTGAGAGAGAATATCCTAGTAGGAGGGATACGGTGGGATGACTTAGCCTACGAGTTGAATTCTTGCGGTCGATGGTTCGTAGAGGAAGGGTGTTAGCGAGAGGCCACCACCCTCGGTATGGCGTTGTGGTAGGGGTTCTTATGGGAGTGTCGTACTACTTGATAGCTTGTTATGCTTGCGGCGGCGAGGCCATTTGCGAAATTATCCGATCAGGTGGCGCGGATGTTACGACTCACGCCGGGATCGGTGGCTTGTTCATCACCTTACGTAGTTATGCGCCCAGAGCGAGGATTTGATTAGAGGACAAAGGAAAGTGAGGCGATGAGTTCAGAGATATCTTCAGCCCTTAAGAGACTTGTTTAGGTCGTTATGGTAGATACATGTGGAGTGCTATGTACGGATAGCATTGTGTTAGGTGTGGATTAGAAAACATGGGTAGTTGAAAAGGGTAAGTCTGGGGACGAGAAAATGGTGAGCCTTAGAATTTATAACAGTTGGGACCTTGGATGCAAGGCCGTCCTGAGTGGATGATTTTACGGTTGGTCTTTGTCGAAGTACTTGGTATGCGTGAAATATATTATGGGATAATTCCATGGGTAGTGTGAGATGGAAGTGGTAGCTTTCATGACGTGAATTGGTAAGATTGTTCCGGATCGGGGAACGAGAGAGGTTGGCGTGAAGTGGGTCGGGTTGAGGCCATATCGCGGGTCAACCCGCAGCCCGGAATGTGGTGGGGTCAGTTTGAGGTGGTCCCGCCAGATGGTAGGGTCACAAGGGTGTTAGGCCCAAGTTTAGGTAACCATCGTACGAGTTCGTGGATGCGTTCGACCAGTAGTCGGGCCGATGAGGTCAGCCCATCTTGTCTTTCAGTTAGGACTGCTTACTCGGTGGAGGGTTATGCGAGATGTTTTGTATCAGGGAGGTTGTAAGGCTGCACGGGATTCCTACTTTTTATGACAGGCAGTGGAGCCCAGTTTTCGGCTATTTCTTTTGTTTCTGGAGGTTTTACCACGCGGGGTTAGGAACTCGGGTGAGTCTCGATGTGCATTCACCCTGGGCGACGACAAACAAGCGCGTTTTATCCAGACATTTGAGGATAGGTTACGGGCCGGTGTTTTGATTTCAGGGATAGCTGTAAGGATTATTCGCCTCTTGTTGAGTGAGTATTATAATAGCTACCATTTCAGTATTCGGATGTCGGCTTATGAAGCCTTGTATGGGCGGAAGTGTAGGTTGCTGATCGATTGGTTCGATGTTGGCAAGGTTCAGATACTGGGTCTATACTCGATTCTACAGGATGTGGATAGGGTGAAGCTTATCCAGAAGAGGTTATTAGCAGCTCAGAGTCAACAGAAATCGTGCGGATAATCGGCGTCGACACTTGGAGTTCAGGTTGACGGTGAGTCTTCTTGAAGGTACCACCCTGGAAGGGTGTGACAAGATTTGGGGAGCAGGGGAAACTTAGCCGAGGTACTTGGGCCTTTCCAGATCGCTTGTAGAATAAGGCCAGGTTGCCTATAAGTTAGCACTGCCGTCCGACTTAGGAAGCGTCGTCCGTCTTATGTTGCTATGATTCGGAAGAGTATCGGAGATCCATCCAGAGTGTTCCCAGTTAATGATGACCAAATTGGAGATGGTAACCCCGAGATTTTTTAAAACTGAAGCAATGACAGAAATTTGGTACGTATAGTAGGAAGAGTTCGCGTGTACGAGGAGGGTACAACGAGTAAGAAAGGAGGCGTAGATGTGTTAAGAAGATGGAAGTGTCCTTTTTATAAGTAAAGATGTGAAGAAAGTATCCTTTGGACCATGGGTGGAGCTAATGGTATTGTTATACGCTTTTGAGATGATTCTTCGTTGGCTTGGATGTGAGTTTTTGCGAGTGTGTGGTATTATGGCCAGGTGTGGCATAATTGGTTTTGTAAGTATAGTAGTGAAGACTATACCGACGCATGTGTGTTTAGAGACTTAGAAGGAACATTCGGGATGAATGTTTCTAAGGGGGGAAGAATGTTACACCCCGTAGTTCCAGAGTATGTATACGAGGACGTACGTACGAGAATACGACATTAAAATTGGAAAGGAAGAAAGATGTGATTTTTTCGACGGAAAAGTTTCCGGATTTTGTGAAGGAAAAAGGTTCGTTAATGGGAATTGGATTCCCAGATTTGGTATTCGGACTTTTTGGAATATTTGAGAATTATGGAATTTTATTTTCAGAATTGGTCACGTGGGGTCCACGGGGAAAATTTACGGTTTTGTGGGGCCCACTTTATTTTCGGATTTTTGGCATTACGGATATTTTCGAAAGATGAAATATTTTGAACGAGTAGGGGGGCGACACGTGTCACCCCATGTGGCCATGTTGGCCGAATTGGAGAAGGACAAGTGTCCATGGGCGTTGGAAGTGGACAAGTGGCTCCACTTGTCCCAATTTTGTGGTGGACATGTGGTTGGTAGAATCCACACCCACATGTCCCCAATCTACACCACACACTTGCCTAGATCTTGGCCCTTGATTTCTCTATAAATAACCCCTTGATTTCAAGACTTTATTCATCCACTTAAGAGTTTCCAAGGCAAAAAATATATATACTCCCTCGTGAGTGTTGTTCTCATCCAACACCCCCCCCCCCTTTGTGTAGAAAAATTCTTCAAGTGTTGGTATAATCCCAAATACCTTAGCCTTGTAATCCCTTGTAGTATTCTAAAGTAATCCCAACATAAGAGCCCGGAAATACAACTTTATTCCAATAGTCGTAAAACGAAACCCTAGAAAAATCTTCATAGATGGGTGAAGTGTTAAGAGAAGTTGTTTAGAAAATTCTAAGGGTTGCTTGGAGCGGGTTGGAGCTTAAGGAAGTGGAGCTAAACGTTGCTCAGGATCGACTTATAAAACTTGGATAATTTTGGGCTTATCGAGGTAATGATCTTTATCCCCCTATTGTAATTGGACATTACATGTTGTAGTAATGTATAATTGAGTTTATGATTTATGGAAGGGTGATTAAAAAGAATTGAACTGTATTTACAGTAGACTTGTAGTATTATTATAGGGCAGAATTGTACACGTCCGGTTAGACGTGTAATCCCCTCTGAGTTGTTGGCTTGGTAGTGGGCCTTGATAGTGGAGGTTATTTATGTGGTTCTGGGGAGGGAGTCTTTGCTGAATTTTTCGTAGAATATGGAACCTTGTACTTAGAAATATTCTACGAAAGGATCTAGAAGTTAATAAACGTTTTATGGCCATTATAGGTTGAAGTACTACGAGTAGCGTATTCTACTTGAAGGGTGGAAAAGGCTAGCAGGGTTATAGTACTTTGGAGCATTTTGCTAATTGTCGATAATCGTCGCGAGGTATGTGAACTTCTTCCTATCCTTTCTAGCATTATTGTTGTGAAATATATATAGTGCGGTAGACGCACGTGTGTTTAAAGGAATTTGATTTTCCTTTTGTGTCCTTGACTTGATTCCAAAGTTAAGTGACTTGTTATGAAATATTAAGGACTTGAATTATGTTAAAAAGTTGTAAAACCTCACTCATGAGTAATGGGTGTGTGGTCTTTTAAAGAATAAAGTTATCTTGATTTCGAAAATGAGAATAGTTGTCCTTGGTTGGTTTAAAACATAAAGTGTTATAATAGCTTTATGGGAAGTTATTTATAACGATTTTATGAAAACAA
Organism: Przewalskia tangutica; assembly: GCA_029844215.1. Lineage (NCBI taxonomy): Eukaryota > Viridiplantae > Streptophyta > Magnoliopsida > Solanales > Solanaceae > Przewalskia > Przewalskia tangutica. The sequence continues at coordinate 69,086,797 of CM056720.1, forward strand.
AAGAATGGTTTTATCATTGGATTTAAAATGATAAAGATTAAGAGACTGATTTTTGAAAGTAAAGAGACTTGACTTATAAACAACTTGATTTTGGGAAAGGAGAAGTAACTTGATTTAAAGGTATAGGTTACTTGTTTTTAAAAGAGTAAGACACTTGGTTTAAAAAAATATATTGCTACTTGACTTTAAAAAGGAAAAGTGTCTTTGTTTTAAAGGAAGGCATGGTTTTGTCTTAAAATGGTTTAAAAAAGGAAGGCATGCTTTTGTCTTAAGATTGGTTTAAAAAGAAGGTATGGAAATTGTTTCGGTTTACTTAAAAAATAGTTACTCTATTTTGATACTACGGGTATCGTGTGACTTTTGTGAAAGAAATTGATCTTTTTTTTTAGAGTTGAAGTATGTAGTACTTTAGGGTTAAAACCCGGATTTGTTGACATGAAATAAAAGTACCTTGTGCGAGTAACTTGACTATGTTGGCTTGTGATAGCCTTGTAATACTTTCTTGTTGGTTTGATAAGTAAACATGTTATGATGCTACGTGTGTTAGTGTCTTGTGACGTTTGTGTAAGGGGGTTTTCTTGTTGTGCTTACGTTGTTTAACGATAAGAAGTTATGCTGGTATTATATCACTTACCCCCCTGACTTGTTATGCCGAGGGTTAGCGGCCCCCGATGCGAGGAATACCTCATGCGGGTCCATGGGACCTATGCGGAGCTGCGGGAGTTCCAGGATGATCACTCCGGGTGTGTTACGCCGATGCGAGGAATACCTCATGCGGTCCATGTGACTATGTGGACTGCGGGTGTCCACGTTGATGTCGAGGGTTAGCTACCCCCGATGCGAGGAATACCTCATGCGGACCTAGGTGGTCTATGCGGACTGCGGAAGTTCCAGGATTAGGCTCGCGTAATGATACTATGGGCGATTGGCCTTGCTTCGATCATTAGCGGCCTAGAAAAGACCAGTTACGTTATATCTATTTTGCTCTTGTTATGCTGTGGCACTATGTGCGGTTAAATTGGTTGTTCGTACGTATTTGTAATTGGTTTTAAAATGTTATGATTTTATTTCAGTACTTTACAGTTTCACATACTTGGTACCTGTTGTACTGACCTCCTTCGGGGGGCTGCGTTCATGCCGCAGGTAGAGGTACACCGGTTGTCGATCCTCGCTCATAGGATCACAGTTCAGCATTTTGGGAAGCTCCGTTTCTCCGGAGGCTTATCTTTTGGTATAGTCCCCTGTCGTTGTAGGTACTTACATTCGTGGTATGGCGAACCTGTCCGTCGTAGTTGTGGTTACATTCTTAGAGGTGCAGTAATGCTTGTATGGCGGGGTTTGTAAAAGAGATGTAGCTGTTCGTGTTTAATCATTTTATATATATGCGAGAAGGTGGCGTTTTGGTTAGCCTATTTTTCTTATTGTATATCTTGTTTCATGTGTAAGTTTTTATTTTCACTGATTTTCTCTGATGTTGTATCACTAGGGTGCCCGGTAAGACACGATCACGGGCAGTAGTCGTGACAAAGTGGTATGAGCGATTAATCCTCGGAAAGTGTCTACACGTATCTAGTAGAGTCTTGATTATCGGCGTGTTGTGCACCACACCTATAATCAGGAGGCTGCAGGATATTTAGGATTGGTTTCCATTCTTCTAACTCTGAGATCGTGCCTTAGAGCTGTGTTATAAGTTGGACTCCTTCTGGTGTATTCATATGTGCTAGTTATGCCTCTACGCAAGACAACCAGAGCCCAGAAGGCGAGGCAGCGAGAGAGGCTGCGAGTAGAATCTGAGAGGTTCTGAGGCACAGGCCCGGTCATTACACGAGATAGTGCTTCATTCGGGAGTTACTGCGGCCGCTAGCCCTGGAGAGTTTAGAAGCGATGCGGTAGCTACTGAGACCACGATACCTGAGCCTCTAGTCCAACGGCCTGGAACAGAGGATATGGTTACGAAGAGATGTCCCAGTTACTAGCTCGGCTTGTAGCGAGGCATGAGGATAGACGGGGGGCCGGTGGTACCAGTAATACACCCCAGAATCGACGGGTTGAAACTTCGGGACTTTTTGGAGTTGCAGTCCACCAGAGTTCTATGGGTCGAGGACTGAGGATGATCCTCAGGAGTTTATATGACAGTTGTAGCGGATCATGAGAGTGATCGAGGCCTCAGAGACAGAGTCGGCGGTATTAGGTTCACATCGGCTGCGTGATACTGCAGTCGACTGGTTTGATTCATGGGAACTATCCCAGGGGAGCATGCGCCTCCAGCTGGTTGGGACGAGTTCTCAGAGGCATTTCTTACACACTTCTTGCCCTCGCATATGAGAGAGCTCGAGCGAATAGATTTGTGAGGTTGGCGAGCAGGCGGACGGTTCGAGAATCTGATGTCGAGTTTGACTCATTGGCTTGTTATGTCCCGCTTTAGTGGCGGACATGGAGGATAGAGTGCACCGATATGTCACGAGACTTGACGATTATCTAGTAGAGTTGTCTGAGTAGCTCTTCAACGGCATGGGCGTTGCCCGCGTCTGTGCTTATGCACAACATCGAGAGCGTAAGATCGGCGAATTAACCAAGATCGCGAGAAAGGGCGAGCAGCAGGTCCTTTGGTAACTTTCGGCGGACCTTCTCCGGCGTGATCGGTTATGCGCCTCCTCCGATCTGAGTGGTCCTCCAAACTTCGGGGCGTTCGGGGTATTTAGGAGTTGGTCGAACTCGGGTTTAGTTCCGCGATTTACATAGGTTCTAGCCGCCCAGTTGATTTTCCCTCGGTGTTCACTATGTGGTAGACGTCATCCCCGAAATGTCGTCTTTTTACTAATGCTTGTTTTACCAGTGCCGTCGAGCCATGTGAGAGAGAATGTCCTAGTAGGAGGATACAGTGGGATGACTTAGCCTACAGTCGATTCTTGGATTCGGTGGTTGGAGAGGAAGGGGTGTTAGCTGGAGGCCACCCGCTCGATATGGCCGTTGTGGTAGGGGTTCTTATGGGAGTGTCGTACTACTTGATAGCTTGTTATGCTTGCGGCCAGCGGGCCATTTGCGAGAAATTGTCCGACCAGTGGCGCGGATGTTACGACTCAACCTTCGGGATCGATGGTGGTTCATCACCTTACGTAGTTATCGCCCAGTGAGCAGGATTTGATTAGAGCGACAACGGGAAAGTGAGACAGTAGTTACAGAGATATCTTCAGCCCTTAAGAGACTTGTTTAAGTCGTTATGGTAGATACATGTGGAGTGCTATGTACGGATAGCATTGTGTTAGGTGTAGATTAGAAAACATGGGTAGTTGAAAAGGGTAAGTCTGGGGACGAGAAAATGGTGAGCCTTAGAATTTATAACAGTTGGGACCTTGGATGCAAGGCCGTCCTGAGTGGATGATTTTACGGTTGGTCTTTGTCGAAGTACTTGGTATGCGTGAAATATATTGTGGGATAATTCCATGGGTAGTGTGAGATGGAAGTGGTAGCTTTCATGACGTGAATTGGTAAGATTGTTCCGGATCGGGGAACGAGAGAGGTTGGCGTGAAGTGGGTCGGGTTGAGGCCATATCGCGGGTCAACCCGCAGCCCGGAATGTGGTGGGGTCAGTTTGAGGTGGTCCCGCCAGATGGTAGGGTCACAAGGGTGTTAGGCCCAAGTTTAGGTAACCATCGTACGAGTTCGTGGATGCGTTCGACCAGTAGTCGGGCCGATGAGGTCAGCCCATCTTGTCTTTCAGTTAGGACTGCTTACTCGGCGGAGGGTTATGCGAGATGTTTTGTATCAGGGAGGTTGTAAGGCTGCACGGGATTCCTACTTTTTATGACAGGCAGTGGAGCCCAGTTTTCGGCTATTTCTTTTGTTTCTGGAGGTTTTACCACGCGGGGTTAGGAACTCGGGTGAGTCTCAGTATTGCATTCACCCTCGGGCCGACGGACAAACAACGCGTTTTATCCAGACATTTGAGGATAGGTTACGGGCCGATGTTTAGATTTCAGGGATAGTTGTAAGGATTATTCGCCTCTTGTTGAGTGAGTATTATAATAGCTACCATTTCAGTATTCGGATGTCGCCTTATGAAGCCTTGTATGGGCGGAAGTGTAGGTTGCTGATAGATTGGTTCGATGTTGGCAAGGTTCAGATAGTGGGTCTATACTTGATTCAGCAGGATGTGGATAGGGTGAAACTTATCCAGAAGAGGTTATTAGCAGCTCAGAGTCAACAGAAGTCGTGCGGATAATCGGCGTCGACACTTGGAGTTCAGGTTGACGGTGGGTCTTCTTGAAGGTACCACCCTGGAAGGGTGTGACGAGATTTGGGAAGCAGGGGAAACTTAGCCGAGGTACTTGGGCCTTTCCAGATCGCTTGTAGAATAAGGCCAGGTTGCCTATAAGTTAGCACTGCCATCCGACTTAGGAGGCAGTACGTCTGGTCTTCCATGTTGCTATGATTCGGAAGAGTATCGGAGATCCATCCAGAGTGTTCCCAGTTAATGATGACTAAATTGGAGATGGTAACCCCGAGATTTTTGAAAACTGAAGCAATGACAGAAATGTGGTACGTATAGTAGGAAGAGTTCGAGTGTACGAGGAGGGTACAACGAGTAAGAAAGGAGGCGTAGATGTGTTAAGAAGATGGAAGTGTCCTTTTTTTAAGTAAAGATGTGAAGAAAGTATCCTTTGGACCATGGGTGGAGCTAATGGTATTGTTATACGCTTTTGAGATGATTCTTTGTTGGCTTGGATGTGAGTTTTTGCGCGTGTGAGGTATTATGGCCAGATGTGGCATAATTGGTTTTGTAAGTATAGTAGTGAAGACTATACCGGCGCATGTGTGTTTAGAGACTTAGAAGGAACATTCGGGACGAATGTTTCTAAGGGGGGAAGTGTTACACCCCGTAGTTCCAGAGTATGTATATAAGGACGTACGTACGAGAATACGACAGTAAAATTGGAAAGGAAGAAAGATGTGATTTTTCGACGGAAAAGTTTCCAAATTTTGAGAAGGAAAATGTTCGTTAAAGGGAATTGGATTCCCATATTTGGTATTCGGACTTTTTGGAATATTTGAGAATTATGGAATTTTATTTCCAGAATTGGTCACGTGGGGCCCACGGGGAAAATTTACGGTTTGTGGGGCCCACTTTATTTTCGGACTTTTGGCATTACAGATATTTTTCGGAAGACGGAATATTTTGGACGAATAGGGGGGGAGACACGTGTCACCCCCTCCCCCTTGAGGCCATGTGGGCCGATTGTTAGTGGTGTGTTGGACGATTTTTGGGTGGGACAAGTGGCTTGCCACTTGTCCCATTGTTATGGTGGACAAATGGTTGGCCAACTACCCACACACATGTACCCCATCCTCACCTTAAATTTGCTTTAATCCTAGCCATTGATTTATCTATAAATACCCCATTGATTTCAAGACTTCTTCATCCACCTAAATGTTTCTAAGTCACAAAAATCTCCCCCCCTCTCTTGTGTAGCTCTCGTCCGAAATCCCCCCCCCCCCCCTTTTGTAGAAAAATTCTTCAAGTGTTGGTATAGCCCCAAATACCTTAGCCTAAGTATTCCTAGTAGTATTCCAAAGTTATTTCAATACTAGGAGCCCGAAAATTCTACTTTATTCCTTTAGTCGAAAAATGAAGCCCTACAAAAATCTTCATAGCTTAGATGAAGTGTTATAGAGAAGTTGTTTAGAAACTTCTAAGGGTTGCTTGGAGCGGGTTGGAGCATAAGGAATTGGAGCTAAACGTTGTTCAGGATCGACTTATAAACTTGGATAATTTTGGGCTTATCGAGGTAATGATCTTTATCCCCCTGTTGTAATTGGAAATTACATGTTGTAGTAACGTATAGTTGAGTATACTATATGTAGAATGAATATGGATAAGAATAGAACTGTATTTACATAGAACTGTATTTACAGTAGACTTGTAGTATTATTGTGGAGTAGAATTGTACACGTCCGGTTAGACGTGTAACCCCCCCCCCCCCCCCGGGGATTGTTGGTTTGGTAGAAGGCCTCGTTAGAGGAGGAGATTTATGTGGTTGCGGGGGGGTAGGTGCTGCCGAATTTTCCGTAGAATAAGAAACCTTGTACTTAGAAATATTCTACGAAGGGATCTATAAGTTAATAGACGTTTTATGACCATTATAGGTTGAAGTACTACGAGTAGCGTATTCTACTTGAAGGGTGGAAAAGGCGAGCAAGGTTAGAGTACTTTGGAGCGTTTTGCTTATTGTCGATAATCGTCGCGAGGTATGTGAACCTCTTCCTATCCTTTCTAGCATGATATTTGTGAAATATATTTAGTTCGGTAGACGCACGTGTGTTTAAAGGAAGTTGATTTTCCTTTTGTGTCCTTGACTTGATTCCAAAGTTAAGTGACTTGTTATGAAATATTAAGGACTTGAATTATGTTAAAAAGTTGTAAAACCTCACTCATGAGTAATGGGTGTGTGGTCTTTTAAAGAATAAAGTTATCTTGATTTCGAAAATAAGAATGGTTTTATCATTGGATTTAAAATGATAACTTGACTTATAAACAACTTGATTTTGGGAAAGGAGAAGTAACTTGATTTAAAGGTATAGGTTACTTGTTTTTAAAAGAGTAAGACCCTTGGGTTAAAAAGTATATTGCTACTTAACTTTAAAAAGGAAAAAGTGCATTTGTTTTAAAGGAAGGTATGGTTTTGTCTTAAAATGGTTTAAAAAAGGAAGGCACGCTTTTGTCTTGAGATTGGTTTAAAAAGAAGGTATGGAAATTGTTTTGGTTTTACTTTGATGTCTTTTGACTTGAGTTTTAAATAATAAGAATCTTGAAGTGTTTCAAAAGAGTTATGAATCATTTTTGAAAGAAAAGAAATACTTGGTTTTAAAAGCTTAAGTGTTATACTAGCTTTATGGGAAGTTAGGTATAACGACTTAAGAAAGATAAAAGGAACGGTTTACATATTTGTTTATGAAAGTCTTGTATTGATTTCTGGAAAGTGTAGTAAGATGGTTTGATACGTAATCATGTTATGATGCTACGTGTGTTAGTGTCTTGTGATGTTTGTGTAAGGGGGTTATTCTTGTTGTGCTTACGTTGTTAAACGATAAGCGTTATCTTGCTATTATATCACATACCCCCCTGACTTGTTATGATACCGAGGACTTGCCACCCTCGATGCGAGGAATACCTCATGCGGTCTGTGTGACTATGCGGAGCTGCGGGAGTTCCAGGATGATCACTCCGGGTGTGTTACGTCACGAGAATGCCTCATGCGATGCAGTGTGACTATGCGGACTGCGGGAGTCGAGATGATGTCGCGGGTTAGCTACCGTCGAGAATACCTCATGCGGTGCATGTGACCTATGCGGACTGCGGGAGTTCGAGTTAAACGCATAATGATACTATGGGCGATTGGCCTTGCTTCGATCATTAGCGGCCTAGAAAAGACCAATTACATTATATCTATTTTTGCTCTTGTTTATGCTGTGGCACTATGTGCGGTTGAATTGGTTGTATTTGTAAGTGGTTTTAAAGATACTTTGATTTCATATCGCGATTTCTGATTTCACATACTTGGTACCTGTTGTACTTACCTCCTTCGGGGGGCTGCGTTCATGCCGCAGGTAGAGGTACACCAGTCGTCGATCCTCGCTCATAGGATCACAGTTCAGCATTTTGGGAAGCTCCGTTTCTCCGGAGGCTTATCTTTGGTAGAGGCCCTGTCATTGTAGGTACTTACATTCAGGGGTATGGCGGGGCCCTGTCCCGTCGTTGTTGTTATAACATTCTTAGAGGTTTGTAGTACTGATGCGCGAAAAGATGCACACACTTAAACGCAAGTGCACGTTATCGTGACAAGTAATATAGTCTTAGCAAGACCGAATATCGTCCACAATGATTAGGGTTCAAGTACCAAATATCTATCTTTTGGTATCTATTTGGTAAATTGATATTTGATTTTGTGGTTTATAACTATGAATTATAAAGGCTAATTTAACTAATGAGTTTACTTCAGTTGTGATGAGAATAGGGCTTCCACGTCTCCTCACTATCCGCTTATGTTACTTATTAATGCAATAACTTATGGTCTTCTTCTTTCGGAGAAAGCAGGTTCACTAAATCGTTTTATACTCCCGTTAGGGTTATATAAACACTCAACCCCAGTATTGCTCCTTTCTACCTTTCGGTGATAAGGATGACTCTATAGGAGGATTAAGACTAAGAACCTAGTTAGCATCACGCACAATGCGTAAAATTAGGGTTGTTAAGCCTCTCGTTAACGCTTCATAAATAATTGAGGTATTTTCATCCCCAATCCAAGAATGTCTACCCAACTTACAAGATATTCACAATCCCTCCTTTGAGTCGATTAGAAATCATATAGTGATAATTAGTTGTCAATTAACTACCAAGCATTCAATTCAATTATTGGATAGATCTCAACAAGAAGAAGAATAACCATAAGCGTCATTAAATCATAACATAAGTTTCTAGAGATTGACATGGAAAGCCCTATGAGGAATTAGTTCCTAGCCATTGACATGACAAGAACTAATTTCATGTTCTTCATAAAAGCGAAATAAAAACAAGAAAAGGAAAGGAAATTTACTAAACTAAGGTCTCAATCTCCAAGCAAGAAAGCCTTGTGTTGTGCAAGAAGGAACCCTTAAAAGCGCCTAGGGTTCTCCTTTTATAGGCCACAACGCCTCAACTTTTCCCTGCGGGCGACCCAAAATCCGTCCCGAAAACCTTATTTTTCCGCGTCGGCGCGTGCAGCGCGCTGAAATTCTACAATCCTTGGGTGATTTGGCGCGCGGCCAGTCTCTGTTATGCGTGGCGCGTGGCACTACAACTTCTGTAGCCTCTCGGATGTTTAGGCGCCGCGGCCCTGCACCTGCTGACATGAGGCGCCGCGGCGCTGGGTCTTCTGCGACCTCTGCGGATAGTGGCGCGCGGCCCTTCCGCGGGGCGCCTTGCGGTGCAGGTTTCAGCCTCGTTCGCCACTTTCTCTGTTTTTAGCTCTGGAATCTCCTCTTTTGCCCTCTTTTAGCTCCTTTTCCGCCATTTGGCCATTTTAACCACTTTGACTCAAAAGAAAGGAAAACTATCCTAATACGACACTTATATGTGTAAAAAGGGACAAAAGATTAACTAAAACTGACTCAAAAAGTGTATATAAAATACACCGATCAAATACCCCCAAACTTAACCTTTGCTCGCCCTCGAGCAAAGATAGAAAGAAAGAAATAAAAGACTCAAGAAATGAAAATAAAAGACTCACTGACATTGATCACTTTTGCTGCATTAGTGTTAACTAAAAAAAAACATGAAGGTTAGCAGAATAATATGCAGGAACATATAGCATGAAATTTTAGCATACTAAACACTTTAAGATAGATATTTCGCAAACTCATATTTATCATGCTTTAATGGAAGTCAATATACTAAATTGTTCATATAAATTCAAAAATCCTATGACATGCTTACTTGTTATTCTCCACTAATCCTGGATATGCATAAAAGAGATCTTCAGGACTTTAAGGGTTGTAATGTAGGCTTAGGTATAGGTAGGTAAAAACAGGCATTTAGGCTCATTCTGTGTACCATAAACTCTTTAGCTTTTCAGTATTTCCCTTTTCTTTTTGTTCTTTTCTTCACTTCAATTCTATCTTTTTCCCTCTTTTGTTTTGGGAGAATGAAGAGTATTATAATAACAAGCACCCCCAAACTTAGGCTTTTGCCTCTTTCTTATTACTTTTTTTATTGGGGTGCAACAAGCTCATTCACTCTTTTTGTCTCTGTTTTAACACAATTGATTCCACTACTTCACATTTTTACTTATGGCACAATTTGTGGGAATATAGGGTGTCAAAGAAGAAGTTTCAATTTTTAGGCTCAATGGGGCTGACTAGGGATATATTTAAAGTCCGGGATAGAAAAGAATGGTAAGAATTGGCTATCAAAGAAATGTCTGAGTCATCTCCCTAACATGCATATCCTAACTATTTCGCCTCAAATAGCAAGCAATCATAACACATAGGTTTTCATTATTTAGCATGCACAATCTAAGCAAGAAACTCCAAATAGACAGATTTTGTGAGTTTTTGGCATATCTAACCTAGGTGTTTAGATAGTTGCTTCAATTCCATTACATTATTCCACCTTACTTCACTAGGTGTTTCTAGCAACTACATCATACATGATCTTTTGACAGACAATTATGACTCAAAACGAAAAAAATTTGTGACTCAAAAATCCATAAAAACAATAAAAAGACTTAAATAAAACATAACAAGACACAAATAAACACCCCCCAAACTTAAATCACATATTGTCCCCAATGTGTGTAGACTCAAAGACAATAAAAGGAAATAAGACACTTACAGACTTTGGCTAAAATGGTGGTGGTGGTGGTGGTGGCATTGGATAATGCATGGACCACTGACTGAACAAGGAACTCATCTCATTGATTTGCTGTCGCGTTTCTTGCTGTCCTTGTATCACTGTGTCCAAACTCTGCATCATCCTCATCTGATTCTGAAGCAGTTGCTCCATCGTAGGCGCTGAGGGTTCTGCTTCTGTGGTTGGCTGGTGGCTGGGTCCTGCCGCATATTGAGCCTCTATTTCAGGCTCATCTTCGTCCATGGCGGCCTCTGCTGCTGCTGGTGGTTGTACCCTTCTTCTAGCTGCTGGGGGGCTTGGGTCTGGGAAAGAGTGCACTATCCCATATGTCACCGGCAGTTGGTTCCTCTCATTAGTATCAGTGGGTAGGATTTCGACTGCATTCATGTTGCACAAATCAGAGATAAGTGAGCCATGTCCCAATCCACCTGTTATCACCAACCTGCTGGTCTCTTCAATACTTTGCACTATCTCTTTTCCCACATCAATCGTCAACCCCCTCATAATTCTATATATCAACTTAATCCTATCTTCTGGCACTCTGGTGAAGTGCGTGGATGGAATCATGCGGGCACTGACGAAATATAGCCAACCCTTTGCTGCTTTGTTGAATTGGCACCTGCTCAGTGCTCTTGACCCATTTCTCGAAATATCAAAAGCAGCCCCAGGGTAGCTTATTGTGTCTGCAACGTTATTCCAGTCGATGTTGTTGGTGTTCCTAGACCATGTTCTAAAAGAGTTCCAATCACCATCTCCTCCTTCAACATCTACTGTTCTTAGAGACATGTTTATTCTTTATTGTCATCCAGCACATATCTTCCCCTCACAAAGCACTTGTTGTCTACCCTCTCCAGAAAGTTAGCATAGAATTCCCGTACCATTGCTGTGTTCATTGGCGCTAACTTCTCTGGGTTTACAAATCTTTTCCACCCCCTCATCTCAATAATTGCCCGAATGGGCTCATAGACATCCTCTTCCCCCAACGAATCCCTCTGGTAGTCCATTCCCCTTTCAGGTATTAAGGGTCTGGTATCAAGTTTTTTGTATCTTTGGAAGGCTTGGTAGCTTACAAACCTAGTATCATCGTATTGTGGGGTTGGGGTGGATGTGGAGGCTCTTCTTTTTCTGGTGGACATTTTTAAAATAGTTTCTGCAGCTTACAATTTAGTGGCACAAATGTTTCCTACACAATCAACAACTAGCAGCGAACACAACACCCCCAAACTTCAACTCTTCTACCCAATACCCAACCTCCTTTTCTACTCTTTCTCCAAACTTCACAATCAACTTTTTAGCACCCAAACTACTTCACAACTACAATACTCCTTCAAACTACTACCTCCTGTGACTTCAGTAAAGAACTCAAGAACAGAAAAAGATTACCTTTTTATGAGAGGATTCAAGCTGTTCTTGTTTCAAATGGTGGTTTGAGGCTATGGAATGGAGCTTTGTTGTTTGAGATAGCTAAGGGTTTTTAGGAATTTAAGAGTTTTGGTTGTGGTTGGGTTGGATTTGTGGGCAAATTTTTGGATTTTCGTGTGTTTTTGGAGAAGAAGGGTTAGGTTTTTGAAATTAGGATTGGGGAAAATCTGATTTCTGGGCGTTTTAAGTTTCTGGATTTCCGCTTTGGCGCCGCGGCCCTGCTTTTGGCGCCGCGGCGCCCAATCTTCTGCACTCCTTCGGGACTTTCTGCGCCGCGGCGCCTAAACTTGGCAAATTTTCTGGAATTCTGCCGCCGCGGCCCTGCTCCTGGGCGCCGCGGCGCTTAAACTTCAGCACCTCTACAGTTCTTTTGGCGCCGCGGCCCTGCTCCTGGGCGCCGCGGCGCTTACCCGCTTTTCTGGAAATCCTGGCGTTTCTTCAGTTTTTCGCCCTTCAGTTTATTTGCCTATCCCTGTCAATCACAACACAAACGCTACAACCCAAGACCGTGAGACTGTTCTAGATAAAATAAAATAAACTAAAGACAGGAATTAAAATAACATAATTGAAAACGTTGGGTTGCCTCCCACTTAGCGCTGTCTTTAACGTCTTTTAGCCGGACGCAAGTTCCTTAGTTTAATAAATGTGAGGTGTATTAACCCCACAACAAATCCATTTTTTCCACATTGTTCGTTTGTGCTAGTTATGCCTCTACGCAAGGCAACCAGAGCCCAAAAGGGCAAAGCGGCGAGAGGAGTCTGCGAGTAGAAACGTGAGGGTTACGTGGCACGAGCCCGGTCATTATCCGAGCAGCTTCATTCGGGGAGTTACGCTCGCCGCTAGCCCCATGAGAGTTTAGAAGCGTGCGGTAGCTCACGAGACGCGATACCTGAGCCTCTAATTCCACAGCCAGGAACAGAGGATATGAGTTACAAGGAGATGACCCAGTTACTAGCTAGTCTGGTGGCTGGGAATGAGGACGGACGGGAGCCGGTGGTTCCGGCAGTACCAGTGGTTCACCCTAGATCCGATAGTTTTGAGACTTCAGGACTTCTTGAGATTCTGATCCACGAGTCCTATGGATTGAGGACGAGGAAGATCATCGAGTTTATTCGACGATTCTGCGGATCATGAAAGTGATCAAGACCTCAGAGGCATTTCTTACACACTTCTTGCCCTCGCAGATGAGGAGAGCTCGGGCAGATAGATTTATGAGGTTGAGGAAGAACGGGTGGACGGTTCGGTAATACAGTATAGAGTTTGACTTTTTGGCTCGTAATGTCCCCGCGTTAGTGGCAGACATGGAGGATAGAGTGCACCGATATGTCACCGGACATGACGATTATCTAGTAGAGAGTTGTACAAGAGTAGCTCTTGATCGAGACATGGACATTGCGCGTCTGAGCTTACGCGCGCGAACTAAGGCGTGGAGATCGGCGGATTAACCAAGATCGGACAAGAGGGCGAGCGGCGGGGTCCTTTGGTAACTTTTGAGAGGACCTTACCGGCGTGGCCCGGTTATGCGCCTCCGCCCGATCTGAGTGGTCCTCCACGGACTTTAGGGCGTTCGGGGTATTTAGGAGTTGATCGAACTCGGGGTTTCAGTTCCACAGTTGCATAGGTTCTAGCGGCCAGTTGATTTTCCTCGGTGTTCACTATGTGGTAGACGTCATCCTTAGAAATGTCGTCTTTTTACTAATGCTTGTTTTACCGGCCGTCGAGGGCCATGTGAGAGAGAATGTCAGGAGGAGGAGGATACAGTGGGATGACTTAGCCTACCAAGTCGATTCTGCGGATTGGTGGGTCGGAGAGGAAGGGGTGTTAGCAGGAGGCCACCCCACCTCGGTATGGCGTTGCGGTAGGTGTTCTTATGGGGAGTGTCGTACTACTTAGATAGCTTGTTAGGCTTGCGGCCAGCAGGGCCATTTTGCGAGAAATTGTCCGAACAGTGGCGCAGAGCGTTACGGACCGAGCCCGGGATCGATGGTGGTTCATCACCGTCAGAGTTATGCACCCAATGAGCGGGATTTGATTAGGCGACAAAGGAAAGTAAAGCGTGAATTCAGAGATATCTTCAGCCTTAAGAGACTTGTTTAGGTCGTTATGGTAGATACATGTGGAGTGCTATGTTCGGTTAGCATTGTGTAAGTTGTGATTAGAAAATATGGGTAGTTGAAAAGGGTAAGTCTGGGGACGAGAAAATAGGGAGCCTTAGAATTTATTACAGTTGGGACCTTGGATGCAAGGCCGTCCTGAGTGGATGTTACGGTTGGTCTTTGTCGAAGTACTTGGTATGCGTGATATATATTGTGGGATAATTCCATAGGTAGTGTGAGATGGAAGTGGTAGCTTTCATGACGTGAACTGGTAAGATAGTTCCGGATCGGGGAACGAGAGTTTAGTACGAAGTGGGTCGGGTTGAGGCCATATCGCGAGTCAACCCGTAGCCCGGAATGTGGTGGGGTCAGTTTGAGGTGGTCCCACTAGATGATAGGGTCACGAGGGTGTTAAGCCCAAGTTAGGTAACCATTGTACGAGTTCGTGGATGCGTTCGACCAACAGCCGGGCCGATGAGGTCAGCCCATCTTGTCTTTCAGTTAGGATTGTTTACTCGGCGGAGGGTTATGTGAGATGTTATCAGGAAGGTTGTAAGGCTGCACGGGGTTCCTACTTTTATTTTATGGCAGGAAGTGGAGCCCAGTTTACGGCTATTTCTTTTTTCGGGAGGTTTTACACGGCGGGGTTAGGAACTCAGGTGAGTCTCAGTATTGCATTCACCCTCGGGCCGACGGACGAACAACGCATTTATCGCACATTTGAGGGCGAGTTACGGGCGGTGTTTTGATTCGAAGTCATTGTGAGGATTATTTGCCTCTTGTTGAGTGAGTATTATATAGCTACCATTTTAGTATTCGGATGGTGCCTTATGAAGCCTTGTAGTAAGATGGTTTGATAAGTAATCATGTTATGATGCTACGTGTGTTAGTGTCTTGTGATGTTTGTGTAAGGGGGTTATTCTTGTTGTGCTTACGTTGTTAAACGATAAGCCCGTTGTACTGCTATTATATCACATACCCCCCTGACTTGTTATGATGCCGAGGACTTGCCACCCTCGATGCGAGGAATACCTCATGCGGTCTGTGTGACTATGCGGAGCTGCGGGAGTTCTAGGATGATCACTCCGGGTGTGTTACCCGATGCGAGGAATGCCTCATGCGGTCTGTGTGACTATGCGGACTGCGGGAGTCCAGGATGATGTCGCGGGTTAGCTACCGTCACGAGAATACCTCATGCGGTGCATGTGACCTATGCGGACTGCGGGAGTTCCAGGATTAGACACGCATAATGATACTGTGGGCGATTGGCCTTGCTTCGATCATTAGCGGCCTATAAAAGACCAGTTACATTATATCAATTTTTTCTCTTGTTTATGCTGTGGCACTATGTGCGGTTGAATTGGTTGTATTTGTAAGTGGTTTTAAAGATACTTTGCTTTCATTTCAGTACTTTACAGTTTCACATACTTGGTACCTGTTGTACTGACCTACTTCGGGGTGCTGCATTCATGCCGCAGGTAGAGGTACACCAGTCGTCGATCCTCGCTCATAGGATCACAGTTCAGCGTTTTGGGAATCTCCGTTTCTCCGGAGGCTTATCTTTGGTATAGTTAAACAACCAAGTATGTGAAACACTTTATGTTTTAAACCAACCAAGGACAACTATTCTCATTTTCGAAATCAAGATAACTTTATTCTTTAAAATACCACACACCCATTACTCATGAGTGAGGTTTTACAACTTTTTAACATAATTCAAGTCCTTAATAATTCATAACAAGTCACTTAACTTTGGAATCAAGTCAAGGACACAAAAGGAAAATCAAATTCCTTTAAACACACGTGCGTCTACCGCACTATATATATTTCACAACAATCATGCTAGAAAGGATAGGAAGAGGTTCACATACCTCGCGACGATTATCGACAATTAGCAAAATGCTCCAAAGTACTATAACCTTGCTAGCCTTTTCCACCCTTCAAGTAGAATACACTACTCGTAGTACTTCAACCTATAATGGTCATAAAACGTCTATTAACTTCTAGATCTCTTCGTAGAACATTTCTAAGAACAAGGTTCCATATTCTACGAAAAATTCGGCAGCACCCCCCCCTCGTAACCACATAAATAACCTCCAATACCAAGGCCTGCTACCAAGCCAACAACTCAAAGGGGATTACACGTCTAACCGGACGTGTACAATTTGCCCCACAATAATACTATAAGTCTCATCAGAATACAATCCAATGTAAATCTGATTCAATTCTTTTTAATCATCCTTCCATAAATCATATACTCAATTATACATTACTCTGACATGTAATCTCGATTACAATAGGGGGATAAAGATCATTACCTCGATAAGCCCAAAATTATCCAAGTTTTATAAGTCGATCCTGAGCAACATTTAGCTCCTATTCTGTACGCTCCAAACCGCTCCAAGCAACCCTTAGAAGTTTCTAACAACTTCTTTTAAACACTTCAACCAACTATGAAGATTTTCCTAGGGTTTCACTTTGTGACTATTGGAATAAAGTAGTATTTTCGGGCTCTTAGTATAAAGATAACTTTAGAATACTACTAGGGATACAAGGCTAAGGTATTTGGGATTATAACAATACTTGAAGAATTTTCTACACAAAGAGGGGTGTTTGGACGAGAACAACTAAGGGGAGGGAGTATAATTTTTGCCTTGGAAACTCTCTAAGTGGATGAATAAAGTCTTGAAATCAAGGGGTATTTATAGGCCAACCAATGGCTAGGATCAAAGCAAGTGTAAGGTGTAGATTGGGGACATGTGGGTGTGGGTTCTACCAACCACATGTCCACCACAAATTTGGGACAAGTGGCTAGCCACTTGTCCACTACAAAAACGCCCCACATGCCAAGTGGCACTCCAAATCGGCCATAGGGCCACATGGGGGTGACACGTGTCGCCCCCCTACTCGTCCAAAATATTTCAAATCCCGAAAAGATCCGTAATGCCAAAAATCCGAAAATAAAGTGGGCCCCACAAAACCGTAAATTTCTCCCGTGGGCCCCACGTGACCAATTCCGGAAATAAAATTCCATAATTCTAAAATAATCCCAGAAGTCCGAATACCAAATCTGAGAATCCAATTCCCATTAACGAACCTTTTTCCTTCACAAAATCCGGAAACTTTTCCGTCGAAAAATCACATCTTTCTTCCTTTCCAATTTAAATGTCGTATTCTCGTACGTACGTCCTCATATACATACTCTGGAACTACGGGGTGTAACATTCTCCCCCCCCTTAGAAACATTCGTCCCGAATGTTCCTTCTAAGTCTCCAAAACATACCTGTGCCGGTATAGTCTTCCCTACTATACTTACGAACCAATTATGCCACACATGGCCATAATACAACATACGCGCAAAAACGCACATCCGAGCCAACGAAGAATCGTCTCTAAAGCGTATAACAATACCATTAGCTCCATCCATGGTCCAAAGGATACTTTCTTCACATATTTACTTATAAAAAAGACACTTCCATCTTCTTAAGACATCTTCGCCTCTTTTCTTACTCGTCGTACCTTCCTCGTACACTCAAACTCTTCCGACTATACGTACCACATTTCTGTCATTGCTTCAGTTTTCAAAAATCTCGGGGTTACCATCTCCAACTTGGTCATCATTAACTGGGAATACTCTGGATGGATCTCCGATACTCTTCCGAAACCTAGCATCATAGAAGACCGGACGTACTGCCTCCTAAGTCGGACGACAGTGCTAACTTATAGGCAACCTGGCCTATTCTACAAACGATCTGAAAAGGCCCAAAGTACCTCGGCTAAGTTTCCCCTGCTTTCTAAATCTCGTCACACCCTTCCGGGGTGGTACCTTCAAGAAGACCCACCGCCACGAACTCCAGTGTCGACGCCGATTATCCATCGACTTACGCTGACTCGACTGCTAATAACCTTTTATGGATAAGCTTCACCCTATCCACATCTGCTGAATCAAGTATGGACCATTTATCGAACCTTGCCAACATCGAACCAATCGATCAGCAACCTACACTTCGCCCATACGAGGCTTCATAAGGCGACATCGAATACGTAAATGGTAGTTATTATAATACACACTCAAGAGGCAAATAATCCTTACTACCTCAAATCAAAACACCGGCGTAACCTATCCTCAAATGTCGGTTAAAACGCTGTTGTTTGTCGTCGGCGAGGTGAATGCAATCGAGACTCACTGAGTTCCTAACCCCGCTGGTAAAACCTCGTAAATAAAAGAAATAGCCGAATCGGGCACCATCGTCATAAAAGTAGGAATCCTGCGGCACTTACAACCTTCCCCGATACATAACATCTCGCATAACCTCCGCGAGTAAGGCGATGATGAAAGACAAGATGGGCTGACCTCATCGGCCCGACTACTGGTCGAACGCATCCACGAACTCGTACGATGGTTACCTAAACTTGGGCCTAACACCCTCGTGACCCTACCACCTGGAGGGACCACCTCAAACTGACCTCACCACATTTCGGGCTGCGGATTGACCCGAGATATGGCCTCAACCCGACCCTCTTCGCGCAAACCTCTCTCGTTTCCCGATCCGGAACGATCTTACCAATTCACGTCATGAAAGCTACCACTTCCATCTCACACTACCCATGGAATTATCCCACAATATATTTCACGCATACCAAGTACTTCGACAAAGACCAACCGTAAAATCATCCACTCAAGACGACCTTGCATCCAAGGTCCCAACTATTATAAATTCTAAGGCTCACCATTTTCTCGTCCCCAGACTTACCCTTTTCAACTACCCATGTTTTCTAATCCACACCTAACACAATGCTATCCGTACATAGCACTCCACCTGTATCTACCATAACGACCTAAACAAGTCTCTTAAGGGCTGAAGATATCTCTGTAACTACTGCCTCACTCCCTTTGTCGCTCTATTCAAATCCTGCTCTGCTGGGCGCATAACTACAGAAGGTGATGAACTAGCCACTGATCCCGAAGGCTGAGTCGTAACATCCGCGCCACCTCTGGTCGGACAATTTCTCGCATAATGGCCCTGCTGGCCGCAATCATAACAAACTATCGAAGTAGTACGACACTCCCCATAAGAACACTTACCACAACGGCCATACCGAGGTGGGGGTGGCCTCTTCAGGATAACACCCCTTCCTCTCCGAACCACTGAATCCGCAACTGACCTGGTAGGCTAAGTCATCCCACCTGTATCCCTCATACTAGGACATCTCTCCTCACATGGCCCTGACGGCCGCTGGTAAAACAAGCATTAGTAAAAAGACGACATTTCCCGGAATGACGCCTACCACGTAGTGAACACTTGAGGAAAAACTGAATCTGGCTGGCTAGTGTCACGACCCGACCCCGGGCCCGTGACTGGTGCCTTACCCCGGGCACCCTAGTGATACAACATCAGAGAAAATCAGCGGAAATAAGAACTTACACATGAAATAAGATATACAACAATAAGAAAATAGGCTAACCAAAACGGTCACCTTTCTGCATATATATAAAAATGATTAAACCTGAACAGTTATATCCTTTTCACAAACCCAGCCCACAACAGTACTACAAACCTCTAAATTTTTTATAACAACTATGACGGGACAGGGCCCCGCCATACCCCTGAATGTACAAGAACCTACAAACTCAGGGAAACATACCAAAAGATAAGCCTCCGGAGAAACGGAGCTTCCCAATACGCTGAACTGTGATACTAAGAGCGAGGATCAACAACCGATGTACCTCTACCTGCGGCATGAACGCAGCCCCCCGAAGGAGGTCAGTACAACAGGTACCAAGTATGTGAAACTGAAAATACTGTAAATGAAATCATAACGGTCTATATAAAACAGGAGACATGTATGATAACCAGACTACAGTTCACAACATAAAAGCAGTCATGTCATGTCAGAGACTCACGCCCTCAAGTCATCCCTCATGCCCGTGAACCTTTTCTCACTGCCGACAGTCTACATATAAATCGTATGATACGTATAACATGTCTCGTCCCATCCCGTGGGACTCGAGGTGGAATCGTATGGTATACATGTCTCGGCCCATCCCGTGGGACTTGAGGTGGAATCGTATGGTATACATGTCTCGGCCCATCCCATGGGACTCGATGTAAAATCGTGTGGAATACATGTCTCGACCCATCTCATGGGACTCGATGTAAAATCGCATGGTCACATGTCCCGGCCCATCTCATGGGACTCGGTGTAAAATTGTATGGTCACATGTCCCGGCCCATCTCATGGGACTCGGTGTCGGATCGTGTGGTATACATATCTCGGCCCATCTCATGGGACTCGAGGTGAAATCGTCCATAACATTTAAACCACCTTTTTAAGACAGATTAAGACAATACCATGCCTTCATTTTAAACCAACACACTTTCCCTTTTTAAAGTCAAGTAACAACATTCTTTTCCAAAAGTTCAAGTTGCATAATTTCAAATACTCAAGTCTCTTATTTTCGAAAGATTTCATAGTTCATAGTCTTAATCACTTAATAACGTAATCTCTTCTTTTAACAAAATTGAGTAACATATATCTTATGTGTGAGTAGTTTATTCTTGTTTATAACAATCTTATTAAAGCAGCCATGGTCTAGAAAATGTAATACAATTTTGTCTTATCTTAGCTTCTATGCAGATGGAGGATTCTACTGGTTTTAATATAATTTATTTGTCAATACATTTTCCTTTATTAACGCCGGTTGGTTTGTTCGCTACTTATTCTCATTTCCGAAATCAACATAACATTATCCTTTTTAAGATCAAGTACCCATTACTCATGAATGCGGTTGCACAACTTATTAATAATTCAAGTCCTTAACATTTCATAAAACGTCATTTATAAGTTAAGTCTCTTATCTTTTAAGATCAAGTCTCTTAACTTCTAAAATCAACAAACCATTCTTTTACCTACATAAAGTCGTTACAACTAACTTCCCATAAAGCTATTATAACACTTTATGTTTTAAACCGACCAAATTCGTTTAGCACACGTACGTCTACCGTACTACATAGTTCACAAAAATCATGCTAGAAAGGATAGGAAGAGGTTCACATACCTCGCGACGATTATCAACAATTAGCAAAACGCTCCAAAGTATTATAACCCTGCTAGACTTTTCCACCCTTCAAGTAGAATACGCTACTCGTAGAACTTCAACCTATAAAGGTCACAAAACGTCTATCAACCTCTAGGTCTCTTCGTAGAACAATTCTAAGTACAAGGTTCCTTATTCTACGGAAAATTCGGCAGCACCTCCCCCCCGTAACCACATAAATCTCCTCCTCTATCAAGGCCCGCTACCAAGCCAACAACTCCTAGGGGGGGTTACACGTCTAATCGGACGTGTACAACACTGCCCCACAAATAATACTACAAGTCTACTGTAAATACAGTCCAATGTAAATACAGTTCAATTCTTTATAATCATCCTTCCATAAATCATATACTCAATTATACATTACTACAACATGTAATCTCCAATTACAATAGGGGGATAAAGATCATTACCTCGATAAGCCCAAAATTATCCAAGATTATAAGTCGATCCTAAGCAACGTTTAGCTCCTATTCTGTACGCTCCAAACCGGTCCAAGCAACCCTTAGAAGTTTCTACCAACTTCTCTTAAACACTTCAACCATCTATGAAGATTTCCCTAGGGTTTCACTTTTGCGACTAATGGAATAAAGTAGTATTTCCGGGCTCTTATGTTGGGATAACTTTGGAATACTATAAGGGATATAGGCTAAGGTATTTGGGATAATAACAATACTTGAAGAAATTTTTCTACAAAGGGGGGGGGGGGGATTTTTGTGACTTAGAAATATTTAAGTGGATGAAGAAGTCTTGCAAACAAGGGGGTATTTATAGGCCAACCAATGGCTAGGATTTAAGCAAGTGTAAGGCGAGGATTGGGGACATGTGTGTGGGTAATTTGCCAACCATATGTCCACCACAAAACGGGACAAGTGGCTTGCCACTCCCCCCAAAAACGCCCGTGCCTTTACTTTCGGCCATAGGGCCATGGGGTGACACGTGTCGCCCTACCCAAATCAAAATATTTCATCTTCCGAAAAGATAGGTAATGCCAAAATCCCAAAAAAAGTGGGCCCACAAATCAGTAAATTTTTCCCGTGGGCCCACGTGACCAATTCCTAAATAAAATTCCATAATTCTCAAATATTCCAAAAAGTCCGAATACCAAATCTGGGAATCCAATTCCCATTAACGAAACTTTTTCCTTCACAAGATCCGAAAACTTTTCCGTCGAAAAATCACATCTTTCTTCCTTTCCAATTTTTGTGTCGTATTCTCGTACGAACGTCTTCGTATACATACCCTGGAACTACGGGGTGTAACATTCTTCCCCCCTTAGAAACATTCGTCCCGAATGTTCCTTCTAAGTCTCCAAACGCATACGCACCTAAGATAGTCTTCACTACTATACTTACGAACCAACTATGCCACATATTGCCATAATATAACATATGCGCGAAACCCAAATCCAAGCCAACGAGGAATCACCTCGAAGATGTAAAACAAAGCCAACTCTCGCTCCTGGTCCAAAGGATCCTCTCTTCGCACCTTCACTTTACAAAAATGATCACTTCCATCTCTTAGCACATGTTCACTTCTTTCCTTACTCGTCGTACACTTCTCGAACACCCGAACTCTTTCTAGTACACGTACCACACTTCAGTCATCACTTCAGTTTCCAAAACCTGGGAGTCACTACCTCCAAACTTGGTCATCTTACTAGCCTCAAATTCC
Source organism: Przewalskia tangutica (assembly GCA_029844215.1). Taxonomy (NCBI): domain Eukaryota; kingdom Viridiplantae; phylum Streptophyta; class Magnoliopsida; order Solanales; family Solanaceae; genus Przewalskia; species Przewalskia tangutica. The sequence continues at coordinate 69,109,472 of CM056720.1, forward strand.
TTCAAGGCCATTCCCGGCCTTCACGATCTGATTCTAGTCGAACACATCCGCGAACTCGTGCGATGGTTACCTAAAATAGGGCCTAGCACCCTCGTGATCCTACCACCTGGCGGGACCACCTCAAACTGACCACATCTCATTCCGGGCTGCGGGTTGACCCGTGATCTGGCCTCAACCCGACCCGCGATCGCGCCAAACTCTTGTTCCCTGATCCGGAACAATCTCACTATTCAAGTCATGAAAGCTACCTCCCTTCATCTTACACAACCCATGGAACTATCCCATAATACATTTCACGCATACCAAGTACTTCGACAAAGACTAACCGTAACATCTTTTACTTAAGACGGCCTCGCATCTAAGATCTCAACTGTTATCAAACTTCTAAGGCTCACCACTCTTCCCTAACCCCCAAACTTACCTTTTTCAACTAACCATGTTCTCTATATCATAATTAACACAATGCTACCCATACATAGCACTCAATCAAGATCATCATATCAAGCATACTAATCTCTAGAGGGGTAAGAATATACCTGTATCAACTGCTTCACTTTCCCTTCGTCGCTCTAATCATAATCCTGCCCTGCCGGGCGCATAGCTATAGAAGGCGATGAACCTGCCACTGACCCGGTAGGCTGCGTCATTCTACCTGTATCCCTCCTACTAGGACAGTCTCTCGTCACATGGCCACACGGCGCGCAGTGAAACAAGCACCGATGAAGACGACATTCCCGTGATGGCGCGCATCGTCGCACACCGAGGAGACATGAATCCGGCTGGCAAGAACCCATGTATATCTGCGGAACGAAGCCCGAGCTCGACCGGCTCTGAATACCCCGAACGCCCCAAGGCGTGGAGGACCACTGTACTGGCGGAGGTGCATAACTAGCCTGCTGCTGAGGCGGTCCGCCTCGAAAGTTACCAAAGGACCCTGCTGTTCTGGCCCTCTTCTGCTGATCTCGGTCATTCCGTCGACCCCTCCGCTCCTCACATCCAAGTGCATAAGCCTGCATGCGGGCAATGTCCATGCCCGGCTGAAGAGCTACACCTGAGCAACTCTCTGCTAGGTAATCATCGAGCCCTGTGACATATCGGTGCACTCTATCCTCCATGTCTGCCACTAAAGCGGGGACATACCGAGCCAACGAGTCAAACTCTACGTTGTACTCCCGAACCGTACGCCCGTTCTGCCTCAACATCAAAAATCTGTCGGCCCGAGCCCTCCTCATCTGTGGAGGCAAGAAATGTGCAAGAAATGCCTCTGAGAACTCGTCCCATACAGCTGGAAGTGCATGCTCTCCCCGTGATAGCTCCCACGAATCAAACCGATGACTCTGATCACGCACCGATGCGAACCTTAGACCACCGACTCGGTCTCCAAGCCTTGATCACTCATGATCCTCAGAATCGCTTGATGAACTCCTGCGGATCATCCTCAGGCCTAGACCCATAAAACTCTAGTGGGCTGCAACTCAGAAAGTTCCGAAGTCTCAAACTATCCGACCTGCGGTGAACTACGGGTACTACTGGGACTGCTGCATCCAGCCTATCCTCGTGCCGTGCCACGATCCTGGCCAATAACTGGGCCATCTCCTTGTAACCCATATCCTCTGCTCCTGGCCGTGGGACTGGAGGCTCAGGTATTGTGGTCTCTGTAGAGACTGCCGCTGCTCTACTCGCAGCTCCCTCTGCTGCCTTGCCCTTCTGGGCCCTGATTGCCTTGCGTGGAGGCATAACTGGCACATAAGAATACGTCAGAGGGAGTCCAACTCATAACACAGATCTAAGGCACGATCTCAGAATGAGAAGAATGGAAACCAATCCTAAATATCCTGCAGCCTCCTGATTATAGGTGTGGTGCACAACACGCCGATAATCAAGACTCTACTAGATACGGTCTGTAGATACTTTCCGAGGATTAACTGCTCTGATACCACTTTTGTCACGACCCGACCCCGGGCCCGTGACTGGTGCCTTACCCCGGGCACCCTAGTGATACAACATCAGAGAAAATCAGCGGAAATAAAAACTTACACATGAAACAAGATATACAATAAGAAAATAGGCTAACCAAAACGGTCACCTTTCTGCATATATATAAAAATGATTAAACCTGAACAGTTACATCCTTTTTACAAACCCTGCCCACGACAGTACTACAGACCTCTAAGAGTTTTTATAACAACTATGACGGGACAGGGCCCCGCCATACCCCTGAATGTACAAGAACCTACAAACTCAGGGAAACATACCAAAAGATAAGCCTCCGGAGAAACGGAGCTTCCCAATACGCTGAACTGTGATCCTAAGAGCGAGGATCAACAACCGATGTACCTCTACCTGCGGCATGAACGCAGCCCCCCGAAGGAGGTCAAGACAGTACTAAGTATGTGGAAATCAAAAATCAGAAATGAAATCATAACAGTCTATATAAAACAGGAGACATGTATGATAACCAGACTACAGTTCACAACATAAAAGCAGTCATGTCATGTCAGGGACTCACGCCCTCAAGTCATCCCTCATGCCCGTGGAACCCTTCCTCACTGCCGGCAGTCTACATATAAATCGTATGATACGTATAACATGTCTCGGCCCATCCCGTGGGACTCGAGGTGGAATCGTATGGTATACATGTCTCGGCCCATCCCATGGGACTCGATGTAAAATCGTGTGGAATACATGTCTCGGCCCATCTCATGGGACTCGATGTAAAATCGCATGGTCACATGTCCCGGCCCATCTCATGGGACTCGGTGTAAAATCGTATGGTCACATGTCCCGGCCCATCTCATGGGACTCGGTGTCGGATCGTGTGGTATACATATCTCGGCCCATCTCATGGGACTCGAGGTGAAATCGTCCATAACATTTAAACCACCTTTTTAAGACAGATTAAGACAATACCATGCCTTCATTTTAAACCAACACACTTTCCCTTTTTAAAGTCAAGTAACAACATTCTTTTCCAAAAGTTCAAGTTGCATAATTTCAAATACTCAAGTCTCTTATTTTCGAAAGATTTCATAGTTCATAGTCTTAATCACTTAATAACGTAATCTCTTCTTTTAACAAAATTGAGTAACATATATCTTATGTGTGAGTAGTTTATTCTTGTTTATAACAATCTTATTAAAGCAGCCATGATCTAGAAAATGTAATACAATTTTGTCTTATCTTAGCTTCTATGCAGATGGAGGATTCTACTGGTTTTAATATAATTTATTTGTCAATACATTTTCCTTTATTAACGCTGCAGTGGTTTGTTCGCTACTTATTCTCATTTCCGAAATCAACATAACATTATCCTTTTTAAGATCAAGTACCCATTACTCATGAATGCGGTTGCACAACTTATTAATAATTCAAGTCCTTAACATTTTATAAAACGTCATTTATAAGTTAAGTCTCTTATCTTTTAAGATCAAGTCTCTTAACTTCTAAAATCAACAAACCATTCTTTTACCTACATAAAGTCGTTACAACTAACTTCCCATAAAGCTATTATAACACTTTATGTTTTAAACCGACCAAATTCGTTTAGCACACGTCGCTCACCGCACTACATAGTTCACAAAAATCATGCTAGAAAGGATAGGAAGAGGTTCACATACCTCGCGACGATTATCGACAATTAGCAAAATGCTCCAAAGTATTATAACCCTGCTAGCCTTTTCCACCCTTCAAGTAGAATACGCTACTGCTCGTAACTTCAACCTATAAAGGTCACAAAACGTCTATCAACCTCTAGATCTCTTCGTAGAACAATTCTAAGTACAAGGTTCCTTATTCTACGGAAAATTCGGCAGCACCTCCCCCCCCCCGTAACCACATAAATCTCCTCATCTATCAAGGCCCGCTACCAAGCCAACAACTCCTAGGGGGGGTTACACGTCTAACCGGACGTGTACAACACTGCCCCACAAATAATACTACAAGTCTACTGTAAATACAGTTCAATTCTTTATAATCATCCTTCCATAAATCATATACTCAATTATACATTACTACAACATTTAATCTCCAATTACAATAGGGGGATAAAGATCATTACCTCGATAAGCCCAAAATTATCCAAGATTATAAGTCGATCCTGAGCAACGTTTAGCTCCTATTCTGTACGCTCCAAATCGCTCCAAGCAACCCTTAGAACAACTTCTCTTAAACACTTCAACCATCTATGAAGATTTCCCTAGGGTTTCACTTTTGCGACTAATGGAATAAAGTAGTATTTTCGGGCTCTTATGTTGGGATAACTTTGGAATACTACAAGGGATATAGGCTAAGGTATTTGGGATAATAACAATACTTGAAGAAATTTTTCTACAAAAGGGGGGATTTCTGACGAGAGCTTCAACAAGAGGGTGTGGGGGGATTTGGACGAGCTTCAACAAGAGAGTGTGGGATTTTGTGACTTAGAAATATTTAAGTGGATGAAGAAGTCTTGCAAACAAGGGGGTATTTATTGGCCAACCAATGGCTAGGATTTAAGCAAGTGTAAGGTGAGGATTAGGGACATGTGTGTGGGTAATTTGCCAACCATATGTCCACCACAAAAATGGGACAAGTGGCTTGCCACTTGTCCCCCAAAAAAAACGTCCAAGTGCCCTTTACTTTCGGCCATAGGGACACATGGGGGTGACATGTGTCGCCCCCCTACTCGTCCAAAATATTTCATCTTCCGAAAATATCCGTAATGCCAAAAATCCAAAAATAAAGTGGGCCCCACAAAACCGTAAATTTTTCCCGTGGGCCCCACGTGACCAATTCCGGAAATAAAATTCCATAATTCTCAAATATTCCAAAAATTTCGAATACCAAATCTGGGAATCCAATTCCCATTAACGAACCTTTTTCCTTCACAAGATCCGGAAACTTTTCCGTCGAAAAATCACATCTTTCTTCCTTTCCAATTTTTGTGTCGTATTCTCGTACGAACGTCTTCGTATACATACCCTGGAACTACGGGGTGTAACAGCTAGAACCTAGGTAAATCTGTGAACCAGAAACCCTGGAGCTCTGACCAACTCCTGCATACCCCGAACGTCCTGAAGCATGTAGAGGACCACTATGTACTGGAGGAGGCGTATAACCAGTCTGCTGCTGAGAAGGTCCGCCTCAAAAGTAACCAAAGGACGCTGTTGTTCTGGCCCTCTTCTGCTGATCTTGGTTAATCAGTCGATCTCTACGTTCCTTAGTCTGCTGCGCATAAGCCTGTACGCGGGCAATGTCCATGTCTGACTGAAGAGCTCCTCTGGTACATCCCTTCACTAGATAATCATCTAGACCCGTGATATATCGGTGCACTCTATCCCCCATGTCTGCCACTAAAGCGGGGACATAACGAGCCAATGAGTCAAACTCGATACTGTATTCCCAAACCGTCCGCCCGTTCTGCCTCAACATCATAAATATATCTGCCCGAGCTCTCCTCATCTGCGAGGGCAAGAAGTGTGTAGGAAATGCCTCTAAGGTATTGATCACTTTCATGATCCGCTGCAACTGTCGAATAAACTCCTGAGGATCTTCCTCAGTTCTCAATCCATAGAACTCGGGTGGACTGCAACTCAAGAAGTCCCGAAATCTCAACTATCGGATCTAGGGTGAACTACTGGTACTACCGGAACCTCCGACTCTCGTCTGTCCTCATTCCTAGCCACAAGCCTGGCTAGTAACTGGGCCATCTCCTTGTAACTCATATCCTCGGCTCCTGGTCGTGGAACTGAAGACTCATGTATTGTGGTCTCTGTAGCTACTGCTGCTGCTCTAAACTCTCCTGGGGCTAGTGGCGTCGCAGAACTCCCCGAATGAAGCACTATCTCAGGTAATGACTGGGCCTGTGCCCTCGTAACCCTCTGTATTTTACTCGCAGCTCCCTCTGCTGCCTTGCCCTTCTGGGCTCTGATTCCCTTGCGTAGAGGCATAACTAGCACATATGAATACGCAAGAGGGAGTCCAACTTATAACACAGCTCTAAGGCACGATCTCAGAGTGAGAAGAATGGAAACCAATCCTAAATATCCTGCAGCCTCCTGATTATAGGTGTGGTGCACAACACGCCGATAATCAAGACTCTACTAGATACGGTCTGTAGACACTTTCCGAGGATTAACTGCTCTGATACCACTTTTGGGCCCGTGACTAGTGCCTTACCTCGGGCACCCTAGTGATACAACATCAGAGAAAATCAGCGGAAATAAAAACTTACACAAGAAACAAGACATACAATAAGAAAATAGGCTAACCAAAACGGTCACCTTTCTGCATATATATAAAAATGATTAAACCTGAACATATCCCTTTACAAACCCCGCCTACAACAAGATTACTGCACCTCTAAGAATATAACCACAACTACGACGGGACAGGGCCCCGCCATACCGCTGAATGTAAGTACCTACAACGACAGGGGACTTTACCAAAAGATAAGCCTCCGGAGAAACAGAGCTTCCCAAAACGCTGAAATGTGATCCTATGAGCGAGGATCGACAATCGTGTACTCTACTGCTGCATGAACGCACCAAGGAGGTCAAGATAACAAGTACCAAGTATGTGAATCGTAAAAAGTCAAATGAAATCATAACATTTTAAAACCAATTACAAATACGCATTTAACAACTAATTTAACGCACATAGTGCCACAACATAAACAAGAGCAAAATAGATATAACGTGACGGTCTTTTCTAGCCGCTAATGATCGGCAAGGCCAATCGCCCATAGTATCATTATGCGAGCCTAATCTGGAACTTCCGCATCGCATAGACCACCTAGGTCCGCATGAGGTATTCTCGACGGGGTAGCTAACCCTCGGCATGACACGGACTCCGCATCGCGTAGTCACATGGACCGCGTGGTATTCTCGCATCGGCGTAACACACCCGAGTGATCATCCCGAACTCCGCGGCTCGCATAGGTCCCATGGACCCGCATGAGGTATTCCTCACATCGGGGGCGGCTAACCCTCGGCATAACAAGTCAGGGGGGTAAGTGATATAATACCAGCATAACTGCTTATCGTTAAACAACGTAAGCACAACAAAAAAACCCCCTTACACAAACGTCACAAGACACTAACACACGTAGCATCATAACATGTTTACTTATCAAACCAACAAGAAGGTATTACAAGGCTATCACAAGCCAACATAGTCAAGTTACTCACACAAGGTACTTTTATTTCATGTCAACAAATCCGGGTTTTAACCCTAAAGTACTACATACTTCAACTCTAAAAAAAAAGATCCATTTCTTTCACAAAAGTCACACGATACCCTGTTATACCCCGTAGTTCCAGGGTATGTATGCGAGGACGTACGTATGAGAATACGACAGAAAGATTGGAAAGGAAGAAAGAGGCGATTTTTTCCACGGAAAAGTTTCCGGTTTTTGTGAAGGAAAAAGGTTCGTTAATGGAATTGGATTCCCAGTTTGGTATTCTGACTTCCGAATATTAGAAAAATATGGAATTTTATTTTGGAAATGGTCACGTGGGGCCCACGGAGAAATTTACTGATTTTGTAGGCCCACTTTGTTTTGAGATTTTGGCCATTGTGGATATTTTCTAAGATGTTTTATTTTGGGCCAATAGGAGGGTGACACGTGTCACCCCGCCTAGTGGCTTGGCCGAATGGCATTTGTGCACAACACCCTGCTAGAGTCGTTTTTGACTAAACGTTTTACATAACTCATGCGAGGAAAATTCGGCTATGTCTTTTCTTATTTTTGCGGATTTTTCGAGAGGCTAACATTTTGGACCAACGAGAGGGCTGCACTTGGCACCCTCTCATTGGTGGGCAGTGGGCGCACTGGACGATTTGGGGGTGTCAGTGGTAGATATTTTTGGTAGATATTTGTGAGGTTTTAAGGAGTAGGGACTAGGGGCACTTGGGCATATCTTGGCCCTACACTTGTGTAGCACTTGGCTAGATCTTGGCCATTGGTTGGCCTTGGCTTGTAGTATAAATACCCTCCTTTGATGAACTTCTTCATCCATAAATTTGCCTAAGTCTTGAAAGCTCTCCTTCTCCTCCCACTTGTGTTGAGTTCGGCCAGGGCCTCCCTTGTGGTCGAGAGCACCCCCCTCTAGGGGTGCTAGCCAGAGTGTACCCCAGCCTAGTTGCTTTCGTATAATACCCCTTTGTGGTGTAGAAATACTCTAAAGTATTGTTATAATGTCCAAATTACCTTAGCCGTATACCTTGTTGTATTCTAAGGTTATACCTATCTGAAAAGCCCGTAAATACTATTATACTTCCCGTCAATCCAAACCGAAACCCTAGGAAAATCTCCATAGTCAGTTGGAGTATTGTGTAGAAGTTGGTTAGAACTTCTAAGGGTGGTTTAGAGCGGGTTGAGCGCTCGGAGTTCGAGCTAAACGATTGCCCGTGATCGACTTTATACTTGGATAATTATGGGCTTATCGAGGTAAATATCTTGTCCTATTGTAATTGGAAATTACATGATTGTTAGACTATAGTTGAAGTATACTATATGTAGAACTGAACGTTGTTGTCGCAATGTCTTTTGACTTAAGCCGAATAATAAGAAACCTTTTGAAGAAGAGTATCAACTGTTTTTACATAGGGTGTATTCTGATGACTTGTGTAGCTTTTACGTGAGGTAGAATTGCACGTCGGTTAGATGATGAAGCCCCCGGTTGGCTTGATAGCGGCCCGTTGGAGGAGAGATTTACGCTGTCATGTTGGGGAGGTGTTGCGAATTTTCGTAGAAAGTTCTACGAAGGGATCTAAATGTTAATAAGCGCCTTGTGGCCTTATAGGTTGAAGTACCACGTGTGGCGCGATCTACTTGGCTTAAGGAGTAGCCGACGGTTGGATGTACTTGGGCGTTTGCTATTAGTCGATACTGCGTCGCGAGGTATGTGAACCTCTTCCTATCTCTTCTAGCATGATATGTGTGAATTATGTAGTACGGTAGACGTACATGTGCTAAATGTATTTGACTGGTTTAAAACATAAAATGTTATAACGGCTTTATGGGAAGTTGGTCATAACAGCTTTATGTTGGTAAGAAAGTACTTGTGGTTGTTTTAAAAGGTAACTGATTTATTTTAGAAGTTAAGAGACTTGATCTTGTAAGATAAGAGACTTAACTTAATTGAATTATATGAATTTTGTGTGAAACCTCATTCGTGAGTAATGAGTACTTGGTTTTTAAAAGGGATAATGTTTCTTGATTTCTAAATCGTAAATGTGTACCGACAAACCACAGCAGCGTTAATAAAGGGAAATGTTTTGATTAATTAAGTATTAATAAAACCAGTAGCAACTTCCATCTGCATAGAAGCTAAGATGAGACAAAATGATATTTCCTAGATCATGGCTGCTGTAATAAGATTGTTATAAACAAGAATATCCTACTCACATATAAGACTTATGTTTCTCAGATTGTTTAAAAGAAATTATATTCTTAAATGAATAAGGCTATGAACCACGAAACCTTTCTAAAATAAGAAACGTGAACATTTGAAATTAGGCAAACTTGGACGTTTGGAAAATAATGTTGTTACTTGATTTTACAAAGGTAAGAGTTTTGGTTTTCTTAAAAGGACAAGTCACTCTATTTTATACTACGGGTATTGTGTGACTTATGTGAAAGAAACAGATCTTTTAAAGATTTAATGTGTGAAGTACTTTGGGGTTAGATACCCGAACTTGTTAGTAGAAAGCACCTTGTGTGAATAACTTGATTGTATTGGTTTGTGATAGCCTTGTAATACTTTCTTGTTGATTTGAGAAGTAAACATGTTAGGATGCTACGTGTGTTAGTATCTTGTGATGTTAGTGTAAAGGGGTTTTCCCCTCGACTGCGCTTAAAGTTGTTTGACTATCAGCCGTTATGTTGGTATTGTACCACTCACCTTGACTTGTGTCCGAGGTTGCGCCCTCCGACGCGGGGTAGACTCGGTGATGCAGGACCATGATTCGAGGATACCTCATGCGGGTCGAGGACCTACGCGGAGCTACGAGTTCGTGTTAGTGTGCGGCCTTTATGGTCATGCGGCATGTGGCCATGCGGATCGCGAGTCGGGGCGATGCCGGAGTAGCTACCCTCGATGCGGGAATGCCTCACGGGCCTATGAGGTTGGCCTATGCGAGCTACGGGAAGTTCGGGGCTGACGCGCACATTTGATCTGCGAGCGGTGACCGGCTTTGATCACGTGACTGCAGACAGATATCATGACACGCTTTATGACCTTGTTGATGCGTGGGTGTTAGTAGCTCGGCTATGCCTTCGCACTTACCTGCATCGCTTTATTAGGACACGGTGGGACCTCGTGTTCATGTGAAATCCTTGGTGCTTTTATATCATAATCGGCCATGGCGGTGAGGAAGGTATTCCACGGGCATGATTGATGTTGTGGCGTGAGACCCATAGTTACATTTGAGTGATGACTTTGAGGCGTGAGTCACGACTTGACATATGGCTACTTATTGTGAATCAGAGTTTGGTTATCATACATGTCTCGCTTTATAGACTATTATGATTTCATTTACGATATTTTGATTTCACATACTGTACTGTTATCGACCTCGCCCGGGCCGCGTTCATGCCGAGTAAAGGTACACCGATCATCGATCCTCGCTCTTAGGGTCACGATTCGGCGTGTGGAAAGCTCCGTTTCTCCGAGGCTTATCGATGGTATAGTCCCTGTTGTTGTAGGTGTTTACATTCGTGGTATGGCGGGGCCCCGCCCCGCCATTGTTGTCGTATCATTTCTTAGAGGTCAGTAATCTTGTTGTGGCGGGGTTTGTAAAAAGTTAAACTGCTCATGTTGGAAAAAGTTGTTATTTATATATATGCGAAAGGCAAGTTTTTCTCAGATTATTGTTTCATATTTCATAATATGTCTTGTATTGTTTTATGTTCGTGATTACTGATGTTGTATCACTAGGGTGCCCGGTAAGGCACGATCCACGGGCGGAATCGGGTCGTGACAAAAGTGGTATCGAGCGCTTAATCCTGGAAAGTGTCTACGCATCGTATCCATGCAGTCTTGATTATCGGTGTGTTGTGCACCACACCAATAATCGTGAGGCTATAGGATATTTAGGATTGGTTTCTATTCTTCTCACTCAGATCGTGCCTTAGAGTCGTGTTGTAAGTTGGACCCTCGACGAAATTCATTCCCTTATCGTTATGCCTCGCGTAGTGGCAACCCGGGCCGGGAGGGCAAAGCGGCGGAGGCTGCGAGTTGCGTTCGTAGGGTCATGCGAGGGCACAGCCCAATCATTACCTAGGTAGTGCTTCATTCGGGATTTCGCGGCGCCACTAGCCCCAACAGAGTTTAGCGCGACGGCGGTTCCTACTGCGTCCATGATATTTGAACCTTGTTCCACGGCCGAACAGTGAATATAGATTGCAGCAAGCGACCATTACTAGCTATGGATTTGGCTACCAGAGATTATACCGATGTACCACGAGTCTTGATGACTACCTAAGAGGTTGTGCAAGAGTAATTCTTGATTGCTGAGCATGGCTCGTATGCGGGCTTATGTACAAGGCCGAAAAACGTAGAGATCGACGTTAACCAGGGCGACGAAGAGGCCGAGCAGCAAGGTCGCCGGTAACTTTCGTGAGTATACCTTAAGTGCTATGTTACGATAGCGATGTGTTAGTTGTGATTAGAAATCATGGTGGGTTAACCGAGTAAGATTTTGGGGATAGAGAAGGTGTGAGCCTTAGAGTGTTATACGTAGAGACCTTAGAGGTAAAGTCATCTCGAGTAAAGACGTATATTATGTTTGACCCTTATAGGAGTGCATAGTGCACGTGAGCTATGTTCGTGGGATAAGTCCCCGAGTAGTGTGGAAGGAAGAGGTAGTTGAGCTAAGAAGACCGCTAGGTTTTCGTAACGTGTTTTGTGAGATTGTTCGCTTCGGGAGATAGTATTTTGCGCCTTGCCGGGTCGGGTTGAGGCCACGTTGCGGGTCAACCCGCGGCATGTTTGGTGGTGAATGCGGTTGTGGTGGTCGCCTTGTGGTAGTCACGAGGGTGTTAGGCTCGAGTTTAGTTAACTAGTGTACGAGTTCGTGGATGCGTTCGACCAGTGGTCGGTCGATGGGGGCAGCCCATCGTGTTCTTCGGTCGGGACCGTTCACTCAGCAGTGTTGATTTATCAGAAAGGTTGTAAGGCTGCGGGGTGCCTACCTTCACCTTATGGCGACAGTGGAGCCAGTTACGGCTGTTTTATTTCCGGAAGTTTTACCAGCAGGTTAAGGACTGGTGAGTCTCGAGTCGCATTCGCCCTCGGGCCGTGTGTGGATTTGAGGTAGTTGTGAGGATTGTTGTCTCGTGGAGGAGCATTTAAGCTACCATTTCGGTGTTCGGATGTCGCCTTACGAAGCCTTGTAGGGGCGAAGTGTAAGTTGTCGGTCGATTGGTTCGATGTTGGCAAGGCTCGGATAGTTGGATCGAACTTGTTCCAGCAGTATGGATAGGGTAAAGCTCGTCTGAAGAAGTTACGCGACTCGGAGGAATCGTGCGGATAATCGGCGACGCTTAGAGTTCAAAGTTGACGATCGGTCTTCTTGAAAGTACCACCGGACGGTGTGACGAGTTTTGAAATGAAGGAACTTAGCCCGAGTTACTTTGGGCCTTTTGAGTTCATGTGAAGAATAGGCGGGTTGCCTATATGTTAGCAATTGTCGTCCGACTTAGGAAGCGATACGTCCGGTCTTTCGTATTGTTATGTTCGAAGTGGCGTATAAAGAGGCGAGCCTCTACCACGAAACAGACCGACCGTGGCTCCGTATGGCACATCCTGAGAAGAAGTAAGGCGTGCCTCGAGGATCGCAGCGGCGTACCATTTGTTGGGTCGTCGGAGCAAGGCTCGCGACAAAGTGACAAAAGTGACTAAAAAGTATATTTTTAACCGGGAAGAGGTAATTGTGGTGATGTTAGAGGTGTTTCCTCGTAGACTTGGATATAAGTATGTTGCGCACGTATTTCTGTGGACAGGTATGGAAGGATTGTATCGTAAGTATAGTAGTGAAGACTATCTTGGCGCACGCTTGTTTTGAGACTTAGAAGGAACATTCGGGACGAATGTTTCTAAGGAAGAATGTTATACCCGTAGTTCGAGGTATGTATGCGAGGGCGTGCGTGCGAGAATACGACGAAAGATGGAAAGGAAGAAAGGCGATTTTTTCCACGGAAAAGTTTCGGTTTTGTGAAGGAAAAAGGTTCGTTAATGGGAATTCGATTCCCAGTTTGGTATTCGGACTTCTGGAATATTAGAAAAATATGGAATTTTATTTTGGAAATGGTCACGTGGGGCCCAGGAGAAATTTACTGATTTTGTAGCCACTTTGTTTTGAGATTTTGGCCATTGTGGATATTTTGGAAGATGTTTTATTTTGGGCCAATAGGAGGGTGACACGTGTCACCCCCGCCTAGGTGGCTTGGCCGAATGACATTTGTGCACAACACCCGGTTAGAGTCGTTTTTTTACGAAAAGTTTTACATAACTTTCGAGGGGAAAATTACGGCTATGTCTTTTCTTATTTTTGCGGATTTTTACGAGAGACGAAAAAATTTTGACCAAAGGGAGGCGGCTGGCACCACCTCATTGGTGGCAAGGTGGGCGTGACTTGGACGATTTGGGGGTGTCAAGTGGTAGATATTTTTGGTAGATATTTGTGAGGGTTTTAAGGAGTAGGGACTAGGGGGCACTTGGGCATATCTTGGCCCTACACTTGTGTAGCACTTGGCTAGATCTTGGCCATTGGTTGGCCTTGGCTTGTAGTATAAATACCCCTCCCTTTGATGAACTTCTTCATCCATAAATTTGCCTAAGTCTTGAAAGCTCTCCTTCTCCCTCCCACTTGTGTTGAGTTCGGCCAATGGCCTCCTCAGTGGAGAGCACCCCACTCTAGGGTGCTAGCAGAGTGTACCCACTGCCTAGTTGCTTTCGTATAATACCCCCTTTGTGGTGTAGAAATACTCTCAAAGTATTGTTATAATGCCCAATTACCTTAGTATACCTTGTTGTATTCTAAGGTTATACCTATCTAAAAGCCCGTAAATACTATTATACTTCACGACCACAAACCGAAACCCTAGAAAATCTCCATAGTCCGTTGGAGTATTGTGTAAGTTGGTTAGAACTTCTAAGGGTGGTTTAGGCGGGTTGGGCGCTGAGTTCGAGCTAAACGATTGCCGGGATCGACTTTATACTTGGATAATTATGGGCTTATCGAGGTAAATATCTTGTCCTCTATTGTAATTGGAAATTACATGATTGTTAGACTATAGTTGAAGTATACTATATGTAGAATCGAACGTTGTTGTCGCAATGTCTTTTGACTTAAGCTTTGAATAATAAGAAACCTTTTGAAAAGAAATCTTGACTGTTTTACATAGGCTATTACGTAGACTTGTGTAGCTTTTACGTGAGGTAGAATTGTGCACGTGCGGTTAGATGTATGAACCCACTGGTTGGCTTGATAGCGGCCAGTTGGAGAGGAGATTTACGCTGTTGCGGGGAGGTCTTCACGAATTTTCTGTAGAAAGTTCTACGAAGGGATCTAAATGTTAATAAGCGCCTTGTGGCCTTATAGGTTTAAGTACTACGTGTGGCGCGATCTACTTGGCTTAAGGAGTAGCCGGCGGTTGGATGTACTTGGGCGTTTTGCTATTAGTCGATACTGCCGCGAGGTATGTGAACCTCTTCCTATCTCTTAGCATGATATGTGTGAATTATGTAGTGCGGTAGACGTCATGTGCTAAATGTATTTGATCGGTTTAAAACATAAAATGTTATAACGGCTTTATGGGAAGTTGGTCATATGACTTTATGTTGGTAAGAAAGTACTTGTGGTTGTTTTAAAAGGTAACTGATTTATTTTAGAAGTTAAGAGACTTGATCTTGTAAGATAAGAGACTTAACTTAATTGAATTATATGAATTTTGTGTGAAACCTCATTCGTGAGTAATGAGTACTTGGTTTTTAAAAGGGATAATGTTTCTTGATTTGAAATCAAATGTGTACAAACAAACCACGAAGCGTTAATAAAGGAAATGTTTTGATTAATTAAGTATTAATAAAACCGAGAGCAACTTCCATCTGCATGAAGCTAAGATGAGACAAAATGATATTTCCTAGATCATGGTCAGTAATAAGATTGTTATAAACAAGAATATCCTACTCACATATAAGACTTATGTTTCTCAGATTGTTTAAAAGAAATTATATTCTTAAATGAATAAGGCTATGAACACGAAACCTTTCTAAAATAAGCGTGAACATTTGAAATTAGGCAAACTTGGACGTTTGGAAAATAATGTTGTTACTTGATTTTACAAAGGTAAGAGTTTTGGTTTTCTTAAAAGGACAAGTCACTCTATTTTATACTACGGTATTGTGTGACTTATGTGAAAAAGCAGATCTTTTAAAGATTTAATGTGTGAAGTACTTTGGGGTTAGATACGAACTTGTTAGTAGAAAGCACCTTGTGTGAATAACTTGATTGTATTGGTTTTGTGATAGACTTTTAATACTTTCTTGTTGATTTGAGATGTAAACATGTTAGTATGCTACGTTTGTTAGTATCTTGTGATGTTAGTGTAAAGGGGTTTTTCCCCTCGACTGTGCTTAAAGTTGTTTGACTATCAGCCGTTATGTTTGTATTGTACCACTCACCTTTACTTGTGTCGGAGGTTAAGCGCCTCCGTCGCGGGGTAGACTCGGTGATGCAGGACCATGATTCGAGGATACCTCATGCGGGTCCAGGACCTATCGCGAGCTACGAGTTCCAGTTAGTGTGCGGCCTTTATGGTCACGCGATCTATGTGGCCGTGCGGTGCGAGTCGGGGCGATCTTGGGAGTAGCTACCCTCGATGCGGGGAATGCCTCATGCGGGCCTATGAGGTTGGCCTATGCGGAGCTACGGGAAGTTCCAGGGCTAGACGCGCACATTTGATACTGCGGGCGAGTGACCAGCTTTGATCATGTGGTGCAGAGCGAGATATCATGACACGATTTATGACCTTGTTGATGCGTAGGTGTTAGTAGTCGGCTATGCCTTCGCACTTACCCCGTGTCGCTTTATTAGGACACAGTGGGACACGGTGTTCATGTGAAATCCTTGGTGCTTTTATATCATAAGCTGCCGTGGAGAAGGTATTCACGGGCATGATTGATGTTGTGGGCGTGAGACCCATAGTTACATTTGAGTGATGACTTTGAGGGCGTGAGTCCCTGACTTGACATGACTGCTTACTTATTGTGAACTGTAGTTTGGTTATCATACATGTCTCCTGCTTTATAGACTATTATGATTTCATTTCTGATATTTTGATTTCACATGCCAGTACTGTTATCGACCTCGCCCGAAGCTGCGTTAAATCCGCGGTAAAGTACACGATCATTGATCCTCGCCTTAGGGTCACGATTCGGCGTGTGGGAAAGCTCCGTTTCTCGGAGGCTTATCATGGTATAGTCCCTGTTGTTGTAGGTGTTTACATTCGTGGTATGGCGGGGCCACTGTCCGCCATTGTTATCGTATCATTTCTTAGAGGTGCAGTATCTTGTTGTGGCGGGGTTTGTAAAAAGGATTAAAGCTGTTCATGTTGGAAAAAGTTGTTATTTATATATATGCCGAAATGCAAGTTTTTCTCAGATTATTGTTTCATATTTCATAATATGTCTTGTATTGTTTTATGTTCCGCTGATTACTCTGATGTTGTATCACTAGGGTGCCCGGGGTAAGGCACCAGTCACGGGCCCGGAATCGGTTCGTGACATACCCGTAGTATTAAAATAGAGTAACTATCTTTTAAGTAAACCAAAACAATTTCCTTACCTTCTTTTTAAACCAATCTTAAGACAAAAGCATGCCTTCCTTTTTAAACCATTTTAAGACAAAACCATGCCTTCCATTAAAACAAAGACACTTTTCCTTTTTAAAGGCAAGTAGCAATATACTTTTTAAACCAAGTGTCTTACTCTTTTAAAAACAAGTAACCTATACCTTTAAATCAAGTTACTTCTCCTTTCCCAAAATCAAGTTGTTTTTAAATCAAGTCTCTTTACTTTCAAAAATCAGTCTCTTAATCTTTAAATCATATCTTTTAAGGAAACCAACCTCTAACTTTTAAAATGTCAAGTTATCATTTTAAATCCAATGATAAAACCATTCTTTTGTTTTCATAAAGTCGTTATAAATAACTTCCCATAAAGCTATTATAACACTTTATGTTTTAAACCAACCAAGGACAACTATTCTCATTTTCGAAATCAAGATAACTTTATTTTTTAAAAGACCACACACCCATTACTCATGAGTGAGGTTTTACAACTTTTTAACATAATTCAAGTCCTTAATAATTCATAACAAGTCACTTAACTTTGGGATCAAGTCAAGGACACAAAAGGAAAATCAAATTCCTTTAAACACACGTGTGTCTACCGCACTATATATATTTCACAACAATCATGCTAGAAAGGATAGGAAGAGGTTCACATACCTCGCGACGATTATCGACAATTAGCAAAATGCTCCAAAGTACTATAACCTTGCTAGCCTTTTCCACCCTTCAAGTAGAATACACTACTCGTAGTACTTGACTATAATGGTCATAAAGCGTCTATTAACTTATAGAACTGTTCGTAGACAATTTCTAATAACATGGTTCCATATTCTACGAAAAATTCGTGACACCCCGTAACCACATAAATAACCTCGATACGAGGCACGCTGCAAGCCAACAACTCGAAGGGATTACACGTCTAACCTGACGTGTACAATTTGCCCACAATAATACTACAAGTCTCATCAGAATACACCAATGTAAATACAGTTCAATTCTTTTTAATCATCCTTCCATAAATCATATACTCAATTATACATTACTACAACATGTAATCTTCAATTACAATAGGGGGATAAAGATCATTACCTCGATAAGCCCAAAATTATCCAAGTTTTATAAGTCGATCCTGAGCAACGTTTAGCTCCTATTCTGTACGCTCCAAACTGCTCCAAGCAACCCTTAGAAGTTTCTAACAACTTCTTTTAAACATTTCAACCAACTATGAAGATTTTCCTAGGGTTTCACTTTGTGACTATTGGAATAAAGTAGTATTTTCGGGCTCTTAGTATAAAGATAACTTTAGAATACTACTAGGGATACAAGGCTAAGGTATTTAGGATTATAACAATACTTGAAGAATTTTCTACACAAAGGGGGGTGTTTGGACGAGAACAACTAAGGGGAAGGAGTATAATTTTTGCCTTGGAAACTCTTTAAGTGGATGAATAAAGTCTTGAAATCAAGGGGTATTTATAGGCCAACCAATGGCTAGGATCAAAGCAAGTGTAAGGTGTATATTGGGGACATGTGGGTGTGGGTTCTACCAACCACATGTCCACCACAAATTTGGGACAAGTGGCTAGCCACTTGTCCACTACAAAAATGCCCCACATGCCAAGTGGCACTCCAAATCGTCCATAGGGCCACATGGGGGTGACACGTGTCGCCCCCTACTCGTCCAAAATATTTCATCTCCCGAAAATATCCGTAATGCCAAAAATCCGAAAATAAAGTGGGCCCCACAAAACCGTAAATTTCTCCCGTGGGCCCTACGTGACCAATTCCGGAAATAAAATTCCATAATTCTAAAATAATTCCAGAAGTCCGAATACCAAATCTGAGAATCCAATTCCCATTAACGAACCTTTTTCCTTCACAAAATCCGAAAACTTTTCCGTCGAAAAATCACATCTTTCTTCCTTTCCAATTTAAATGTCGTATTCTCGTACGTACGTCCTCATATACATACTCTGGAACTACGGGGTGTAACAGAATACCTCATGCGGGTCTACACGACCTATGCGGGCGGATACAGTCTATGCGAGGAATACCTCATGCGGGTCCACACGACCCACGCGGGTGAAATAGTCGCAGGAGTAGGATTGCTTAATGATACTGCGGGTGGGTTGCCCTGCTTTGATCATGAGCCTCCTATTTTTATGCTGTAAGGAATACTCTTGTTTACTCTCATTGTTAGTAAGGCACATTGTACTGTAAATTGATTATCATCCATGTCTCCATCTTTATTTAGACTTATGATAATTACAGTATTTTCCAGTTTTACTTACTTGGTACATTTTGTCTTGACCCGCCTCGGGGCCGCGTTACGCCAGTGTGGTGGGTAGCAGTGGTGGATCCTCATTCTTAGGATCACTGATAAGGTGTCAGAAGCTCCATTTCTCCGGAGGCTTGTCCTTTTGCTATGGTTTTCCCTGATGTTGTAGATATTATGTACATTCAGGGGTATGGCGGCCTGTCCACGCCATTGTTATTCCTGAAGTGCGTAGTCACAGTTGTGGTTTGGGCTGTAAGAACAAAGTTGTACTGTTTTACTTTTGGTTATGTATATATATTATGGGAGGCGGCCTTATCGGCTAGCCAGTGATGTTGTTATGCCCCGTAGTTCCGGAGTATGTATGTGAGAACGTACGTACGAATGTATATGCCCTAATTAGGGTAAGAATGATAGAATTGTTTTCCAACGAAAGTTATTCCGAACCTTGTGAAGGAAATTTTATGTTTTCAATATTTTTACGGCTATGGAATTTTTCCGAGAGATAAAATATTTTGGACCAATAGGAGGGCGACAAGTGTCACCCATTGATTGGGCCAAGTGGACGAAAATGGAGTGGACAAGTGGGCAAGACAAGTGGCCAAAATTCTTGCCTATTTGGCATGGCTTGGACGGTTTTTAGAGGTTAGTGGGCAAGTCTTGCATGGTCAAGAACTTGCATGGCTTTTGTAAGACAAGTGTAGTAAGGAACCTACACAAATGATCTCTACCTTACACATGTTTTAATCCCAACCCTTGGTTATGCTATATAAACCCACTTAGTGGATGAAAATCTTCCACACTTAACATATTACAAGACTTGAAAAATATTTCCTCTCCCTCCATCTCTAGTTGCTCTCGTCAAACAGCCCCTCCCCTTAACCAAAAGTTGTCCAAAAATTCTTAAACTTATAAGTGTTCTTCCTTAGTGTGTTAGGAAGATTACTAACCAAGAGTTAGATAAGATTTCACACCCATAGCCTCAAAAACACCACAAAAACCGAGAGTGGACAGTTTTGAAGCCCAAAGTGTTCTTCACTTTTGGAGTCAATTCTTGAGTAGAAGCTGATTAGAAACTCCTAAAGGTGACTTGGTGAGTTGGAACACAAAGATGTGGAGCTAAAGCACAAAGGTTTGGAGCTAAGACTTGCTTTGGAACGACTTTTAAGATCTTGGATATTGTTGGGCTAGTATTGAGGTTGACACTCTGCGCGCGACATATCCGACTTGGCAAGTGGATTTAGCCGAGGAGGTATGTGATTCTTTCTATCCCTTGAGCATGATATTTGCGAAACATATATAGTACGGTAGACGTACATGTGTTAAACTAAATTTGGCTTTACTTTGATATCTTTTGACTTGAGTGTAAATAATAGGAATCTTGAATATTTCAAAAAGAGTTACGAATCATTTTTGGAAGAAAAGTAAGACTTGATTTTAAACAAAAAGCTTAAGTGTTATACTAGCTTTATGGGAAGTTAGGTATAACGACTTAAGAAAGATAAGAAAAACGGTTTTAATATTTGTTTATCAAATACTTGAAAGGTATAACGACTTAAGAAAGATAAGAAAAACGGTTTTATTAATTGTTTATCAAATACTTGAAATAATGTTTGAAGGTATGGTATGTTGGTTTGATAAACATGTTATGGTACCACGTGTGTTAGTATCTTGTGACGCTTGTGTAAGGAGGTTGTTCTTGTTATGCCTATGTTGTTTGACGATAAGCCGTTGTGTTCGATTCTTGTGATGTTTGTGTAAAGAGATTATTCTTGTTATGATTATGGTGCTTACGATAAGTCGTGGTGTTCGATTCTTGTGATGTTTGTGTAAGGAGGTTATTCTTGTTGGGCTTACGTCGTTTAACGATAAGCCGTTGTGATAGTATTATACCACTCACCTCTTGACATGATACCGGGGGTTAAGCTGCACCCCGATGCGAGGAATACCTCATGCGGGTCTCGGGGACCTATGCGGAGCTGCGGGAGTTCTAGGATTGTGTGTGAGGAATACCTCATGCGGTATATGTGGCCATGCGGACTACGAGAGTCGGGGCGATCAGGATTAGCTACCCTCGATGCGAGGAATACCTCATGCGGGCCTAAGGTGGCCTATGCGGACTGCGGGAGTCCAGGATTAGGCATGCATAATGATACTATGGGCGATTGGCCTTGCTTCGATCATTCGCGGCCTAGAAAAGACCAGTTACATTATAACTATTATTGCCCTTGTTTGTGATGTGGCGCTATGTGCGATTTACTTGGTTTGTTTCGTACCTATTTGTGAATTTGTTTTAAAATGTTTTAGTTATATATATATATATATCTGTACTTTATAGTTTCACATACTTGGTACCTGTTGTCTTGACCTCGCCCGGGGCTGCGTTCATCTTGGTAAGGGAAAGCAGGTGGCGGATCCTCAGTCTTAGGATCTCTACTCTGGTGTCAGGAGCTCCATTTCTCCGGAGGCTCGACTTTTGGTATGGTTCTCCCTTGTGTTATAGATATTTTGTACATTCAGGGGTATGACGGGGCCTGTCATAGTGTCTACGCCTTCTTGAAGTGCATAGTCCTATTGTAATGTTGGGATATAATCGCTCACTTTTGGGTATCTATATATATCGAAAGGCAACTTTCTTTGGTATCGTTCTTACTCTTTATGGTTTCATGTCGTTGTTTTATATTCCGCTGATTACTCTGATGTATGTCTACGTGGGTGTCAGGGTAAGGCACGATCCACGAGGAACGGTCGTGACAAAAGTGGTATCTGAGCAGTTAATCCTCGGAAAGTGTCTACAGACCGTGTCTAGTAGAGTCTTGATTATCGGTGTGTTGTGCACCACACTATAATCAGGAGGCTGCAGGACATTTAGGATTGGTTTCCATTCTTTCTCATTCTGAGATCGTGCCTTAGAGCTGTGTTATAGGTTGAACCCTTCTGACAAATTTCTCTTTCTTATCAGTTATGCCTCCACGTAAGGCAACCAGGGCCCAGAAGGGCAAGGCAGCCGAGGGAGCTGCTAGTAGTACACAGAGGGTCACGAGGCGGGCCCGGCTCGTGCAGGTGATACTGACGGAGTTCCACGACGTCGCCGGCCCCAGCAGAGTTTAGAGTCGCAGCATAGGCTACTAAGGCCACGACACCTGAGCCTCCAGCCCCACAGCCTGGAGCAGAGGAGATGGGTTACAAGGAGATGGCCCAAGTATTAGCCAGAGTCGTGGCGAGGCACGAGGATAGGCTGGACGCAGCAGTTCCAGCTCCAGTAGTACCCGTGGTTCACCCGAGGTCGGATAGTTTGAGACTTCGGGACTTTCTGAGTTGCGGCCCGCCAGAGTTCTATGGGTCGAGGCCTGAGGATGATCCACAGGAGTTCATTCAGCGATTCTGGTTCATGAGTGATCAAGGCTTGGAGACCGAGTCGATGGTCTTAGGTTCACATCGGCCGCGTGATCTGCGATCGGGTTTGATTCATGGGGCGTCGGGAGGAGCAGCGCCTCGGTATTTGGGACGAGTTCTCAGAGGCATTTCTCGTTCACTTCTTGCCTCCGCAGATGAGGAGGGCATGAGCCGATTGACGCTGAGACAGATATGGCGCACAGTTCGGGAGTAAAACGTGGAGTTCGACTCGTTGGCTCGGTATGTTCCCGCGTTAGTGGCAGATATGGAGGACCGAGTTCACCGCTACGTCACAGGGCTTGATGACTACTTGGCAGAGTCTTGTTCGGGTGTAGCTATTCATTGGGCATGGACATTGCCGCGTGCGAGCTCATGCGCAGGTGTGAGGCGTGGAGGCGGGTTGGCAGTATCAGCGAGAAGAAGGCTAGGGCAGCGGTCTTTTGGTAGCTCTCGGGGTGGGCGATCTCAAGAATGACTAGATTTGCACCTCGGCCGGCTGAGCACTCCTACACCGGCTTAGGCGACGGGGTATTCGGGCGGTCGGGGCCCCGTGACTTGACTTCGGGGTAGCAAAAGTGCTAACCGATCGAGACCACCTTCCTCTCAGTGTGGCCGATGCGGTAGATCCCATTTCGGGAGTTGTGGTCCTACTCCAGGAGTTTGTTTCACTTGCGGCCAGAAGGGTCATTTTGCGAGAGACTGTCCGACTAAGGGCAGCGCAGATGGTAGGGCTCAGCCTACAGGGTCATTTGTCGGGTCTTCATTTCCTACGGTTACACGCCCCGGAGGGCAGGGTGCTCATGGGCCAGCAGGTCGCGGCAGAGGTCGAGATAGGGGTGCTAGTTCCAGCGGTCCTCAGAACCGCATTTATATCATGTCCAGCCGCCAGGACCAGGAGGCGTCACCAGATGTTATCACAGGTACTTTATTAGTTTCTTGTTGCGATGTATATGCCTTGATAGATCCAGGTTCTACCTTGTCCTATATATCTCCCCTTATTGCTAGTAGGATAGGGATAGAGCCTGAGTTCATAGACCCTTTTGAGGTAGCTACGCCGATGGATTGATGGTAGTGGCGGGTATATAGGGCTTGCCGAGTGACTATATGCAGTCGTCAGTCTCTAGCCGACTTGATAGAGTTAGATATGACCGATTTTGATGTGATCATGGGTATGGATTGGTTAGCTTCTTGCTACGCCAATGTATACTGTAGGAAGCGGTTGGTACGGTTCGGTTTCTGAGGCCGGTTATCGAGTGGGAGGAACACCTTGCGCTAGGGTAAGTTTATTTCTTACCTCGAAGCCCGTGAAGATGGTTCGAAGGGTATATCTACCATCGTCGTTCGGTATTTGATACGGGCGGCGACACGGACCGATCGGTTCGGTAGTCGAGAATTTCGGATGTGTTCCCAGACGACCTCGGTATCCCTCACGAGAGGAGATAGAGTTTTGCATTGATATTACGCACGATACTCGACTATATCCATTACGCCATACGAATGACACTGCGAGTTGAGAGAGTTGAAGGACCAGGTGAGATATTTCTTTGCGAAGGGCTTCATCAGACCTAGTATTTCTCCCAGGAAGCGCGTGTGTTCGTGAAGAAGAAGGATGGGGCAGCGTGTATGTGTGTTGATTACGAGCGGTGAACAAGGTGACTATTAAACGAATACCCCCTTCCCAGGATTGACGACTTGTTCGACCAGTTGCAGGGCGCGAGGTGTTTTTCCAAGATAGACCTACGATCTGGTTATCATCAGGTGCGAGTTAGGGAGTCGAATATCCCTAGGACTGCATTCCGGACCCGGTACGGGCACTATGAGTTTAGGGTCATGTCTTTCGGCTTGACCAATGCTCCGGCGGTATTTATGGATCTGATGAACCGAGTGTTCAAGCCATTTTTGGATACATTTGTGATAATATTCATAGATGACATCTTGATTTATTCTCGCCGGGCGAGAGCATGCGAGCATTTGAGGCGGTCTTGAGAGTTCTCGAGACCGGCGGTGTATGCAAGTTTTCGAAGTGCGAGTTTCGGTTAGCTTCGGTGGCGTTCTTAGGGCACATTGTCGGGGCCGATGATATTCGGGTGGATACAACAAAGATCGGCGATCGAGAGTTGGCCTGAACTCTTGCCCGGCAGCAGTGCGCGACTTTTGGGCCTTGCGGGTTACTACCGGAGGTTTGTGGAGAAGTTTGCTTCTATTTCAGCACCTTTGACCAAGCTGACTCAGAAGGCAGCTAAGTTTCAGTGGACGGATGCTTGCGAGAAGGGCTTCCAGTTACTGAAGGAGAAATTGACGACCGCCCCAGTTCTTACTCTCCCAGAGGGTCCAGACGGCTATGTGGTTTATTGTGATGCGTCGGGCATCGGGCTTGGATGTGTGTTGATCACGGCGGGGGCAAGGTTATAGCTTACGATCTCGGCGGCTCGAAGCATGAGAAGAACTACCCACACATGACTTAGAGTTGGCGTGATGATTCACGCCAAGATGCGGAGACATTATTTGTATGGAGTTCACGTGGATATTTACACGCACCACAAGAGCCTCGGTATATCTTGACGGAGGAGTGAACTGCGGCGAGACGGTGGTTGGAGCTACTCAAGGATTATGTTGTCGATATCCTATACCACCCAGGGAAGGCCAATGTTGTGGCAGATGCCCTTAGTCGTAGGTCGATGGGTAGTATATCAGAGGTACAACTAGAGAGGAGGGGCATGATCCGCGAGTTACATCAGCTAGCGAGCCTTGGAGTCCGATTGATTGATTCTGATAGTAGTGGGGTTCGGGTTCGAGAGGTTGCCGAGTCTTCCATCGTCGAGGAGGTGAAGAGGCGACAATATGAGGATCCGATTATGACAGGGTATCATGATACGGCTCTTCGTGAGGGGAAGGGTCCATTTGGTAGCTTTGATGGGGTGCTAAGGTTTGAGCGGATTGTGTGTTCGGATATTGCGGGACTTCGGCAATGAGTTACGGGAAGCACACTGCGGCGTTACTCTATCCATCGAAGTCGACAAAGATGTACCACGACCTCGGATGTGTATTGGTGGGGCGGCACGAAGAGGGGCGTTCTGAGTTTGTTGCTCGGTGCGAGTTGTCGGGTCAGGTAGAGCACGCAGGCACAGTGGGTTGTTACAGGCGATATAGATTCCGATATGGAAATGGGAGGTGATCAATATGGATTTTATTACAGGGTTACCTCGCACTCAGAGGAAGCATTATTCTATCTGGGTTATCGTCGACAGGCTGACGAAATCAGCCCACTTTCTTCCCGTCAGGATGACCTTTTCGGCCGAGGATTACGCTAGACTTGTTATACCCCGTATTTCCAGAGTATGTACGTGAGGGCGTACGTATGAAAGTTTAGCCTTAAAAGTTTAGGCATGGGACGTTTTTTTTGGCACAACTCACTTAAAGAATCGTTTTTCGATGAAACGTTTTACTAAACTCGCGTAGGGTAAATTCTGGCTATGTCATTTCTAATTTTTGCGGATTTTTCCGAGAGACGAAACATTTTGGACCAACGAGAGGGCGACACTTGTCACCCTCTCATTGATGGATGTATGGGCGGTAGTGAGCCGAATTGGATGACCTTTTTTGTCAAGTAGTTGGTAGGATATTTTGTGTAGTAGATGGATAAGGACACTTGCCCAAATCTTGACCTTACACTTGCCTTGCACTTGGCATCATCTTGGCCATTGGTTGGCCATGGCTTGACCTATAAATACCCCCCTTAAGATGAAGAGTTCTTCATCCACAAATCTTTCTCCAAGTCTTGAAAATCCTCCTCTCCTTGTGAGCCTTTTCTTCCAAGCCTTCTCCCCCCCCCCCCCTTGAGTGAAGCTTAGCCGAAACCTACCCCCCTCCGTTGGTAGAAATGTTGTCTTCCAAGTGTAGTTACTATTCCTAAATACCCTAGCTCAAATCCCTTAGTACTTAGTAGAAGTTGTGAAGAACTTCTAAGGGTTCTTGGAGCTATCAGAGCGTACAAATTAGGAGCTAAACCTTGCTCAGGAGCGACTTTTATCTAGGATATTATTGGGCTTACCGAGGTAAATAATCTTATCCTTGTTTTGTAACTAGAGAATACATACTGTAGAAGTATAGAAATAAGTATAAATACTTAGAAGGATATTAAAGAATAGAATTGAACTGTTATCACAGTAGAAGGGTTTAAAAGAAGAATAATTGAACCATACTTACTTAGGACTGTTTTCACAGTAGACTTGAGTAGCTCGATGGGTAGGGAAATGCTGCCCAATTTTCCATATAATAGAGAACCCTCTACTTAAAACTGTTTACAAAATAGTCTAGACGTTGATAGATGTATTTGACTATTATAGGCTGATTCTCTGCGCGCGACATATTCGACTTGGCAGGTGGATTTCGCCGAGAAGGTATGTGATCCTTCCTATACTCTTAAGCATGATATTTTAAATAGATATATAGTACGGTAGACGTACGAGTGTTAACTGAATAATAATTACGGCAATGTCTTTTGACTTAAGCCTAAATAATAACTACGACAATGTCTTTGACTTAAGCCTGAATAATAAAAGATCTTGAAGCATTTCAAAAGAATACTGAATCATTTTTAACAGAAGAGAAACAGTTGGTTTTTAAAAAAGCTTAAGAGTTATACTAGCTTTATGGGAAGTTAGGTATAACAACTTAAGAAAGATAAAAAGAACTGTTTACTTATTTGCTTATAAAAACCTTGTATTGATTTCTGTAAGGTGTAGTAAGATTGATTGATAAATAGACATATTATGATGCTACGTGTGTTAGTGTCTTGTGATGTTGTGAAAGGGGGTCATTCTTGTTGTGCTTACATTGCTAAAAGGTAAGTCAGTTGTACTGTTATTATATCACCTACCCCCTTGACTTGTTATACCGAGGGCTTGCCACCCTTGATGCGGGTCTATACGGCCTATGCGGTCTGTGAGACTATGCGGAACTGCGGGAGTTCCAGAATGATCATTCGGTGTTTTAGCCCGACGCGGGGATGCCTATGCGTGCGTGTGACTATGCGGTCTATTGAGACTATGCGGATGCGGGAGTCGAGGAGAATGCAGGGGTTAGCTACCCCGACGCGAGAATACCTCGTGTCGTGCAGTGACCTATGCGGATTGCGGGAAGTCCAGGACTAGGTACGCATAATGATACTATGGGAGATTGGCCTTTCTTCGATCATTCGCGGCCTAGGAAAGACCAGTTACATTATATCTATTAGTGTTCTTGTTTGTGATATGACACTATGTGCAATTGAACTGATTGTATTTGCAAATGGTTTTAAATACTTTGATTTCATTTAAGTACTTTCTGATTTCACATACTTGGTACCTGTTGTACTGACCTCCTTCGGGGGGCTGCGTTCATGCCGCAGGTAAGGGCAAGCAGGTGCTAGATCCACATCCTTAGGATCTCTTTGCTTTGGTGTCAAGAGCTCCATCTTCTCCGGAGGCTCGACTTTTGGGTATGATCTCCCTGTATTGTAGATAGTTTTGTACATTCAGGGTATGGCGGGGCCCTGTCCCGCCATAGTTGTTTACTTCCTTAGAGGTTTGTAGTCCTATTGTACAGTTGGAATGTAACTGCAAAACTTGGGTTATATATATATGCCGAAAGGCAAGCTTTTCTCATATAAACTGTGTCTCAAATTTCATTGATTCATATCTTGTTTATTATTTCCGCTGATTTTCTCTGATGTATGACTGCTAGGGTTCCCGGGTAAGGCACCAGTCACGGGCCCCGGAACGGGTCGTGACAAAAGTGGTATCAGAGCAGTTAATCCTCGGAAAGTGTCTACAGACCGTATCTAGTAGAGTCTTGATTATCGGTGTGTTGTGCACCACACCAATAATCAGGAGGCTATAGGATATTTTGGATTGGTTTCCATTCTTCTCACTCTGAGATCGTGCCTTAGAGCTGTGTCATAAGTTGGACCCCTCTAACGTATTCCTTTTACAGCAGATTATGCCTCACGTAAGGCAATCCGCCCGAAGGGCAAGCGTAGCGGAGGCGCTAGTAGGACAGGGAGTTACGAGGGCACAGCCCGCCTTCTTGCAGCGATACCTCGGCGGCGAGTTCCATGACGCCCGGCCCAGCGAGACCACAGACCACACCTCGTCCCACGGCACGGGCGGAGGAGTTAGGTACTGAGAGATAACTTGACTATTGGCGAGATCGTGGCGCATGAGACAGCCTGGATCGCAGGTTCTATTCCGGCCCGTAGCACCGTGGTTCACCCGAGGCGCATTTGAGGCTACGAGATTTCTGAGTTGTAGCCCGCCAGTTTTACTGGTCGAGGCGCAGGATGATCCGCGAGTTCATCCGCCGATTCTGCAGGATTATGAGGTGATCGGGCGTCGGAGACCGAGTCCGTGATCTTGGTTCGTCATTTGCGTGATACCGCAATCGATTGGTTTGATTCGTGGAGCTTTCAGGAGAGTATGCACCTCGGCAGTATGGGATGAGTTTTGGAGGCTTTTCTCACGCACTTCGCCTCCGCAGATGAGGAGGGCGCGGTCAAGCGAGTTTTTGTTCTTGAGGCGAGAGGTCGCGGTTAGGAGTACAATGTCGAAGTTCGATTCTTTGGCTCGATATGTCCTCGCGCTAGTAGCGCACATGGAGGACGTGTACACCGCTACGCCAGGCTAGATGATTATATGGCCGAGTCTTGTGCGGGTGTGTCTCTTGACGAGCGTGAACATTACCCGTATGCAGCTCATGCACTGATGCGAGGCGCGAAGGCAAGCAGTCGACGGATATCGACATCGAGAAGAAGGCAAGACGGCCGTTCTTTTGGTGGTTCTCGGGTGGACGGCCTCAACAGCGGTCTAGATTTGCGACCACCATTTCGAGCACTCCCACATCATTGTCGATACAACGAGTATTCGGCGGTCGTGGCCCGGGACTTGATTTCGAGTAGCAAGGGTGCTAACCGATCGAGGTCTGCTCAGTGTGTCCGTTGTGGTAGATTCCATTCAGGGAGTTGTAGTACTACTCGGGAGCTTGCTATACTTGTGGCCGCAGGTCATTATGCGAGTTTGTCCGACCGGCGGCGCGGTGGTAGGGCTCACCTACGGGTGCATTGTCGGTTCATCATCTCCTACGATTACTCGCCCGGTGGCGGGGTACTCGTGGGCGGCCAGGTCGCGGCAGGTCGTGGCGCGGGTCCCAGTTCTAGCGGTCCTCAGAACCACATTTATGCCTTGTCCATCCGGCAGGATCAGGAGGCCTCACCTGATGTCGTCACAGGTACTTTATCAGTTTCTGGTTATGATATGTACGCCTTGATAGATCCGGGTTCTACTCGTCTATATATCCCCTTATTGCTAGTAGGATAGGGATAGAGCACGAGTCCATGACCGCTTTCGAGGTAGCTACGCGATGGGTGATTTGGTGGTAGCTCGGCGGGTATATAGGGCTTGTCCAAAGGACCATATCGATCGCCGGACCACTAGCCGACTTGATAGAGCTAGACCTGACTGATTTCGACGTGAGCATGGGCATGGATTGGCTAGCTTCTTGCTACGCCACTGTAGACTGCAGGGAGAGTGGTACGGTTTCATTTCACGAGGCCGGTTGTTGAGTGGGAGAACACAGACGCTAGGGGTAGGTTTATTTCCTACCTCAAGACTAGGAAGATGGTGCAAAAAGTACATCTACCATCTCGTTCGGGTGTTTGATCACGAGGTGCGGTGCAGATTTTCATCTGTTCGATGGTCGAGAGTTCCCGACGTATTTCGCACGACCTCGGTATCCCTCCCGAGAGGAGATAGAGTTTTGTATTGATGTCTTGCGGACACTCGGCCTATTTCCATTCCGCCATACGAATGGCACCGCGAGTTGAAAGAGTTGAAGGACCAGTGCGAGATTTCTTTGGAGAAGCGGCTTCATCGGACCTAGTGTTTCTCCCGAGGAAGCGGTATTGTTCGTGAAGAAGAAGAAGGGCGGGGCCTGCGCATGTGTGTTGATTACTGATCCGAACAAGGTGACCATTAAGAACGTATACCCCCTTCCCGAGATTGATGATTTGTTCGACCACGGTGCGAGTGCGAGATGTTTCTCCAAGATTGATCTGCGATCGGGCTATCATCGTGCGAGTCGAGAGGCGGATGTCCCTAGGATCGCATTCGGACGATGCGGGCATTATGAGTTGGTCATGTCTTTTGGGTTGACCAATGCTCGTGGTATTCTGGATTTGATGAGCGAGTGTTCAAACCATTTTGGACACGTTTGTGATAGTGTTCATTGATGATATCTTGGTTTATTCGCTTAGGCGGGAAGCATGCGAGCATTTGAGGCTGTCTTGTGATCTCGGGACCAGCTGATTATCGCCAAGTTTTCCAAATGTGAGTTTTGGTTAGCTTCGTGGCTTTTCTAGGGCATATTGTCGGCCGATGGTATTCAGTGGATATGGCCAAGATCGAAGCGGTCGAGACTTGGCCTGCACCTACTAGTCCGACAGAGGTTCGCGATTTTACGGGTCTTGCAGTTATTATCGGTTCGTAGAAGTTTGCTTGTATCTACGCACCATTGACTAGGTGACTCGGAAAGCGGCTAAGTTTGATGGATGATGCGTGTGGCGAGGTTTCGATTCTTGAAGGAGGCGACGACCGCCCGTTCATACTCTTCCGCAGGTCGAGCGGTTATGTCGTGTATTGTGATGCATCAGGAATCGGGTTTGAATGTGTGTTGATGCAGCAGGGCAAGGTTATAGCGTATGCATCCCGACAGCTGAAGAAACACGAGAGGAACTACCCCACCCATGATTTGGAGTTGGCAGCGGTGATTCACGCCTTGAAGATCTGGAGGCACTATTTGTATGGGGTTCATGTGGATATTTATACAGACCACAAGAGCCTCCAGTATATCTTCAACCAGAGAGAGTTGAACTTACGACAGAGACGGTGGTTAGAGCTGCTCAAGGATTATGATGTGGATATCCTATACCACCCGGGGAAGGCCAATGTTATGGCAGATGCTCTTAGTCGTAGGTCGATGGGGAGCCTATCAGATGTGCAGCCAGAGAGGAGGGACATGGTTCGTGATTTGCATCAGTTAGCAAGCCTTGGTGTCCGTTTGATTGATTCTGATAGCAGTGGGGTTCGAGTTCGTGAGGTTGCCGAGTCTTCCATCGTCGAGGAGGTGAAGAAGCAACAGTTCGAGGATCCAGTTTTGACAAGTTATCATGATACGGCTCTTCGTGAGGGGAAGGGTCCTTTTGAGGTAGCACCTGATGGGGTGCTAAGGTTTGAGGCGTGTTGTGTGTTCCGGATGTTTCAGACTTGGCGGCGAGTTCTAGGAGAAGCACACAAGCGCGTTACTCTATCCATCGTGGTCGACCAAGATGTACCACGACCCAGATCCGTATTGGTGGGATGGCTTGAAGAGGGCGTTGCGAGTTCGTAGCTCGATGCGTGTTGTCGGCAGTGAAAGTAGAGCACGAGGCACCGTGGTTTGTTCTGAGCGATAGAGATCGACACGGAAGTGGAGGTGATCAACATGGACTTCATCACAGGATTACCTCGCACTCGAGAGACATGATTCTATATGGGTTATCGTCGGCGGTGTAAATCAGCCCACTTTCTTCCGTCGGGCGACTTTTACTGAGGATTATGCGGACTTTACATCCGAGAGATCGCCGACCGCATGGAGTCCCTATTTTGATCATATCGACAGGAGCCCGATTTCGACTAACTTCCTGAGGTCTTTCCGTAAGGGTTTGGGGACGCAGTGAGCACGAGTCGCATTCCATCCACGAGCAGACGGACAGCGAGCGCACTATCCGCACTCTTGAGGATATGTTGCGAGCTGTGTTATTGAATCTGTGGTAGGCCGAGGATCATTTGCCTCTAGTTGAGTTTGCGTATAATAATAGCTACCACTCTAGTATTCGATGGCGCCTTATGAGGCCTTGTATGGGAGGAAGTGCGATCGCCGATAGGCTGGTTCGATGTGGGCGAGAGTGCGATTAGTGGGACCATATTTGGTGCAGCGAGCGATGGATAAGGTGAAGCTTATCCGAGGCGGTTCTTGGCGTAGTCGACATAAGTCATATCACGCACCATCGTCGTCGGCATCCGGAGTTCGAGGTTGATGATTGGGTTTTCTGAAGGTGTCACCCATGAAGGGTGTGATGAGATTCGGGAAGAAAGGAAACTCGGCCAAGGTACATTGGGCCCTATCAGTTGTCGCATGGTAGGCAAGGTTGCCTACGAGTTGGATCTGTCGTCCGATCTGGAGGCAGTGCATCCGGTGTTTCATGTTTCTATGCTGAGGAGATGTATCGGGGATCCATCTAGGGTACACCCGATCGACGATGTCCAGGTGACCGAGGGGTTATCGTATGAGGAGATTCCCATAGCGATAATCGATCGTCAGGTTAGGTGTCTGCGGACCAAGGATGTGGCTTCCGTCAAAGTCTTGTGGCGGAACGAGCTCAGGGAGGAGATGACGTGGGAAGCAGAGGAGGACATGAGGCAGAGGTATCCTCACTTATTCCCCACACCTCCAGGTAACCCACTTTCCTACTTGTAAATTTTCATTATCGTTTATGCCTAAGTGTTGTTTTGTGGCCGTGTGTGGCATTTGCAAACAGTTTAAGTTATGAGGAACCTTATCGTTAACGGTCTTGGGAAGGAACATTCGGGACGAATGTTTCTAAGGAGGGGAGAATGTTATACCCCGTATTTCCAGAGTATGTACGTGAGGGCGTACGTACGAAAGTTTAGCCTTAAAAGTTTAGGCATGGGACGTTTTTTTGGGCACAACTCACTTAAAGAATCGTTTTTCGACGAAACGTTTTACTAAACTCGCGTAGGGTAAATTCCGGCTATGTCATTTCTAATTTTTGCGGATTTTTCCGAGAGACGAAAAATTTTGGACCAACGAGAGGGAGACGCTTGTCACCCTCTCATTGATGGATGTATGGGCGGTAGTGAGCCGAATTGGATGGCCTTTTTTGTCAAGTAGTTGGTAGGATATTTTGTGTAGTAGATGGATAAGGACACTTGCCCAAATCTTGACCTTACACTTGCCTTGCACTTGGCATCATCTTGGCCATTGGTTGGCCATGACTTGACCTATAAATACCCCCCTTAAGATGAAGAGTTCTTCATCCACAAATCTTTATCCAAGTCTTGAAAATCCTCCCCTCTCCCTTGTGAGCCTTTTTCGTCCAAGCCTTCTTCCCCCCCTCTCTTGGTAGAAATGTTGTCTTCCAAGTGTAGTTACTATTCCTAAATACCCTAGCCCAAATCCCTTAGTACTTAGTAGAAGTTGTGAAGAACTTCTAAGGGTTCTTGGAGCTATCGAAGCGTACAAATTAGGAGCTAAACCTTGCTCAGGAGCAACTTTTATCTAGGATATTATTGGGCTTACCGAGGTAAATAATCTTATCCTTCTTTTGTAACTAGAGAATACATACTGTAGAAGTATAGGAATAAGTATAAATACTTAGAAGGATATTAAAGAATAGAATTGAACTGTTATCACAGTAGAAGGGTTTAAAAGAAGAATAATTGAACCATACTTACTTAGGACTGTTTTCACAGTAGACTTGAGTAGCTCGACGGGTAGGGAAGTGCTGCCCAATTTTCCATAGAATAGAGAACCCTCTACTTAAAACTGTTTACAAAATAGTCTAGACGTTGATAGACGTATTTGACTATTATAGGCTGATTCTCTGCGCGCGACATATTCGACTTGGCAGGTGGATTTCGCCGAGAAGGTATGTGATCCTTCCTATACTCTTGAGCATGATATTTTAAATAGATATATAGTACGGTAGACGTACGAGTGTTAACTGAATAATAATTACGGCAATGTCTTTTGACTTAAGCCTAAATAATAACTACGGCAATGTCTTTGACTTAAGCCTGAATAATAAAAGATCTTGAAGCATTTCAAAAGAATACTGAATCATTTTTAACGAGAGAAAGCAATTGGTTTTAAAAAGCTTAAGAGTTATACTAGCTTTATGGGAAGTTAGGTATAACAACTTAAGAAAGATAAAAAGAATCATTTACTTATTTGCTTATAAAAACCTTGTATTGATTTACGTAGGTGTAGTAAGATTGATTGATAAATAGACATATTATGATGCTACATGTGTTAGTGTCTTGTGATGTTGTGAAAGGGGTCATTCTTGTTGTGCTTACGTTGCTAAACGGTAAGTCGGTTATCGTTATTATATCACCTACCCTCGACTTGTTATCACAGGGCTTGCCACCGCGATGCGGTCTATACGGCCTACGCGGTGTGAGACTATGCGGCTGCGGGAGTTCCGTGATTGATCATTCCGGTGTTTTAGCCCGATGCGGGGATGCCTATGCGGATGCAATGTGACTATGCGGTCTATTGAGACTATGCGGTGCGGGAGTCGAGGAGAATACAGGGTTAGCTACCCCGACGCGGAATACCTCACGCGGTCTGTGTGTGACCTATGCGGACTGCGGGAAGTCCAGGACTAGGTACGCATAATGATACTATGGGCGATTGGCCTTGCTTCGATCATTCGCGGCCTAGGAAAGACCAGTTACATTATATCTATTAGTGTTCTTGTTTGTGATATGACATTATGTGCAATTGAACTGATTGTATTTGCAAATGGTTTTAAATACTTTGATTTCATTTAAGTACTTTACAGTTTCACATACTTGGTACTGTTATCGACCTCCTTGAAGTGCGTTAAATCGCAGGTAAGGGCAAGCAGGTGCTAGATCCACATCCTTAGGATCTCTTTGCTTTGGTGTCAGGAGCTCCATCTTCTCCGGAGGCTCGACTTTTGGGTATGATCTCCCTGTATTGTAGATAGTTTTGTACATTCAGGGTATGGCGGGGCCCTGTCCCGCCATAGTTGTTTACTTCCTTAGAGGTCTGTAGTCCTATTGTACAGTTGGGATGTAACTGCAAAACTTGGGTTATATATATATGCCGAAAGACAAGCTTTTCTCATATAAACTGTGTCTCAAATTTCATTGATTCATATCTTGTTTATTATTTCCGCTGATTTTCTCTGATGTATGACTGCTAGGGTGCCCGGGTAAGACACCAGTCACGGGCCCCGGAACGGGTCGTGACAAGACTGTACATCCGAGAGATCGTCAGACTATATGGGGTCCCTATATCTATCATATCAGACAGAGGAGCTCAGTTTATGGCTAACTTCTGGAGGTCTTTTCAGAAGGGATTAGGGACGCAGGTGAGCCTCAATACTGCATTCCATCCTCAGACCAAGCGGACAAAGCGGAACGCACTATCCGGACAACGAGGATATCTTTGCGAGCTGTGTTATTGATTTCAGGGGTAGCTGGGAGGATCATTTGCCGCTAGTAGAGTTTGCGTATAACAACAGCTACCACTCCAGTATCCAGATGGCGCCTTATGAGGCCTTATATAGGAGGAAGTGCAAATCACCGATAGGCTGGTTTGATGTAGGTGAGGTGCAGTTAGTCGGGCCAGACTTGGTTCAGCAGGCAGTGGATAAGGTGAAGTTTATCCAGGAGCGGTTATTGACAGCTCAGAGTCGACAGAAGTCGTATGCAGATCATCGGCGTCGACATTTAGAGTTTGAGGTTGATGATTGGGTTTTTCTGAAGGTATCACCCATGAAGGGTGTGATGAGGTTTGGGAAGAAAGGGAAGCTCAGCCCAAGGTACATTGGGCCTTATCAGATTGTCCGTAGGGTAGGCAAGGTTGCCTATGAGTTGGATCTGCCGCCCGATCTGGAGGCAGTACATCCAGTCTTTCATGTTTCTATGCTGAGGAGATGTATCGGAGATCCGTCTAGAGTGCACCCGATTGATGATGTCCAGGTGACAGAGGAGTTATCGTATGAGGAGATTCCCATAGCGATACTCGATCGTCAGGTTAGGCGACTGCGGACAAAGGATGTGGCTTCCGTCAAGGTCTTATGGCGGAACGAGAACAGAGAGGAGATGACGTGGGAAGCAGAGGATGATATGATGCAGAAGTACCCCCACTTATTCCACACACCTCAAGGTAACTCACTTTCATACCGGTTAACTTAAATTGTCATATGTACTTAAGTATTCTATTATGGCCATATGTGGCATTTTGCTAATTGTTCAAATTATGAGGGATTATGTCGTTATCTGAGTTATTGAATCTTGAAGGAACATTCAGGATGAATGTTTCTAAGGGGGGGAGAATGTTATGCCCCGTAGTTCCGGAGTATGTATGTGAGAACGTACGTACGAATGTATACGCCCTAATTAGGGTAAGAATGATAGAATTGTTTTCCGACGAAAGTTATTCCGAACCTTGTGAAGGAAATTTTACGTTTTCAATATTTTTATGGCTATGGAATTTTTTTGAGAGATAAAATATTTTGGACCAATAGGAGGGCGACAAGTGTCACCCATAGATTGAGCCAAGTGGACGAAAATGGAGTGGACAAGTGGGCAAGACAAGTGGCCAAAATTCTTGCCTAGTTGGCATGGCTTGGGCGGTTTTTAGAGGTTAGTGGGCATGTCTTGCATGGTCAAGAACTTGCATGGCTTTTGTAAGAAGTGTGTAGTAAGGAACCTACACAAATGATCTCTACCTTACACATGTTTTAATCCCAACCCTTGGTTATGCTATATAAACCCCCTTAGTGGATGAAAATCTTCCACACTTTTTTTTTTAGGTAAATGCAAATATTATTACTAATAACGAAAATAAAGATGGCTACAATCAGTCATTGAGGGTTCTCAATCCTCAACGTTATGCAAACAAGAAATGGGGGAGGGGAGCAGTGGTCACTCAAATGTGCCATTACAAGAGGGGATAAGATCATAATAGATTTAAGTCCTTTTGATTCTAGACGAGGACTTGTAAAGATTCCCGCATAAGTTTCCTTCGTTGAATTAAACTCCTTGCACGCTTAATAGGTGCATTAGTTGCATTCGTGGGGGAATTCAAGAGTAGTGCACTATTGGGAAAGTTTGCCATAAATGGCTCAAGTCCTTTGGCATTAAATGCTCCATTGGCCGAGACCAAATGAGAGGTCTTAGGCGAATTGGAAAAGAGTGACCCTTCGATTTCCACATTAGTTGATCTTCCAAGACTCGATTGAAGAGTAGTCCCTTCGGAACCCGTAGCCATCAAGTTTCCAAACCTCTTTTGACGAGCTGCCCCTTTGGTTTCCGCAACCTTTGAATTCATTAGAAGAGTTGACTCTTCGGTTCTCACCCTTATCAATTTTCGATATCCCATTGAATGAGATGTTTCCTTGGTTCTCTCAGCAATTAAATTCCCCACTTTACCAAGTCTCGTTTGAAGGGTAGGCTGTTCGACTTCCGCACGATTTGAATTACCAAGAACCATGGGAAATGAACCATCATCGGGCACTACAAGGCCCTTAGGCTGCAGCCATGACCCGCGACCACCAACGTGACCAATCAGCAGCCCATGACCACCCTTCTGACCCTCCTTCGACCCGGAACCACCCTCTTGATCCGCCATCGACCCATGCCCACCCATGCGACCCGTCATTCCCTCGAGAAGGGGTGGGGCTTCGGAAACCGCAACATTTGCATTCTCAATGTCCGTGGGAAATGAAGTCCCGACGGCTTCACCAACCTTTGATTGATGCCTCATGGACATGAACACTGACCCATGACCACCGTCCTGACCCGCCATCG
Source organism: Przewalskia tangutica (assembly GCA_029844215.1). Classification (NCBI taxonomy): domain Eukaryota; kingdom Viridiplantae; phylum Streptophyta; class Magnoliopsida; order Solanales; family Solanaceae; genus Przewalskia; species Przewalskia tangutica. Next base: position 69,147,639 of record CM056720.1, read on the forward strand.
ACCCGGGATCATCCACATGACCCGTTTCTTCTCCGACCTCCATGTTGCCAGTCGGAAAACAACTATAAGCCACACCATTATCCTTCATATGATTACCCTTCATACCGTGACCCATGGGTTCCATCCACAACCCATGACCACTATCACGACCCTCTTGCAACCCGGGACCCCCCACCATACCCACCTTTGACCCGGGATCTCTATCAAGATCCGCAAACCATCCAGTGTCAAAAGTTGTTTGAAGAGTAGTCCCTTCGAATCCCGTAGCCATAAAGTTTCCAAACCTCTTTTGACGAGCTGCCCCTTTGGTTTCCGTAACCTTTGAATTCATTAGAAGAGTTGACTCTTCGGTTCTCACCCTTATCAAGTTTCGATGTCCCATTGAATGAGATGTTTCCTTGGTTCTCTCAGCAATTAAATTCCCCACTTTACCAAGTCTCGTTTGAAGGGTAGGCTGTTCGACTTCCGCACGATTTGAATTACCAAGAACCATGGGAAATGAACCATCATCGGGCACTACAAGGCCCTTAGGCTGCAGCCATGACCCGCGACCACCAACGTGACCAATCAGCAGCCCATGACCACCCTTCTGACCCTCCTTCGACCCGGGACTAACCTTGAGACCCGCTTTCGCCTTGGCATCCAAAGTGCCCGCCGGAAAACCTCTATGTACTCAGAAACCAAGGATCGACGATCCAAGGGTTTAAACCACAAATAATGAACATCAACACCACCCTCCTGCAACCCGGGACCACCCTCCATACCCACTTTCGACCCGGGATCCCTATCAAGATCCGCGATCCCCCCAGAGTCAAGAGAGCCTACCGGAACCGCAGCTGCCTTTCCGACTTCCAAGGAGTCTGCCGGAAAAGCCACTTTGGACTTAAACACTATAGAATGGTGACCCATGGGTTTCAACCACAACCCCTTATCACCATCACTACCCTCCTGCAACCCGGGACCACCCAACATACCCGCAAAAGACCCGGGATATCCGTCAAGACCCGTATGCCTTCCAGTGTCAAGTTTTCCAACCGGAACACCAGTTGAGGATGCCACCGGAAGGTTGGGAGAAACAAAGAGCTGCATCCTCGGCCCAGGACCACCAACATGACCCTCATGCACACCAAGATCACCCTCCTGACCTACTAACAATCCTGCAATACCCGTCTGACCCGAATACTCCACAAAGTTCAGAGAAGCACACTGGCCACCGCCGGAAGACGCCCCCCCTCCCCCCCCGTAAATGCACTCTTCAAATTCAAATCTTGAAAAATCAAACTAATCTCTTTTTCTTTTGGCTGAAATCTTTATATTCTTTCTCATGGCTAGAAGGAAGATAACTCACTCTATAACTAATCAATTAAAGTGAACGTGAAATGAACACACAAACTTCAACGTAGGACGGATTAGATCAAAGAACAATCCGTGTAGTATATCAGTTGATGAAAATCATAGAAGAAGTGAGACGTAGAAGAGCGACTAGGGAAAAATGTTGAGAGCATTTTCTCCTAGTGAGAGAAACATCTCTCTAACTCTAAAATCTTCCACACTTAACATATTACAAGACTTGAAAAATATTTCCTCTCCCTCCATCTCTAGTTGCTCTCGTCAAACAGCCCCTCCCCTTAACCAAAAGTTGTCCAAAAATTCTTAAACTTATAAGTGTTCTTCCTTAGTGTGTTAGGAAGATTACCAACCAAGAGTTAGATAAGATTTCACACCCATAGCGTCAAAAACACCACAAAAACCGAGAGTGGACAGTTTTGAAGCCCAAAGTGTTCTTCACTTTTGGAGTCAATTCTTGAGTAGAAGCTGATTAGAAACTCCTAAAGGTGACTTGGTGAGTTGGAACACAAAGATGTGGAGCTAAAGCATAAAGGTTTGGAGCTAAGACTTGCTTTGGAATGACTTTTAAGATCTTGGATATTGTTGGGCTAGTATTGAGGTTGACACTCTGCGCGCGACATATCCGACTTGGCAAGTGGATTTAGCCGAGGAGGTATGTGATTCTTTCTATCCCTTGAGCATGATATTTGCGAAACATATATAGTACGGTAGACGTACATGTGTTAAACTAAATTTGGCTTTACTTTGATATCTTTTCACTTGAGTCTAAATAATAGGAATCTTGAATATTTCAAAAAGAGTTACGAATCATTTTTGGAAGAAAAGTAAGACTTGATTTTAAACAAAAAGCTTAAGTGTTATACTAGCTTTATGGGAAGTTAGGTATAACGACTTAAGAAACATAAGAAAAACGGTTTTAATATTTGTTTATCAAATACTTGAAAGGTATAACGACTTAAGAAAGATAAGAAAAACGGTTTTATTAATTGTTTATCAAATACTTGAAATAATGTTTGAAGGTATGGTATGTTGGTTTGATAAACATGTTATGGTACCACGTGTGTTAGTATCTTGTGACGCTTGTGTAAGGAGGTTGTTCTTGTTATGCCTATGTTGTTTGACGATAAGCCGTTGTGTTCGATTCTTGTGATGTTTGTGTAAAGAGATTATTCTTGTTATGATTATGGTGCTTACGATAAGCCGTGGTGTTCGATTCTTGTGATGTTTGTGTAAGGAGGTTATTCTTGTTGGGCATACGTCATTTAACGATAAGCCGTTGTGATAGTATTATACCACTCACCTCTTGACATGATACCGGGGGTTAAGCTGCCCCGTCACGAGAATACCTCATGCGGGTCCCGGGGACCTATGCGGAGCTGCGGGAGTTCCAGGATTGTGTGCGAGGAATACCTCATGCGGTCTATGTGGCCATGCGGACTACGAGAATCCAGGACGATGCCGAGGATTAGCTACCCTCGATGCGAGGAATACCTCATGCGGGCCTAAGGTGGCCTATGCGGACTGCAGGAGTCCAGGATTAGGCACGCATAATGATACTATGGGCGATTGGCCTTGCTTCGATCATTTGCGGCCTAGAAAAGACCAGTTACATTATAACTATTATTGCCCTTGTTTGTGATGTGGCACTATGTGCGATTTACTTGGTTTGTTTCGTACCTATTTGTGAATTGGTTTTAAAATGTTTTAGTTATATATATATATATATATCTGTACTTTACAGTTTCACATACTTGGTACCTGTTGTACTGACCTCCTTCGGGGGGCTGCGTTCATGCCGCAGTTAAGGGAAAGCAGGTGGTGGATCCTCAGTCTTAGGATCTCTACTCTGGTGTCAGGAGCTCCATTTCTCCGGAGGCTCAACTTTTGGTATGGTTCTCCCTGGTGTTGTAGATATTTTGTACATTCAGGGGTATGATGGGGCCCTGTCCCGTCATAGAGTCTACGTCTTCTTAGAGGTCTGTAGTCCTATTGTAATATTGGGATATAACTGTTCACTTTTGGGTATCTATATATATGCCGAAAGGCAACTTTCTTTGAGCCGGCTGTTCTTACTCTTTATGGTTTCATGTCGTTGTTTTATATTTCGCTGATTACTCTGATGTATGTCTACTTGGGTGTCCGGGTAAGGCACCAGTCACGGGCCCGGGAACGGGTCGTGATAGATGTTTATTGTCTAAACATATTTATGTGTTGTGTATGTTCCGCTGCTATTCTCTGATGTATACCTGAGAAGGGTGCCCAGGTAGGGCACCAGTCGCGGCCTGGGGTCGGGTCGTGACAAAGTGGTATCAGAGCAGTTAATCCTCGGAAAGTGTCTACAGGCCGTATCTAGTAGAGTCTTGATTATCGGTATGTTGTGCACCACATCTATAATCAGGAGGCTACAGGATATTTAGGATTGGTTCCCATTCTTTCACTCTAAGATCGTGCAATAGAGCTGTGTTATAGGTTGAACTCCCTCTGACATATTTTTATGTATCAGTTATGCCTCACGCAGGCAACCGTGGCCCCGGCAAGGCAAAGCGGTGAGAGATGCAAGTAGGACGCAGAAGGGTTACGAGGCACAGCCCGTCTTTACGAGGTGATGCTTCGGACGGCGAGTTCCACGACGTCACCGGCCAGCGGTCGGAAGCGGCAGCGGCTGCGATACCGCTGCACTGAGCCTCGGTTCCACGGCGGTGAGTATAGAGATTACGGGGAGCAGATCCGGTTATTGACCAAAGATAGTAGCGAGCGGCACGAGGAGCGGTAGCCAACCCTAGAGCCGATGCGGTTCTGGATTCGGGATTTCTCGGGTTGTCATCCACGAAGTTCTATGGTTCGAGATCCGAGGAGGATCCTCAGGAGTTTGTTTGGCAGTTACAGCAGACTATGCAGGTGCTTAGGGCCTCGGAGGCTGAGTCAGTCATGCTAGCCTCTTACCGGTTACGCGATATTGCGTTGAACTGGTTTGAGTCATGGGAGCGGTCCAGAGGTGAGGGTGCTCTTCCAGCTGTTTGGGAGGAGTTCACAGAGGCCTTCCTGGATCACTTTTTGCCTCCTGAGATGAGGAGAGCCCGCGTGGATAGATTCTTGACTTTGAGGTAGAATGGGAGGACTATCAGAGAGTACAGCCTGGAGTTTAACTCATTAGCCAGGTATGCGCACACCATTGTAGCTGACATGACAGACAAAGTTCATCGCTATGTGATGGGGCTAGACCGTCATATGATTATTGCATGCTTGGGGGTAGCCCTTCAGCCAGGTATGGATATTGCCAAGATGCAGGCGTATGCGCAGGGGATAAAAGATAGAGAGAGGGAGGATCAACTTGACTCAGGCCAGCCTAAGAGGGCCAGGACAGCAGGGTCTTAGGGCAGTTTTTGAGGAGGACAGCCTCAGCAACAAACTAGATCCACATTTCAGCCGGCACAGAGTGCCCCTTCCCGGTTTTCTGGCAGGAGGGTTGATCAGTTGGGGCTTCAGGGAGGCAGAGGCCGTCATCGATCGAGACCACCCACGTCTCGGTGTGTTCGATGCGGTAGGTCCCACCCGGGCGAGTGTCGTATGGCTTCGGGAGCTTGTTACTCTTGTGGCCAGCAGGGCCATTTAAAGAGAGTTTGTCCGACCAGAGGCAGCGGGAGTGTTATGGTTCAGCCAACAGGGTCAGTTGTTGGATCTTCGTCTTCGGCGATTATGCGCCCCGGAGGGCAGGGTGTTCACGGACCAGCAGGCCGTGGCAGGGGTCGTGGTGGGGGTCCCAGTTCCAGCGGTCCTCAGAACCGCATTTATGCTATGTCCAGCCGTCACAGGTACATTATTGGTTTCATGTTGTGATGTATATACTTTGATAGATCCAGGTTCTACCTTGTCCTATATATCTCCTCATATTGCTGGTAGAATAGGGATAGAGCCCGAGTCCATAAAACCTTTTGAGGTGGCTACGCCAGTAGGTGATTCGGTGGTAGCTGAGCGGGTATATAAGGCTTGCCCAGTGACTATATACAGTCGCCAGACCGTAGCCGACTTGATAGAATTGGATATGACGGACTTTGATGTGATTATGGGTATGGATTGGCTAGCGTCTTGCTATGCCAATGTGGATTGTAGAGAGAGATTGGTACGGTTCCAGTTTCCTGGGGAGCCGGTTATCGAGTGGAAGGGAATCTTTGCGTCGTAGGGGTAGGTTTATTTCTTACCTCAAGGCTAGAAAGATGGTGCGGAAGGGTATATCTACCATATGGTTCGTATTCGACATCGAGGTCGAGATACCGGACCTTCATCATTCGGTTGTTAGATAGTTTCGGGCGTATTCCTGCCGATCTCGGGTATCCCTCCTGAGAGGGAGATTGAGTTTTGCATTGATATATCGCCAGACACTCGACCTATATCTATTCCACCATACAGGATGACACCTGCTGAGTTGAGGGAGTTGAAAGACCAGCTGAAGGATTTGCTGGAAAAAGGCTTTATCAGGCCTAGTGTTTCTCCCTGGGGAGCGCCGATTTTATTTGTAAAGAAGAAGGATGGGACGCTGCGTATGTGTGTTGATTACCGGTAGCTGAATAAGGTAACTATCAAGAACAGATACCCCCTCCCCAGAATTGATGATTTGTTTGACCAGATGCAGGGTGCGAGGTGTTTCTCCAAGATAGACCTGCGGTCTGGTTATCATCAGGTGCGAGTTAGAGAGGCAGATATCCCAAAGACTGCATTCAGGACCGGTATGGGCACTATGAGTTCAGGGTGATGTCTTTCGGGTTGACCAACGCCCCAACAGTATTCATGGATTTGATGAACCGGGTGTTCAAGCCATTCTTGGATATGTTCGTTATAGTATTCATTGATGATATCCTGGTTTATTCGTGCACAGAGCAAGACCATGCATATCATTTGAGGACGGTACTGGGAGTCCTCCGGGACCGACAGTTGTATGCCAAGTTCTCGAAATGTGAGTTTTGGTTGGCTTCAGTGGATTTCTTAGGGCATGTTATCGGGGCCGATGGTATTCGGGTTGATACAACAAAGATTGAGGCAGTCAAGACTTGGCCTAGACCCACTACACCGACGGAGGTGCGCAACTTTTTGGGCCTTGCGGGTTATTATCGGAGATTTGTGGAGAAGTTTGCTTCCATTTCAGCACCTTTGACTAGGCTGACCCAGAAAGCAGCTATGTTCCGGTGGACGGATGCTTGTGAGGAGAGCTTCCAGTTACTGAAGGAGAAATTGACGACCGCCCCAGTTCTTACTCTTCCAGAGGGTTTAGACGGATATGTGGTTTATTGTGATGTGTCGGGTGTCGGGCTTGGGTGCGTGCTGATGCAGCACGGTAAAGTTATAGCTTACGCATCTCGTCAGCTCAGGAAACATGAGAAGAACAACCCCACACATGACTTAGAGTTGGCAGCAGTGATTCATGCCTTGAAGATCTGGAGACATTATTTATATAGAGTTCATGTGGATATTTACACAGACCACAAGAGCCTCCAATATATCTTCAGCCAGAGGGAGCTGAACTTGCGGCAGAGACGGTGGTTAGAGCTACTTAAGGATTATGATGTCGATATCCTATACCACCCAGAGAAGGCCAATGTAGTTGCAGATGCCCTTAGTCGCAGATCGATGGGTAGTCTGTCAGATGTGCAGCCAGAGAAAAGGGACATGGTCCGCGAGTTACATCATCTAGCGAGCTTTGGGCTTCGTTTGTTGGTTCTGATAGTAATGGGGTTCGGGTTCGAGAGGTTGTCGGGTCGTCCATCGTCGAGGAGGTGAAGAAGCGACATTATGAGGATCCGATTATGGTACGGTATCGAGATACGACCCTTCGAGAGGAGAATAGTCTATTTGAAGTAGCACCGTATGGGGTGCTAAGATTTGAGGGCAGGTTATGTGTTCCCGATGTAGCAGGACTTCTGTCACGACCCGTTCCGGGGCCAGTGACTGGTGCCTTACCCGGGCACCCAAGTAGTCATACATCAGAGAAAATCTGCGGAATATAAAAACAAGACATGCAACAATGTAAATTGAGACACAGTTTATCTGAGAAAAGTCGCCTTTCGACATATATATATATAAACCAAAATCTGGCAGTTACATCCCAACTGTACAATAGGACTACAGACCTCTAAGGAAGTAAACAACTATGGCGGGACAGGGCCCCGCCATACCCTGAATGTACATATATCTACAACATCAGGGAAAACCATACCAAAAGTCGAGCCTCCGGAGAAGATGGAGCTCCTGACACCAAAGCAAAAGATCCTAAGGATGCGGATCTAGCACCTGCTTTCCCTTACCTGCGGCATGAACGCAGCCCCCCGAAGGAGGTCAGTACAACAGGTACCAAGTATGTGAAACTGTAAAGTACTTAAATGAAATCATATCATTTTAAAGTCAATTTTACAAATGCGTACAAAACAACCAATGTAACCGCACATAGTGCCACATCACAAACAAGAGCAATAAATAGGTAAATCTATGTGAGTCTTTTCTAGGCTGCGAATGATCGAAGCAAGGCCAACCGCCCATAGTATCATTATGCATGCCTAATCCTGGACTCCCGCAGTCCGCATAGGCCACTCACATAGGCCCGCATGAGGTATTCCCCGCATCGAGGGTAGCTACTCCTCGGCATCGTCCTGGACTCGTAGTCCGCATGGCCACATAGACCGCATGGCCACAAGGACCGCACACTAACCTGGAACTCTCGTAGCTCCGCATAGGTCCCCTGGACCCGCATGAGGTATTCTCGAATCATAGTCACACAGACTGCCTGAGGTATACCCCGCATCGGAGGGCAGCTTAACCCCCGGTATAACATGTCAAGAGGTGAGTGATGTAATACTAGCATAACGGCTTACCGTTAAACAACATAAGCACAACAAGAACAACCTCTTATACAAACGTTACAAGACACTAACACACATAGCATCATAATATGTCTACTCATCAAACCATCTTATTATACTTTCCAGAAATCAATACAAGTCTTTCATAAACACATAAGTAAACTGTTCCTTTTATTATTCTTAAGTCGTTATACCTAACTTCCCATAAAGCTAGTATAACTCTTAAGCTTTTGTTTAAAAACCAAGTATTACTCTTCTTTCAAAAATGATTCATAATTCTTTTGAAATACTTCAAGATTCTTGTTATTTAGACTCAAGTCAAAAGACGTCAAGTAAAACCATGTTCAGTTAACACACGTACGTCTACCGTACTATATATATACTTTAAAATATCATGCTCTAGAGGATAGGAAGAATCACATACCTTCTCGGTGAAATCCACCTGCCAAGTCGAATATGTAGCGCGCAGAGTATCAACCTATAATAGTCAAATACGTCTATCAACGTCTAGACTACTCTGTAGGATAATCTAAGCAGAGGGTTCTCTATTCTACGGAAAATCGGGCAGCACTTCCCTACCCGGTAAACTATACAAGTCTACTGTAAATATAGTCCTATGTAAGTACAGTTCAATCTTCTATAATATCCTTCTATGTATTTTATACTTATTTCTATACTTCTACAGTATGCAATCTCTAATTACGATAGAAGGATAAGATTATTATTTACCTCGATAAGCCCAAAATTATCCAAGATATAAGTCGATCCTGAGCAAGGTTTAGCTCCTAATCTGAACGCTCCAATCCGCTCCAAGAAACCCTTAGAAGTTTCTACACAACTTCTACTTCAACCAACTATGAAGTTCTCTTAGGGTTTCGTTAGTGACTAAAGGAATATAAGGTAGTATTTCCGGACTCTACGTATAGAGGTAACTTTGGAAATACTATAAGGGATTGGCTAAGGTATTTTGGGGATAGTAACAATACTTGGAGAGTATTTTCTACCAAGGGGGGAGGGCTTTTGCCGAGACTACTAGGAAAGGGGGGGGGGGGGAGAGGGGTGTTTCGGCTAAGCTCTCTAGAGGGGGGGAAAAGTGAGGCTTGGACGAGAAGCTCACAAGGGGGAAGGGAGATTTCAAGACTTGGAAAGATGATTTGTGGATGAAGAAGTCTTCATCTTAAGGGGGGTATTTATAGGGCTTTCAAGGGCTAAGATGAGGGCAAGTGGAGGGCAAGTGGAGGGTGGGGATTTGCACAAGTGCCCCTAACCCTACTCCACAATTCACTCACAAAACATTGACCCATGGTTTAAGCCCCAAATTCATGCCAACCGTGGCCTCTTTGCCGTCCACTTGAGGGTGACAAGTGTCACCCTCTCGTTGGTCCAAAATATTTCATCTCTCGGAAAAATCCGCTAAAATTATAAATGACATAGCCGTAATTTTCCCTACGCAAGTTTTGGAAAACGTTTCGTCGGAAAACAATTCGTTTCGTGGGTTGTGCACAAATTTTCGTCCCTATGCCTACTTTAAGGCTTAACTTTTGTACGTACGCCCTTACGTACATACTCTGGAAATACAGGGTATAACATTCTCCCCTCCTTAGAAACATTCGTCTCAAATGTTCCTTCCCAAGATAGATAACGATAAGGTTCCTCAAAACTTAAATAGTTTGCAAATGCCACACATGGCCACAATACAACACTTAAGCAGATATGATACTGAAAATTTACAAGTAGGAAAGTGAGTTACCCGAGGTGTGGGAATAGGTGAGGATACTTCGCCTCATTTCCTCCTCGCCTTCCCACGCCATCTCCTCCCGAGCTCGTTCACCACAAGACTTTGTGGAAGCCACGTCCTTGGTCCGCAGACGCCTAACCTGACGATCGATTATCGCTATGGGAATCTCCTCATACGATAACCCCTCGGTCACCTGGACATCGTCAATCGGGTGCACCCTAGATGGATCCCCGATACATCTCCTCAGCATAGAAACATGAAACACCGGATGCACTGCCTCCAGATCGGACGGCAGATCCAACTCATAGGAAACCTTGCCTACCTGCGGACAATCGATCGGCCCAACGTACCTGGGTGAGTTTCCTTTCTTCCCGAATCTCATCACACCCTTCATGGGTGACACCTTCAGGAAAACCCAATCATCAACCTCAAACTCTAGATGCCGACGACGATGATCTGCATACGACTTCCGACTCGAAGTCGATGCCAGCTCTGGATAAGCTTCACCTTATCCATCGCTGTGCACCCAAATCGTCCCACTAATCGCACTCGCCCACATAAAACCAACCTATCGGCGATCGCACTTCTCCCATACAAGGCCTCATAAGGCGCCATCCGAATACTGAGTGGTAGCTATTATTATATGCAAACTCAACTAGAGGCAAATGATCCTCCCGGTACCCACGAAATCAATAACACAGCTCGCATCATATCTCAAGAGTGCGGATAGTTCGCTCACTTTGTCTGCATGCGAGGATGGAATGCGATACTGTGCTCACTGCGTCCCTAGACCGCTTCTCGAAAGACCTCCGAAGTTAGCCGTAACCGGGCTCCTGCTGCGATATGATAGAAATATGGACTTCATGCAGTCTGACGATCTCTCAGATGTAAAGTCTGGCATAATCCTCAGCCGAAAAAGTCGTCCTGATGGGAAGAAAGTGGGCTGATTTCGTCAGCCTGTCGATGATAACCCAGATAGAATCATGCTTCCTCTGAGTGCGAGGTAATCCTGTGATAAAGTCCATGTTGATCACCTCCCACTTCCGGTCGGGATCTCTATCGTCGCAACAAACCACGTGCCTCGTGCTCTACCTTCACCACGACAACACGGGCACTGAGCTACAAACTCTGCAACGTCTCTCTTCAAGTCATCCCACCAATACACATATCTAAGGTCGTGGTACATCTTGGTCGACCCCGGATGGATAGAGTAACGCGCGCTGTGTGCTTCCCCTAGAACTCCGCCAAGTCCTGCAATATCCGGAACACACACAACTCGCTCAAACCTTAGCACCCCATCAGGTGCTACCTCAAAAGGACCCTTCCCCTCATGAAGAGCCGTATCAGGATACCGCGTCAAAACCGGATCCTCAAACTGCTGCCTCTTCACCTCCTCGACGATGGAAGACTCGACAACCTCTCGAACTCGAACCCCACTGCTATCAGAATCAATCAGTCGGACTCCAAGGCTCGCTAATTGGTGTAACTCGTGGACCATCCCCTCCTCTCTGGTTGTACATCTGATAGACTCCCCATCGACCTACGACTAAGGGCATCTGCCATAACATTGGCCTTCCCCGGGTGGTACAGGATATCGACATCGTAATCCTTCGAGCGACTCTAACCACCGCCTGCGTAAGTTCACTCCTCTGGTCAAGATATCCGGAGGCTCTTGTGGTCTGTATAAATATCCACATGAACCCCATACAAATAGTGCCTCGCATCTTCAAGGCTTGAATCACCGCAACTCAAATCATGGGTGGGGTAGTTCTCTCATGCTTCTTAAGTTGTCGGGATGCGTGCGCTATAACCTTACCACCGCATCAACATACATCCGAGCCCGCCGACGATCACAATACACTACATAACCATCCGACCTCGGAAGTGTAAGAACGGGCGGCCGCCGCCTCCTTTAGTAACCGGAAACCCCGCCACAAGCATCACCATCAAACTTAGCCGCCTTCCGAGTCAGCCTAGTCAATGGTGCAGAGATAGAAGCAAACTTCTCCACGAACCGCCGATAGTAACCTGCAAGGCCCAGAAAGTTGCGCACCTCTGTCGGAGTAGTAGGTCTAGGCCAAGTCCTGACTGCCTCGATCTTGGCCGTATCCACCCGAATACCATCGGCCCCGACAATATGCCCAAGAAAAGCCACCGAAGCCAACCAAAACTCACATTTGGAAAACTTGGCGTATAACTGTTGGTCTTGGAGAACTCTCCAAGATAGCCTCAAATGCTCGCATGCTCGCCGCTGGCGGAATAAACTAAGATGTCATCAATGAACACTATCACAAACGTGTCCAAAAATGGCTTGAACACTCGGTTCATCAAATCCATGAATACCGCCGGAGCATTGGTCATCCCGAAAGACATAAACCTGAACTCATAATGCCCGTACCGGGTCCAGAATGCAGTCCTAGGGACATCCGCCTCTCTAACACGCACCTGATGATAGCCCGATCGCAGATCAATCTTGGAGAAACATCTCGCACCCTGCAACTGGTCGAACAAATCATCAATCCTGGGAAGGGGGTATCGTTTAATGGTCACCTTGTTCACCGTAATCAACACATGCGCTGCGTCGCCCTTCTTCTTCACGAACAATACCGACGATCCCTGGGAGAAACACTGTGCCTAATGAAGCCTCTTCTCCAAATCTCTCACCGGTCCTTCAACTCTCTCAACTCGGCAGTGCCATTCTGTGGCGGAATGGAAATAGCCGAGTGTCCGCAAAGACATCGATACAAAACTCTATCTCCTCTCGTGAGGATACCCGAGGTCGTCTGAAACACATCCGGGAACTCTCGACTCGGAATCGATCAAAATCGTACCGCACCTCGTGATCAAACACCGAATGAGATGGTAGATATACCCCTTCGCACCATCTTCCTAGCCTCGAGGTAAGAAATAAACTTACCCTCGGCGACACGTTGTTCCTCCCACTCAACAACCGGCTCCTCAGAAATCGAATACTACTCTCTCCCTAGCCTACATTAGCGTAGCAAGCTAGCCAATCCATACCATGATCACATCGAAATCGGCCATATCCAACTCTACCAAGTCGGCGGTCCGACGATCGCATACGGTCACCGGACAAGCCCTATATACCCGCCGAGCTACCACCGAATCACCCACTCGCGTAGCTACCTCAGCGGTCTATGGACTCGTGCTCATCCTATCCTACTAGCAACATGGGGAGATATATAGATGAGTAAAACCCGATCTATCAAGGCATACACGTCACAACATGAAACTGATAAAGTACATGTGACGACATCAGGTGAGGCCTCATGTTCCTGCCGGCTGGACAAGGCATATATGCGGTTCTGAGGACCGCTAGAACTGGGGCCCGCGCCACGACCTCTGCCGTGACCTGCTGGCCCATGAGTACCACGTACCTCGGGCGAGTAATCGTAGGAGATGAAGAAGACCGCGAAAGAACTTGTAGGCCGACTACCTCTACTGCGCGCGCTCGGACAGCTCGCAGTGACCGACCGCCGCAATCAGAATAAACTCTTGGAGCGATCACAATTCCGTAATGGGATCTACCGACGGCCACACCGGCGGGTGGTCCCGACGGCTAGCACCTCTGCTACTCGACGCTCAAGTCCCGGCCCGGTCCGCCTCGAATATCCTCGGTTGCCCCGATGTCACGACCGAACCTGCGTGGATCGTGCCTTACCTGGCACCCTAGTGATACAACATCGAGAAAATCAGCGGAAATAAAAACATGAACATGAATTAAGAGACATGATAAATAAGCAGGCCAAAACAATTGCCTTCGTATATATACATAAATACCCGACAGCTTATCCTTTTTACAAACCCCGCCACAACAAAGCATGCACTCTAAGATTTTTACAACAGCTATGACGGACAGGCCCCGCCATACCCCGAATGTACAAGGATCTACTGCACTGTGGTAACATACCAAAAGATAAGCCTCAAGAAATGGGGCTTCCCGACACGAATCAGTGATCCTATGAGCGAGATCCACAACCGATGTACTTACTGCGGCGTGAACGCAGCCCAGGAGGTCGATAACAGTACCAAGTATGTGAAATTGTAAAAGCATAAATGAAATCATAATAGTCTATATAAAGCAGAGACATGTATGATAACCAAACTACGCTCACACATAAAAGCGATATGTCAAGTCGTGACTCACGCCTCAAGTCATCCTCGCGCGTGGAACTCCTTCCTCACCGCCAGATCTAGGTGTAAATCGTGTGGAATACGTGTCCGCCCATCCCGGGACTCGGTAAAGAATCATGGGAATACGTGTCGCCCATCCCACGGACTCGGTGAGAATCGAGATGGAATACGTGTCCGCCCGTCGTGGGACTCGGTGAATAATCGATGGAATACGTGTCCGCCCATCCTGGGACTCGGTGAAGAATCGATGAAATCGTGTCCGCCCATCCCACGGGACTCGGTGAATAATCGCTCATAACAAATCAGCCTACTCCATCGAGAGACGCGGTGGTATAGAAATACAGTATATGCACACAAGGCTATCAAACACAAACATAGGAAAGTTACACACAACTCGAGTTTATTTTAGGCCAAAGTCCAGGTTCTCACCCCAAAGTATTACGTACGTTAAATTCTTTTTAAAAGATCCATTCCTTTTATAAAGGTCACCCGATACCCGTAGTATTAAAATAGAGTGACTCACATTTTTAGGTAAACCAAAACACTTTCCTTTTCAACATCAAGTAACAACATTCTTTTCCAAAAGTTCAAGTTTGCCTAATTTCAAACACTTAGGTCTCTTATTTTATAAAGGTTTCATAGTCCATAGACTTAATCACTTAAGAATATAATCCTCTTTTAAATAATTTGAGAAACATATGTCTTATATGTGAGTAGGTTATTCTTTTTCATAATCAATCTTATTAAAGCAGCCATGATCTAGGAAATGTAATATCATTTTGTCTCATCTTAGCTTCTATGCAGATGGAGGTTTCTCTTGGTTTTAATAATACTTAATTAGTCAAAACATTTCCTTTTATTAACGCTGCGATGGTTTGTCGATAATCATTCGATTTCCAAAATCAAGAAACATTATTCCTTTTAAAAACCAAGTACTCATTACTCACGAATGAGGTTTCACACAAACCTCATATTAATTCATTCAAGTCAAGTCTCTTATCTTTTAAGATCAAGTCTCTTAACTTCTAACAATCAGTAAATCATTCTCTTTACCACTCTTAAGACGTTATACCTAACTTCCCGTAAAGCTAGTATAACTCTTATGTTTTCAAAACCAGGTATTGCTCTTCTTTCAAAACGGTTTCTTAGTCTTTTGAAATACTTCAAGATTCTTATTTATCACACGCCAAGTCGCTTATAAATCACATCAGTTATCCTTTAAAAACCACAACGTATTTCTTACTTACATAAAGCTGTTATAACCAACTTCCCAGAAAACCGTTATAACACTTTATGTTTTAAACCACTCAAATACATTTAACACGTATGCGTCTACCGCACTACATAGTTATACACATATCATGCTAGAAAAGATAGGAAGAGGTTCACATACCTCGCGACGATTATCGACTAATAGCAAAACGCCCAAGTACCTCAAACCGTCGGCTACACCTTAAGCCAAGTAGCTCCACACGTAGTAGTTCAACCTATAGAGGCCACAAGGCGCCTATTAACATCTAGATCTCAACGTAGAATATTCTACGTAAAATTTGGCGACCTCCCCATCAACCAGAAATCTCCTCCTCTATCGAGGCCAGCTAACAGGCCAACAACTCCCTAGAGGGGGGGGGTTGTACGTCTAATCCGGACGTGCACAATTCTACTTCACAGTAATGCTACACAAGTCTACTGTAATACAGTCCTATGTAATTACAGTTCAGTTCTTTTCTTTAAATTCAGGCTTAAGTCAAAAGACATTGCCGCAAGACTATGTTCAATTCTATATATAGTATACTTCAACTATACATTCCTACAACATGTAATTTCCAATTACAATAGAAGGTCAAGAGTGTTTACCTCGATAAGCCCAAAATTATCCAAGTAAATGTCGATCCTGAGCAAGGTTTAGCTCCTACTCCGTGCGCTCCAACCCGCTCCAAACAACCCTTAGAAGTTCTAACCAACTTCTACTCAAATACTTCAACTATCAGTGAAGATTTCCTTAGGGTTTCGTTTAGTGGCTAAAGGAAGTATAATAGTATTTCTGGGCTTTTTGTATAGGTATAACCTTGGAATACTACAAGGTATTTGGGCTAAAGTATTTGGGCATTATAACAATACTTTGGAGAGTATTTCTATACCACAAAGGGGGGGTATTATACGAAAACAACTAGGCTAGGGGGGGTACCCCACGGCTAAACACTACAAAGGGGGAGGGAATACTTTCGGCCAAGGGGCCTTCTCAAAGGGGGAGGGGGGTGTGGCGGACGAAAGCTCAAGAGGGAGGGAGTAATTTTTGAGACTTAGAAAGATTGCTCAAGTTTGGATGAAGAAAGTCTTCAACTTAGAGGGGTATTTATAGGTCAAGCAATGGCCAACCAATGGCCAAGATCAAGTGCCATGCAAGTGTAGGGCTAGATTTAAGCCAAGTGCACCTTATCCATCTACCACACCAACTTGCACAAAATATCCTACCTAACCACAAGCCCAAATCGTCCAAGTACCGCCCACAATTCCTTCCAATGTGAGGGTGACACATGTCGCCCTCCCGTTGGTCCAAAATGTTTCGTCTCTCAGAAAAATCCGCAAATATTCTCAATGACATAGCCGGAATTTTCCCTTCGCAAGTTTAGTAAAACGTTTCGTCGAAAAACGATTCTTTTCGGCACTTGTGCCCAAATTTTCGAACCTAGCCAAACCTTAAGGCTTAAATTTATATATGTACTCCTCACGCATATACTGAAATACGGTATAACATTCTCCCCTCCTTAGAAACATTCGTCCCGAATGTTCCTTCTCAAGACGGATAACGATAAAGTTCTTCTAACAAGTTGCCAACGCCATGCCTGGCCACGAAATAACACATGCGCGCAAATACTTAAATCCAGGCCAACGAGGAACCACCTCGATGATGCAAAACAATACCAACTCTCGCTCTTGGTCTAAGGGACACTCCCTTCGCACATTCATTTCTCAAAAAATGATTACTCCCATCTTTCAGCACAAGTTCACTTCCTTCCTTACTCGTCGTGCCCTTCTCGAACACTTGAACTCTTCTAGCATACGTACCACACTTCAGTCAACGCTTCTGTTGCCAAAACTTTGGAGTCACAACCTCCAAACTTGGTCATCTTACTAGCTTTACTTTCCTCTAAGGCCATTCCCGGCCTTCACGATCCGCTTCTGGTCGAACATATCCACGAACTCATACGATGGTCATCTAAACTTGGGCCTAGCACCCTCGTGACCCTACCACCTGGCGGGACCACCCCAGAGCTGACCCACTCGAAGCAGGCGCGGGTTGGCGCAACATGGCCCCAACCCGACCTACTTAACGCATCAAGCTCTTGTTTCCCGATCCGGAACAATCTTACCTATACAGGTCATGAAAGCTACCACTTCCATTTTACACTACCCAAGGAATCTTCCCACAATTACTCCACGTAAACTTATACATTCTGACAAGGATCACCCGCAAAATCTTGTACTCAAGACGGCCACATCTAAGGTCTCAATCGTAATATTCTAAGGTTCATCATTTTCTCACCCTGTGCTTACCCCTTTTCACTAACGTGTTTTCTAACTCATAATCAACATAACGCTTATCCGTATACATAGCACAATAATAAGGTCATCATATCATGCATACAAATCTCTAGAGGTTAAGGATATACCGAATCTACCGCTCACTCTAATCATAGGCACGCCTGCAGGCATAGTGTAGAAGGCGATGAACTCGCATCGACCCGGTGGTGAGTCATTCGTGCATCCTTCCTATTAGGACAGACTCATCATATGGCCACGACGGCGCAGGAAAAACAAGCACCGATAAAAAGACGACATTCCGGGATGGCGCTCGCACATCGTACACCGAGGAAAACTCAACCGATCGCTAGAACCCGTATATTCGTGAACCGAAGCCCTGGAGCCACGACTAGCTCGAATACCGAACGCCTCGAAGGCGTGGAGGACCATTCTGTCGGGCGGAGGTACATAACTAGTCTGCTGGCGGCCCGCCTCGAAAGTTACCAAAGGACCTGCTGCTCGGCCTCTTCGTTGATCTCGGTCATTCCGTCGACCTCTCGTGCCTCATGCAAGTGCGTGAGCTGCATGCGGGCAATGTCCATGCCGGTGAAGAGCTACACCTGCATAAGCCTCGCCAAGTAATCATCTAGCCGGTGACGTAGCGGTGTACTCATCCTCCATATCGGCTACTACGGCGGGAACATACCGAGCTAATGAGTCGAACTCCACATTGTACTCTCTAACCGCCCGCCGCCCCGCCTCAACGCCAAAAATCTGTCGGAGCCCTCCTCATCTGGGGCAAGAAATGTGTAAGAAAAGCCCTTGAGAACTCATCCCAAACGGCGGAGGTGCATGCTCTCCCGACAGCTCCACAAATCAAACCCGATCGGCAGATCACGCGGTGATGCGAACCTAATACCACCGACTCGCCTCGAGACTCGATCACTCTCATGATCCGCAGTAGTTGTCGGATAAACTCACGAGGTCATCCTCGGCTCGATCCATAGAACATCGGCGGGCTACAACTCGTAAAGTCCCGTAGTCTCAAATCGCTCGCTGGGGTGAACTACGGTGCTAATGGGATCGAACTGCATCCGGCCTATCCTCATATCTGCCACGACCACCGCGAATCGGGCCATCTCCTTGTACCATCTCATCTGCTCCGGTGTGGACCGAGGCTCGTATTGTAGTCTCGTGAGCTACCGCCGCGCTCTAAACTCTGCTGGCGGCGCTGCAAAACTCGCCGTCAAGCACAATCTCAGTCTTGATCGGGCTGCGCCTCGTACTCCTCAGATCTCACTAGCAGCTCCTCACCTTCCTTGCCCACTGGGCGGGTTGCCTTACGCGGAGGCATAATCGTAAAAACGAAATACGTCGAGAGGGTCCAACTTATCACACGACTCTAAGGCACGATCTCGTAATGAGAAGAATGGAAACTAATCCTAAATGTCCTGCAGCCTCACGATTATAGATGTGGTGCAACACACCGATAATCAAGACTCTACTAGACACGATCAGACACTTTCCGGATTAATCGCTCGATACCACTTTTGTCACGACCGAACCGGGCGTGATCGCCTTACCTGTGGCACCCTAGTGATACAACATCGAGAAAATCAGCGGAAATAAAAACATGATGATGAATTAAGAGACATGATAAATAAACAAGCCAACCAAAGCGATTGCCTTGGTATATATACATAAATACCCGACGCTTATCCTTTTTACAAACCACGCCTACAACAATTACTCTGCACTCTAAGATTTTTACAATGCTATGACGGACGGGGCCCCGCCATACCCACGAATGTACAAGGATCTGCACTCGTGGTAACATACCAAAAGATAAGCCTCCAAGAAATGGGGCTTCCACACGTGAATCATGATCCTATGTCACGACTGCTCGGGCCGTGGATCGTGCCTTACCCGCACCCAAGCGATATACATCATAGAAAATCAGCGGAAAATATAGAACAAGACATGAAACATTTTGAAAAGAGAAAACAGTTTATCTGAAGAAAAGCTTGCCTTTCGGCATATATATATAACCCAAGTATTTGCAGTTACATCCCAACTGCATAATAGACTCTGCACCTCTGGGAAGTAAACAACTATGGCGGGACAGGGCCCGCCATACCTGAATGTACATACTATCTACAATACAGGGAGATCATAGCCAAAAGTAGAGCCTCCGGAGAAGATGGAGCTCCTGTAACCAACGCAAATATACTTAGGATGTGGATCTAGCACACTTGCCTTTACTGCGGCATGAACGCAGCCCCGAAGGAGGTCGATAACAGTACTAAGTATGTGAAATCGTAAAGTACTTAAATGAAATCATATCATTTTAAAACCGGTTTACAAATATGTATGAAACAACCAAGAAACCGCATATAGTGCACATCACAAACAAGAGCAACAATAGGTAAATCAGAATGTGTCTTTTCTAGTGCGAATGATCGAGCAGGCCAATTGCCCATAGTATCATTAAGCAAGCCTAATCCTGGACTCCCGTAGTCCGCATAGGCCACTCACTTAGGCCCGCAGGGTATAACCCCCATCGAGGGTAGCTACTCCTCGCAACGTCCCGACTCGTAGTCGCGTGGCCACATGCCGTATGAGGTATAACCCCGCACACTAACCTGGAACTCTCGTAGCTCCGCATAGGTCCCCTGGACCCGCATGAGGTATTCTCGAATCATGGTCCCAGACCGCCTGAGTCTACCCCGCATCGGAGGGCAGCTTAACCCCCGGTAACATGTCAAGAGGTGAGTGATATTACACTAACCTAACAGCTTATCGTTAAACAACATAAGCACAACAAGAATACTCTCTTATACAAACGTTACAAGACACTAACACACATAGCATCATATCATGTCTACTTATCAAACCATCTTATTATTCTTTTCACAAATCAATATAAGTCTGTTATAAACACATAGGTAAACTGTTCCTTTTATCATTCGTAAGTGGTTATACCTAACTTCCCATAAAGCTAGTATAACTCTTAAGCTTCTGTTTTAAAAACCAATTAGTTCTCTTCTGTTAAAAATGATTCAGTATTCTTTTGAAATGCTTTCAGATCCTTATTATTCAGGCTTAAGTCGCGAGACATTGCCGTAAGTATTATTCAGGCTTAAGTCGAAAGACATTGCCGTAAGTATTATTCAGGCTTAAGTCGAAAGACATTGCCATAAGTATTATTCAGTTAGCACGTATGCGTCTACCGCACTATATATATTTTAAAATATCATGCTTTAGGAAGAATCACATACCTTCTCGTAAATCCACCGCCAAGTTGAATATGTCGCGCAGAGAATCACCTATAATAGTCGACACGCCTATCAACGCTCGCACTACTCAGTGATTCTAGCAGAGGGTTCTATATCCTACGGAAAATTGGGCAAGACTTCCCTACCCGTGAGCTACTCAAGTCTCAGAAAAACAATCCTATGTAAATCTGATTTGATTATTCTTCTTTAAACCCTTCTACGTGATGATGGTTCAATTTATTCTCAGAATATTCTTCTAAGTATTTAATACTTATTCTTATACTATTACAGATGTATTCTCTAATTACAAAAGAAGGACAAGATTATTTACCTCGTAAGCCCAATAATATCCTAGATAAAAGTCGATCCGAGCAAGGCTTAGCTCCTAAGTTAGACGCTCCGATAGCTCCATGAAACCTTAGAAGTTCTTCACAACTTCTACTAAGTACTAAGGGATTTGGGCTAGGTTATTTTGGGCATTATAACAATACTAGAAGGCAACTTTTCTACCAATGTAGGGTGGGTAGATTTCTGCTAGGCTAGGGGGGGGGATAGCCTCGGCTAAGCTTCTCAAGGGGGTGTGTTGGACGAAAAGGCTTAAGGGAGAGGAGAAGGATTTTCAAGACTTGGAAAGGAATTTGTGGATGAAGAACTCTTCATCTTAAGGGGGTATTTATAGGTCAAGCCATGGGCAACCAAGGGCCAAGATTTAGCCAAGTGCTAGGCAAGTGTAAGGTCAAGATTAGGGCAAGTGTACCTAGCCAACTTGCACACAAAATATCCTACCAACTACTTGACAAAAATGGCTATCCAATTCGGTCCATTTCCGCCACAAGTCCACCAATGAGAGGGTGACAAGTGTCGCCCTATCGTTGGTCCAAAGTGTTTCGTCTCTCGGAAAAATCCGCAAAAATTAGAAATGACATAGCCGGAATTTATCCTACGCGAGTTGTGTAAAACGTTTCGTCGGAAAACGATTCTTTTAGTGAGTTGTGCCCAAGTATTTTCGTCCAAGCCTAACTTTTAAGGCTAAACTTTTGTACGTATTCCCTTACGTACATACTCTGGAAATACGGGGTATAACATTCTCCCCTCCTTAGAAACATTCGTCCCGAATGTTCCTTCCCAAGACAGTTAACGATAAGATTCTTCATAACTTAAACAGTTGCAAATGCCACACACGGCCACAGAACAACACTTAGGCATAAACGATAATGAAAATTTACAAGTAGGAAAGTGAATTACCTGGAGGTGTGGGGAATAGGTGAGGATACTTCTGCCTCATGTCCTCCTCAGCTTCCCACGTCATCTCCTCCCTGAGCTCGTTCCGCCACAAGACTTTGACGGAAGCCACGTCCTTCGTCCGCAGACGCCTAACCTGACGATCGATTATCGCTATGGGAATCTCCTCATACGATAACCCCTCGGTCACCTGGACATCGTCAATCGGGTGTACCCTAGATGGATCCCCGATACATCTCCTCAGCATAGATACGTGAAAAACCGGATGCACTGCCTCCAGATCGGACGGCAGATCCAACTCATAGGCAACCTTGCCTACCCTGCGGACAATCTGAAACGGCCCAATGTACCTTGGGCTGAGTTTCCCCTTCTTCCCGAATCTCATCACACCCTTCATGGGTGACACCTTTAGGAAAACCCAATCATGAACCTCGAACTCCAGATGCCGACGACGATGATCTGCATATGACTTCTGTCGACTCGGTGCCGAGAACCTCTCTGGATAAGCTTCACCTTATCCATCGCTGGACCAAATCCGTCCCACTAATCGCACTCGCCCACATCGAACCAGCCTATAGGCGATCTGCACTTCCTCCCATACAAGGCCTCATAAGGCGCCATCTGAATACTGGAGTGGTAGCTATTATTGTATGCAAACTCAACTAGAGGCAAATGATCCTCCTAGCTACCCCTGAAGTCAATAACACAGGCTCGCAGCATATCCTCGCAGTGCGGATAGTGCGCTCTGCTGTCTGCATGCGTGGATGGAATGCGATCTCGTGCTCACTGCGTCCCTAAACCTCTCTGGAAAGACCTCCGAAGTTAGCGTGGCGGGCTCCTGCATGCGATATGATCGAAATAGGGACTCATGCGATCGACGATCTATCGGATGTAAAGTCCGCATAATCCTCGGCGAAAAAGTCGTCCGACGGAAGAAAGTGGGCTGATTTCGTCACCGTCGACGATAACCCATATAGAATCATGTCTCCTCCGAGTGCGAGGCAATCCCGTGATGAAGTCCATGTTGATCACCTCCCACTTCGGTCGGGATCTCTATCGTCAGTAACAAACCACCGTGCCTCGGTGCTCTACCTTCACCGATGACAACACGGGCGAGCTACGAACTCGCAACGTCCTCTTCAAGCCATCCCACCAATACACAAATCTAAGGTCGTGGTACATCTTGGTCGACCACGGATGGATGTAACGCTTGACCGTGTGCTTCCCAGAACTCCTGCCAAGTCACGAAACATCCGGAACACACAACCGCCCTCAAACCTTAGCACCCATCACGGCTACCTCAAAGGACCCTGCCCTCACGAAGAGTCAGATCACGATAACGTGTCGAACTGGATCCTCGAATCGTTGCCTCTTCACCTCGCCGACGATGGAAGACTCGGCAACCTCACGAACTCGAACCCACTGCTATCGTAATCAATCAAGCGGACACCAAGGCTCGCTAATCGATGCAAATCACGAACCATGTCCCTCTCTTGCTGCACATCCGATAGGCTCCCATCGACCTACGACTAAGAGCATACGCCACATTGGCCTTCCCGGGTGGTACAGATATCAACATCGTAATCCTTAAGCAACTCTAACCACCGTCTCTGTCGTAAGTTCAGCTCCCTCTGGCTGAAGATATACTGGAGGCTCTTGTGGTCTGTATAAATATCCACATGAACCCCATACAAGTAGTGCCTCCAGATCTTCAAGGCGTGAATCACCGCTGCCAACTCCAAATCATGGGTGGGGTAGTTCCTCTCGTGTTTCTTCAGCTGTCGGGATGCATACGCTATAACCTTGCCCTGCTGCATCAACACACATCCCAACCCGATGCCTGACGCATCACAATACACAACATAACCGTCTGGACCCTCTGGAAGAGTAAGAACGGGGGCGGTCGTCAGTCTCTCTTTCAAGAATCGAAGCCCGCCACAAGCATCGTCCATCAAACTTAGCCGCTTACGAGTCGGCCTAGTCAATGGTGCGAGATAGAAGCAAACTTCTCACGAACCACCGATAATAACTGCAAGGCCCGAGCGCGAACCTCTGCCGGAGTAGTAGGTCAGGCCAAGTCTGATCGCCTCGATCTTGTCCGTATCCACTCTAATGCCATCACCCCGACAATATGCCCCGAAAAGCCACGAAGTTAACTAAAACTCACATTTGGAAAACTTGGCGTATAATCGCTGGTCTCGAGAAGCGTCGGCCACGCCAAATGCTCGCATCTCACGCTCTGAGCGTGAATAAACCAAGATATCATCAATGAACACTATCACAAACGTGTCCAAAAATGGTTTGAACACTCGGTTCATCAAATCCATGAATACCGCCGGAGCGTTGGTCAAACCAAACGACATAACCCTAAACTCGTAGTGCCCGTACCGGGTCCGGAATGCAGTCCTAGGGATGTCCGACTCTCTGACTCGCACCTGATGATAGCCCGACCGTAGATCAATTTTGGAGAAACATCTCGCACCCTGCAACTGGTCGAACAAATCATCAATCCTGGGAAGGGGGTATCTGTTCTTAATGGTCACCTTGTTCAGCTGCCTGTAATCAACACACATGCGCAGCGTCCCGTCCTTCTTCTTCACGAACAATACCGGCGCTCCCCAGGGAGAAACACTAGGTCTGATGAAGCCCTTCTCCAGCAAGTCTCTAAGCTGATCCTTCAACTCTCAACTCGGCAGTGCCGTGCATGCGGCGGAATGGAAATAGCCGAGTGTCCGCAACACATCTATACAAAACTCGATCTCCTCTCGGGAGGATACCCGAGGTCGTGCGGAAACACGCTCGGGAACTCTCGACTACTAGAATCGGCGAAAATCTGCACTGCGGCCTCGTTATCAAACACCGAACGAGATGGTAGATGTACCCGCCTGTACCATCTTCCTAGCCTTGGTAGGAAATAAACCTACCCACCGGCGTCTGGTGCTCCCCTCCCACTCAACAACCGGCTCCTCAGGAAACTGGAACCGCACTACTCTCTCCCTGCAGTCTACATTGGCGTAGCAAGAAGCTAGCCAATCCATACCCATGATCATGTCGAAGTCAATCATCTCCAACTCTATCAAGTCGGCTAGGGTCTGACGACTGTAAATGGTCACAGGACAAGCCCTATATACCCGCCGAGCTACCACCGAATCACCCACTGGCGTGGCTACCTCGAAAGGGTCTATGGACTCAGGCTCTATCCCTATCCTACTAGCAACAATGGGAGATATATAGGACAGAGTAGAACCCGGATCTATCAAGGCATAAACATCAAACCCAGAAACGGATAAGGTACCTGTGACGACATCAGGTGAGGCCTCCTGATCCTGCCGGCTGGACAAGGCATAAATGCGGTTCTGAGGACCGCTAGAACTGGGACCCGCGCCACGACCTCTGCCGCGACCTGCTGGTCCATGAGTACCTTGCCCTGCGAGTAGGTATCGAGGATGAAGACCGTGAAAGAACTGTAGGTGACCCACCATCAAGATCGCCTTGGACGGTTCCTCGCATAGTGACCTGCGCTGGCCAATCAAACAAGCTCCGTGCGCGCACCACAACTCCCGGTGGGATCTACGCGTCGGCCACCGAGGGGTGGTCGATCGGCGATTCCTGCTTCCTCGACGTGCGAAGCCACAGGGCCTCGGTGCGCCCTCGAATATCCCGGCTGTCCTGAGGACGGTGCAGGAGTGCTCTGAGCTGGCTGTGGTGCAAATCTAGACTGCTGCTGAGGCCGCCCACCACGATAGCCACCAAAAGACCCTGCCGTCCTGGTCTTCTTCTGCTGCTGCCTGTCAACCCGTCGGTCTCTACGCTCCTCGCATCCAAGAGCATGAGCCTGCATGCGGGTAATGTCCATACCCGGCTGAAGAGAAACACCCGCACATGATTCGGCCATATAGTCATCTAGCCCGGTGACGTAGCGGTGCACCCTATCCTCCATATCTGCTACCAACGCTGGGACATATCGAGCCAATGAATCAAACTCGACATTGTACTCCCTAACAGTGCGTCCTCTCTGCCTCAGTAACAAAAATCACCGGCCGCGCCCTCATCCTGTGGAGGCAAGAAGTGAGTGAGAAAGCCTCGAGAACTCATCCCATAGTGGGACGCGTACTCTCCGGGATAACTCCCACGAATCATACCAATCGACTGAGGTATCACGCAGCCTATGTGAACCAAAGATCACGGACTCGGTCTCCGACGCCCTGATCACTCTCAAAATCCTCTGTGTAGCGGATGAACTCCTGCGGATCATCCTCCGCCTCGACAGTAAAACTCTGGCGGGCTGACTCGAAGTCTCGTAGCCTCAAACTCTCGCCTCGGGTGAACCACGGTACGATGGGGCTGAATCGCCGCGTCGGCTTGTCCTCGTATGCGCCACGATCTCGGCGATGGGGCCATCTCTCAGAACCCATCTCATCGCTCCGGTGTGGGGTGGAGGTGTAGGTCTTGTGGTCTCATCGCCCGCTGCGCCCCTAAACCCTCGCAGGGTCGGCGTCGTAGAACTCGCCGTCTCGGTATAGACGGGCGAGCCCTCGTGACTCTAGGTGTCCCACTAGCAGCTCCCTCGGCTGCCTTGCCCTTCTGGGCCCGGGTTGCCTTACGTGGAGGCATAACTGTTACAGAAAAGGAATACGTTAGAGGGGTCCAACTTTAACACAGCTCTAAGGCACGATCTCAGAGTGAGAAGAATGGAAACCAATCCTAAATATCCTATAGCCTCCTGACTATTGGTGTGGTGCACAACACACCGATAATCAAGACTCTACTAGATACGGTCTGTAGACACTTTCCGAGGATTAACTGCTCTGATACCACTTTTGTCACGACCCGTTCCGGGGCCCGTGACTGGTGCCTTACCCGGGCACCCAAGCAGTCATACATCAGAGAAAATCAGCGGAAAATATAGAACAAGACATGAAACATTTTGAAAAGAGAAAACAGTTTATCTGAAGAAAAGCTTGCCTTTCGGCATATATATATAACCCAAGTTTTTGCAGTTACATCCCAACTGTACAATAGGACTACAGACCTCTAAGGAAGTAAACAACTATGGCGGGACAGGGCCCCGCCATACCCTGAATGTACAAACTATCTACAATACAGGGAGATCATACCCAAAAGTAGAGCCTCCGGAGAAGATGGAGCTCCTGACACCAACGCAAAGATCCTAAGGATGTGGATCTAGCACCTGCTTGCCTTTACCTGCGGCATGAACGCAGCCCCCCGAAGGAGGTCAGTACAACAGGTACTAAGTATGTGAAACTGTAAAGTACTTAAATGAAATCATATCATTTTAAAACCAGTTTACAAATATGTATGAAACAACCAAGGAAACCGCACATAGTGCCACATCACAAACAAGAGCAACAATAGGTAAACTGTAACAGGTCTTTTCTAGGCTGCGAATGATCGAAGCAGGGCCAATTGCCCATAGTATCATTAAGCAAGCCTAATCCTAGACTCCCGTAGTCCGCATATGCCACTCACTTAGGCCCGCATAGGGTATATGTTATACCCCGTAGTTTCAGGGTATGTATGCGAGGACGTACGTACGAGAATACGACATTGAAATTGGAAAGGAAGAAAGAGGTGATTTTTCCACGGAAAAGTTTCCGGTTTTTGTGAAGGAAAAAGGTTCGTTAATGGGAATTGGATTCCCAGATTTGGTATTCGGACTTCTTGGAATATTAGAGAATTATGAAATTTTATTTTCGAAAATGGTCACGTGGGGCCCACGGGAGAAAATTTACGGTTTTGTGGGGCCCACTTTGTTTTCGAGATTTTGGCCATTGTGGATATTTTCGGAAGATGAAATATTTTGGACGAGTAGGAGGGCGACACGTGTCACCCCCCCTCCCCCTAGGTGGCTTGGCCGATTTTCACTTTGTGCACAACACCCGATTAGAGTCGTTTTTCGACGAAACGTTTTACTAAACTCGCGTAGGATAAATTCCGGCTATGTCATTTCTAATTTTTGCGGATTTTTCCGAGAGACGCAACACGTTGGACCAACGAGAGGGCGACACTTGTCACCCTCTCATTGATAGATGTTACACGGCATTAGGGCGGAATGGATGGCCATTCTTGTCATGTAGTTGGTAGGATATTTTGTGTGCAAGTTGGCCAAGGACACTTGCCTAAATCCTCACCCTACACTTGCCTTGCACTTGGCATCATCTTGGCCCTTGGTTGGCCATGTCTTGACCTATAAATACCCCCCTTGTTGAAGAGTTATTTCATCCTAAATTGAGCAATCTTTCTAAGTCTCAAATCCCTCCCTCTCCCTCTTGTTGTTTTCGTCCACCACACCCCCTCCCCTTTGAGAAGCTCTAGCCGAGAGCAACCCCCCCCCCTCCCTTGGTTGAAAAGTTGTCTTCTAGTATTGTTATAATGCCCAAAATACCCTAGCCCAAATCCCTTAGTCCTTAGTAGAAGTTGTGAAGAACTTCTAAGGTTTTCTTGGAGCTACCGGAGCGCACAACTTAGGAGTTAAACCTTGCTCAGGCGCGACTTTTATCTAGGATATTATTGGGCTTACCGAGGTAAATAACCTTATCCTCCTTTTGTAAATAGAAAATACATACTGTAGAAGTATAGGAATAAGTATATATACTTAGAAGGATATTAAAGAATAGAATTGAAGCATATCACAGTAGAAGGGTTTAAAAGATGAATAATAGAATCGTACTTACATAGAATTTGTTTTCCTGATGAACTTGAGTAGCTCATGGGTAGGGAAGTGCTGCCCAAATGTCCATAGAATAACGAACCCTCTGCTTAGAGCTTTGTACGATCTGATGCGGGCGTTGATAGACGTGTTGATATTATAGGTCGATTCTCTGCGCGACATATTCAACTTGGCAGGTGGATTTCGCCGAGAAGGTATGTGATTCTTCCTATTCTCTTGAGCATGATATTTTAAAGAATATGTATATAGTACGGTAGACGTACGTGTGTTAACTGAATAATAATTACGGCAATGTCTTCGGACTTAAGCCTGAATAATAATTACGGCAATGTCTTCGGACTTAAGCCTGAATAATAATTACGGCAATATCTTCGGACTTAAGCCTGAATAATAATTACGGCAATGTCTTCTGACTTAAGCCTGAATAAAAAGAATCTGAAGTAGTTCAAAAGATTTAAGAAACCTTTTTTTTTTGAAAGAAGAGTAACACTTGGTTTTAAAAGCTTAAGAGTTATACTAGCTTTATGGGAAGTTAGGTATAACGGCTTAAGAGTGATAAAAAGAACGATTTATTGATTTAAGGAAATAAGAGACTTGACTTAATTATACTAACGTGAAGAAGTGTGAAACCTCATTCGTGAGTAAATAGTATTTCTGGTTTTCAAAAGGAATGATGTTTTACCGATCAGAACGAATGTCGAACAAACCACAACAGCGCTAATAAAGGGAAATATTTTTGACTAATAAAGTATTATTAAAACCAGTAGAAACTTCCATCTGCATAGGAGCTAAGATGAGACAAAATGATATTACATTTCCTAGATCATGGCTGCTGTAATAAGATTGTTATGAACAATAATAACCTACTCACACATAAGGTATATGTTTCTCAAATTGTTTTAAAGGGTTAAAACTATGAACTACGAAACCTTTCGAAAATGAGAAACTTGAGTAATTGAAATTAGGCAAACTTAAGCGTTGGGAAAAGAATGTTGTTACTTGATTTTACCAAGAGAAGTGTTCTGATTTACTTCAAAAGATAATCACTCTATTTTTATACTACGGGTATTGTGTGACTTTTGTGAAAGAAACGAATCTTTTAAAAGAGT
The DNA here is from genome assembly GCA_029844215.1 of Przewalskia tangutica. Taxonomy (NCBI): domain Eukaryota; kingdom Viridiplantae; phylum Streptophyta; class Magnoliopsida; order Solanales; family Solanaceae; genus Przewalskia; species Przewalskia tangutica. The sequence continues at coordinate 69,177,572 of CM056720.1, forward strand.
AATACATGAAGTACTTTGGGGCTAAAAACCCGAACTTGTTAGCATAATGTAGAAAGTACCTTGTGTGAATAACTTGATTGTATTGATTTGTGATAGTCTTGTAATACTTTCTTGTTGACTTGATAAGTAAACATGTTAGGATGCTACGTGAGTTAGTATCTTGTGATGTTTGTGTAGAGGGGTTTTCCCTTATTGTGCTTAGGTTGTTTAACGATAAAACTGTCATGTTGATATTATATCACTCATGATTCCGGGGGTTAAGCTGCCCTCCGATGCGGGGTAGACTCAGGCGGGTCTAGTGACCTATGATTCGAGAATACCTTATGCAGGTCTGTATGGCCTATGCGGAGCTACGGGAGTTCCAGGTTAGTATGTGGCCCTTGTGGTCATGCGGTCTTTGTGGCCATGCGGACGGCGAGTCCAGGACGCTGCCGGGGAGTAGCTACCCTCGATGCGGGGAATACCTCATGCGGGCCATTGGAGTGGCCCATGCGAGCTACGAAGTTCGGGGCTAGACGCGCATTAGATCTGCGCGCGAGTGGCGGCTTTGATCATGTGACGGTGCAGACAGATCTCATGATCTGATTCTGACCTTGTTTGCTTGTGGGTTTTAGTAGTCGGCTATGCCTTCGCACTTACCCGTGCGGTTTTATGATGACTTTGAGGCGTGAGTCCTCGACTTCACATGATCGCTACTTATTGTGATCGTAGTTTTGGTTATCATACATGTCTCCCCTTTATATAGACTACTATGATTTCATTTTCGCATTTTCGTTCACATACTTGGTACTGTTGTGCGACCTCCTTGGGCTGCGTTCATGCGCAGTAAAGGTACTCCTACCGCTGATCCCGTTCTTAGGATCACCGTTTGGCGTTGGAAAGCTCCGTTTCTCCGAGTCTTAGCATTTTGGTATGGTCCCCTGTCGTTCTAGATATTTGCATTCAGGTATGGCGGGGCCTGTCCGCCATTGTTGTTTTAAACTCTTAGAGTGCGTAGACTGTTGTAAGGTTGGGATAATCGTTCATTTTGGGGTACTTATATACATATATGCGAAAGGCAACTTTTCCCAATTGTGTCTTATTTATACTGTTTCATATTTTGGTTGTTTTATTTTCCACGATTTCTCGATGTATGACTACTTGGGTGCGGGTAAGGCACTATCCACGCCCCGGATCGGGTCGTGACATATAACCCGCATCGAGGGTAGCTACTCTCGGCAACTTCTGGACTCGTAGTCCGCATGGCCACATAGACGCATGAGGTATAACCCGCGCTAACACGGAACTCTCGTAGCTCGCATAGGTCCCTGGACCGCATGAGGTATTCTCGAATCATGGTCCTGCATCACTTTGAGTCTACCCGCATCGGAGGCGGCTTAACCCCAGAACATGTCAAGAGGTGAGTGATATTACACTAACCTAACAAACATCGTTAAACAACATAAGCACAACAAGAATACTCTCTTATACAAACGTTACAAGACACTAACACACATAGCATCATATCATGTCTACTTATCAAACCATCTTATTATTCTTTTCACAAATCAATATAAGTCTGTTATAAACACATAGGTAAACTGTTCCTTTTATCATTCGTAAGTGGTTATACCTAACTTCCCATAAAGCTAGTATAACTCTTAAGCTTCTGTTTTAAAAACCAATTAGTTCTCTTCTGTTAAAAATGATTCAGTATTCTTTTGAAATGCTTTCAGATCCTTATTATTCAGGCTTAAGTCGCGAGACATTGCCGTAAGTATTATTCAGGCTTAAGTCGAAAGACATTGCCGTAAGTATTATTCAGGCTTAAGTCGAAAGACATTGCCGTAAGTATTATTCAGTTAGCACATGTACGTCTACCGTACTATATATATTTTAAAATATCATGCTTTAGGAAGAATCACATACCTTCTCGGCGAAATCCACCTGCCAAGTTGAATATGTCGCGCGCAGAGAATCAGCCTATAATAGTCAGACACGTCTATCAACGTTCAGACTACTCTGTAAACAGTTCTAAGCAGAGGGTTCTATATCCTACGGAAAATTGGGCAGCACTTCCCTACCCGGTGAGCTACTCAAGTCTACTGTGAAAACAGTCCTATGTAAGTACAGTTTGATTATTCTTCTTTTAAACCCTTCTACTGTGATAACAGTTCAATTCTATTCTGTAATATTCTTCTAAGTATTTAATACTTATTCTTATACTATTACAGTATGTATTCTCTAATTACAAAAGAAGGACAAGATTATTTACCTCGGTAAGCCCAATAATATCCTAGATAAAAGTCGATCCGGAGCAAGGCTTAGCTCCTAAGTTGTACGCTCCGATAGCTCCAAGGAAACCTTAGAAGTTCTTCACAACTTCTACTAAGTACTAAGGGATTTGGGCTAGGGTATTTTGGGCATTATAACAATACTAGAAGGCAACTTTTCTACCAAGGGAGGGGGGGTAGATTTCGGCTAGGCTAGGGGGGGATAGCCTCGGCTAAGCTTCTCAAGGGGGGGGGGTGTGTGTTGGACGAAAAGGCTTAAGGGAGAGGAGAAGGATTTTCAAGACTTGGAAAGGAATTTGTGGATGAAGAACTCTTCATCTTAAGGGGGTATTTATAGGTCAAGCCATGGGCAACCAAGGGCCAAGATTTAGCCAAGTGCTAGGCAAGTGTAAGGTCAAGATTAGGGCAAGTGTACCTAGCCAACTTGCACACAAAATATCCTACCAACTACTTGACAAAAATGGCTATCCAATTCGGTCCATTTCCGCCACAAGTCCACCAATGAGAGGGTGACAAGTGTCGCCCTCTCGTTGGTCCAAAGTGTTTCGTCTCTCGGAAAAATCCGCAAAAATTAGAAATGACATAGCCAGAATTTATCCTACGCGAGTTGTGTAAAACGTTTCGTCGGAAAATGATTCTTTTAGTGAGTTGTGCCCAAGTATTTTCGTCCAAGCCTAACTTTTAAGGCTAAACTTTTGTACGTATTCTCTTACGTACATACTCTGGAAATACGGGGTATAACATCCTATGAGCGAGGATCCACAACCGATGTACTTCTACTGCGCAGATGAACGCAGCCCGGGCGAGGTCAAGATAACAGTACCAAGTATGTGAAATCAGAAAGATCAGAAATGAAATCATAATAGTCTATATAAAGCAGGAGACATGTATGATAACCAAACTACAGTTCACACATAAAAGCAGTCATGTCAAGTCAGGGACTCACGCCCTCAAGTCATCCCTCATGCCCGTGGAACTCCTTCCTCACTGCCGGCAGTCTAGGTTTAAATCGTGTGGAATACGTGTCCCGGCCCATCCAGTGGGACTCGGTAAAGAATCATGTGGAATACGTGTCCCGGCCCATCCTACGACTCGGAGAATCGGGATGGAATACGTGTCCCGCCCATCTCGTGGGACTCGGTGAATAATCGATGGAATACGTGTCCCTACCATCCCACGGACTCGGTGAAGAATCAGATGAAATACGTGTCCCGGCCCATCCCATGGGACTCGGTGAATAATCGTTCATAACAAATCAGCCGACCCTCCATCGAGAGACGCGGTGGTATAGAAATACAGTATATGCACACAAGGCTATCAAACACAAACATAGGAAAGTTACACACAACTCGAGTTTATTTTAGGCCAAAGTCCAGGTTCTCACCCCAAAGTATTACGTACGTTAAATTCTTTTAAAAGATCCATTCCTTTTATAAAGGTCACCCGACAATTCGTAGTATTAAAATAGAGTGACTCACATTTTTAGGTAAACCAAAACACTTTCCTTTTCAACATCAAGTAACAACATTCTTTTCCAAAAGTTCAAGTTTGCCTAATTTCAAACACTTAGGTCTCTTATTTTATAAAGGTTTCATAGTCCATAGACTTAATCACTTAAGAATATAATCCTCTTTTAAATAATTTGAGAAACATATGTCTTATATGAGTAGGTTATTCTTGTTCATAATCAATCTTATTAAAGCACCATGATCTAGGAAATGTAATATCATTTTGTCTCATCTTAGCTTCTATGCAGATGGAGGTTTCTACTGGTTTTAATAATACATTAATTAGTCAAAACATTTCCTTTTATTAACGCCGCAGTTGGTTTGTCGATACTCATTCCGATTTCCAAAATCAAGAAAAACATTATTCCTTTTAAAACCAAGTACTCATTACTCACGAATGAGGTTTCACACAAAACTCATATTAATTCATTCAAGTCAAGTCTCTTATCTTTTAAGATCAAGTCTCTTAACTTCTAACAATCAAGAATCATTCTCTTTACCACTCTTAAGACGTTATACCTAACTTCCCATAAAGCTAGTATAACTCTTATGTTTTCAAAACCGTATTGCTCTTCTTTCAAAACGGTTTCTTAGTCTTTTGAAATACTTCAAGATTCTTATTTATCACACGTCAAGTCGCTTATAAATCAAATCGCTTATCTTTAAAACCACAAAGCATTTCTTACTTACATAAAGTCGTTATAACCAACTTCCCATAAAGCCGTTATAACACTTTATGTTTTAAACCAATCAAATACATTTAACACATGTACGCCTACCGCATTACATAGTTATACATATATCATGCTAGAAAAGATAGGAAGAGGTTCACATACCTCGCGACGATTATCGACTAATAGCAAAACGCCCAAGTACCTCAAACCGCTCGGCTACACCTTAAGCCAAGTAGCTCACTCCACAAGTAGTACTTCAACCTATAGAGGCCACAAGGCGCCTATTAACATCTAGATATCAACGTAGAAAATTCTACGTAAAATTCGCAGACCTCTCCCCGCAATCGCGTAAATCTCCTCCTTCATCGAGGCCCGCTAACAGCCAACAACTCCCTAGAGTGGGGTTGTACGCCTAATCCGGACGCACAATTCTACTTCACGAATGCTACACAAGTCTCATCAATACACCCTATGTAATTACAGTCGCTTCTTTTCTTTAAATTCAGGCTTAAGTCAAAAGACATTGCCGCAAGACTATGTTCAATTCTATATATAGTATACTTCAACTATACATTCCTACAACATGTAATTTCCAATTACAATAGAAGGTCAAGAGTGTTTACCTCGATAAGCCCAAAATTATCCAAGTAAATGTCGATCCTGAGCAAGGTTTAGCTCCTACTCCGTGCGCTCCAACCCGCTCCAAACAACCCTTAGAAGTTCTAACCAACTTCTACTCAAATACTTCAACTATCAGTGAAGATTTCCTTAGGTTTCGCTTAGTGGCTAAAGGAAGTATAATAGTATTTCGGCTTTTTGTATAGGTATAACCTTGGAATACTACAAGGTATTTGGGCTAACGTATTTGGGCATTATAACAATACTTTGAGAGTATTTCTATACCACAAAGGGGGGTATTATACTAAAACAACTAGGCTGTGGGTACCCTACGCTAAACACTACAAAGGGAGGGAATACTTTCGCCAAGGGCCTTCTCAAAGGGGAGGGTGTGGCGGACGAAAGCTCAAGAGGAGGAGTAATTTTGAGACTTAGAAAGATTGCTCAAGTTTAGATGAAGAAAGTCTTCAACTTAGAGGGGTATTTATAGGTCAAGCAATGGCCAACCAATGGCCAAGATCAAGCCAAGTGCCATGCAAGTGTAGGGCTAGATTTAAGCCAAGTGCACCTTATCCATCTACCACACCAACTTGCACAAAATATCCTACCTAACCACAAGCCCAAATCGTCCAAGTACCGCCCACAATTCCTTCCAATGCGAGGTGACACACGCCTCCCGTTGGTCCAAAATGTTTCGTCTCGGAAAAATCCGCAAAAATTCTCAATGACATAGCCGGAATTTTCCCTTCGCAAGTTTAGTAAAACGTTTCGTCGAAAAACAATTCTTTTCGGCACTTGTGCCCAAATTTTCGAACCTAGCCAAACCTTAAGGCTTAAATTTATATATGTACGCCCTCACGCATATACCGAAATACGGGTATAACACCGAGGACGTGTAGGAGTACTCGAGCCGGCCGGTGCAAATCTAGATCACGAGGCCGCCCACCCCGATAGCTACCAAATGACCGCCGCCCCGCCTTCTTCTCGCTGCCGTCACAACCCGTCGCCTACGCCTCGTGATCCAAGTGCATGAGTCAGATACGGTAATGTCCATGCTCGTCAAGAGCCACACCGCACAAGACTCGCTATATAATCATCTAGCCCGGTGACATAGCGGTACCGCCCTCCATATCGCTACCAACGCAGTGGACATATCGAGCCAACGAATCGAACTCAACGTTGTACTCCCTAATCGCGCCCTCTCTGCCTCAAAGAATAAAAATCTGCCCGCCCTCCTCATCCGCGAGGCAAGAAGTGAGTGAGAAAGCCTCCGAGAACTCGCCCCAAGTAGCCGGGACGCTGCTCTCCCGATAACTCCCACGAATCAAACCAATCGATCGCGTATCACGCAGCCTATGTGAACCGAAGATCACGGCTCGGTCTCCAAGCCTTGATCACTCGCATGATCCTTCAGAATCGACGGATGAACTCCTGCGGATCATCCTCGTGTCTCGACCCATAGAACTCGCGGGCTACAACTCGTAAAATCTCGTAGCCTCAAACTATCCGATCTCGTGAACCACGTGTATCGCTGAACTGAGCCGCCGTGATCCACTTATCTCATGTTCGCCACGATCCTAGCCAAGAATCGCCATCTCTTCAGAACCCATCTCATCTCGCTTCCAGCCGCTGGATCGAGGTGCAGTATCGGGTCTCATCGCCCATCGCCGCGCCCTAAACTCGCTGGCCGGGCGTCGTGGAACTCGCCGCCTGCATAGATCGGGCTCGAGCCTCGTGACTCGGTGTCCTACTAGCGCCTCTACGCTTTGCCCTTCTCGGGCCCGGTTGCTTTACGTGGAGGCATAATCATAAAGAAAGGAAATACGTTAGAGGGTCTCGACTTATAACACAACTCTAAGGCACGATCTCGAGTGAGAAGAATGGAAACCAATCCTAAATATCCTATAGCCTCCTAATTATTGGTGTGGTGCACAACACACCGATAATCAAGACTCTACCGATACGGCTCAGACACTTTCCGAGGATTAACTACTGATACCACTTTTGTCACGACTGCCCGGTTGCGATCGTGCCTTACCCGCACCAAGTAGTCATACATCGAGAAAATCAGCGAATATAAAAACAAGACATGCAACAATGTAAATTGAGACACGCTTTATCTCGAGAAAGTCGCTTTCGCATATATATATATAAACCAAAATCGCGCTACATCCCAACTGCATAATAGACTACTGCACTTAAGGAAGTAACAACTATGGCGACAGTGGTTCGCCATACCCTCGAATGTACATATATCTACAACATCGTGGAAAACCATACCAAAAGTCGAGCCTCCGAGAAGATGGAGCTCCCGACACCAAAGCAAAAGATCCTAAGGATGCGGATCTAGCACTGCTTCCTTACCTCGCATTTAACGCACTTTCGGCGAGGTCAAGACAACAGTACCAAGTATGTGAAATCAGAAGTACTTAAGTGAAATCATATCATTTTAAAGTCAATTTTACAAATGCGCATAAAACAACCAATGTAACCACACATAGTGCCACATCACAAACAAGAGCAATAAATAGGTAAATCAGAACATGTCTTTTCTAGCCGCGAATGATCAAGCAAGGCCAACCGCCCATAGTATCATTATGCATGCCTAATCCTCGACTCGCACCGCATAGGCCACTCACATAGGCCCGCATGAGGTATTCCCCGCATCGAGGGTAGCTACTCCTCGACATCGTCCTGGACTCGTAGTCCGCATGTCCACATAGACCGCATGGCCACAAGGACCGCACACTAACCTGGAACTCGTAGCTCGCATAGTCCCCGACCCGCATGAGGTATTCTCGAATCATAGTCACACAGCATCGCTCGAGGTATACCCCGCACGGAGGCGCCTTAACCCCAGATAACATGTCAAGAGGTGAGTGATGTAATACTAGCATAACGGCTTACCGTTAAATAACATAAGCACAACAAGAACAACCTCTTATACAAACGTTACAAGACACTAACACACATAGCATCATAATATGTCTACTCATCAAACCATCTTATTATACTTTCCAGAAATCAATACAAGTCTTTCATAAACACATAAGTAAACTGTTCCTTTTATTATTCTTAAGTCGTTATACCTAACTTTCCATAAAGCTAGTATAACTCTTAAGCTTTTGTTTAAAAACCAAGTATTACTCTTCTTTCAAAAATGATTCATAATTCTTTTGAAATACTTCAAGATTCTTGTTATTTAGACTCAAGTCAAAAGACGTCAAGTAAAACCATGTTCGCTAACACACGACGCTCACCGCATTATATATATACTTTAAAATATCATGCTCTAGAGGATAGGAAGAATCACATACCTTCTCGGCGAAATCCACCTGCCAAGTCGAATATGTCGCGCGCAGAGTATCAACCTATAATAGTCAAATACGTCTATCAACGTCTAGACTACTCTGTAGGATAATCTAAGCAGAGGGTTCTCTATTCTACGAAAAATCGGGCAGCACTTCCCTACCAGGTAAACTATACAAGTCTACTGTAAATATAGTCCTATGTAAGTACAGTTCAATCTTCTCTAATATCCTTCTATGTATTTTATACTTATTTCTATACTTCTACAGTATGCAATCTCTAATTACGATAGAAGGATAAGATTATTATTTACCTCGATAAGCCCAAAATTATCCAAGATATAAGTCGATCCTGAGCAAGGTTTAGCTCCTAATCTGAACGCTCCAATCCGCTCCAAGAAACCCTTAGAAGTTTCTACACAACTTCTACTTCATCCAACTATGAAGTTCTCTTAGGGTTTCGTTAGTTACTAAAGGAATATAAGGTAGTATTTCCGGACTCTACGTATAGAGGTAACTTTGTAAATACTATAAGGGATTGGCTAAGGTATTTTGGGGATAGTAACAATACTTGGAGAGTATTTTCTACCAAGTGGTGGCTTTGCCGAGACTACTAGGAAAGGGGAGAGGGTGTTTTCGCTAAGCTCTCAGAGGGGAAAAGTGAGGCTTGGACGAGAAGCTCACAAGGGAAGGAGATTTCAAGACTTGGAAAGATGATTTGTGGATGAAGAAGTCTTCATCTTAAGGGGGGGTATTTATAGGGCTTTCAAGGGCTAAGATGAGGGCAAGTGAAGGGTGGGGATTTGCACAAGTGCCCCTAACCCTATGTCACGACCCGACCCAAGCTCGCGATCGTGCCCAACCCGCACCCTTACAGTATACATCGAGATAACCAATGAACATACATGAAACTTATAAAATAACACAAATGTAAAACAACAGTAGCCGATAAGGCTACCATCCCGACATATATAAATACAATCAAGCTTGCCTCGCTCCTTTACAAACCGACCCACAATATGTGACTACTGCACTTAAGATTTTTAACATAACAATCGTGGCGGATGTGGCCCCGCCATACCCTGAATATACATGAATCTACAACCTCGGGAAGCCGTACAAGAGATAAGCCTCCGAGCAACAGAGCCTTTTCCCATAAATCAACCGAGATCCTAAGAGCAAGGATCACCAACCTGGTACCTAAACTCGCATGTACGAACGCACTCGAAAGGAGTCGCATAACAAAAATTTAATATGGAACAAAAATAACGACAAGAAATGCACCATAATCAGACAAAAGAATGACAGGACAAGTATAAAAGTACATACCGCATCCTCGCCGTGTCATTACCACTTATGAACTTAATTTCACATCAATATCTTTTCCCATTTTCAATAAAGGTTATAGCCACATTCTTACGCACATGATTAGGAAAAATCATTAAGTTCATTTCTATATAACTTACTTATCTATCATAAGTATAATTCGGCCCTTTAAGGAGGGCACATATACTACCCGGCCCAATCTGGGACGCGATCAAGTCACACAAATATCAAGCGTGTCCGTGGAATCCCCCATCACTGCCGACAGTTATAAGTGTAAAATATAATCATGTGACGCGCCCGTGGCATCCCACCTCACTATCGGCGTACACATACACAACACATATATATATCTCCTGCCCGTGGAATCCCACATCACTGCCGACAGTCCAGGGTATAATAATACACCAATAGGCATACATGAACACCAAGTCCCACCGGTGGTATAGCGTCTTGGGGTCTACCCCTCACTTATACTCTTACCCTGGAGAAGGTGGTAAAGCAGGTGGTATAGCATCTTGGGGGTCTGCCCCTCACTTATACTCTTACCCTGGAGAAGGTGGTAAAACATCTTGGGGGTTTACCCCTCACTTATACTCTTACCCTATCTCAACCGACCATCAAACAAAACAAGCAGGGGGTATAATGTCTTGGGGGTTTACCCCTCACTTATAATCTTACCCTGGAGAAGGTGGTATAGCATCTTGGGGGTTTACCCCTCACTTATACTCTTACCCTATCTCGACCGACCATCAAACAAACAGAAGCACTACCATGTCTTCTATAAAAATCCAGGAATTTAACCCAAGTACTACAAATAACGGAAGCATACCCGTGGAATCCCACATCACTGTCGGTACGTCCAAGTACTTACAACAAGACAGCCGGCCCTCCAACCGAGAGTCGCGGCAACGTAATAAAACATAATACTTGCACTTAAAGGCTATCACCAGCACACATAGGCTAATTCTCAATTAACAAGCCAAAGTACTTATCAAGGCACACTTAGACTAATTCTCAATTAATCAAGCCAAAGTACTTATCAAGGCACACTTAGACTAATTCTCAATTAATCAAGCCAAAGTACTTATCAAGGCACACTTAGACTAATTCTCAATTAATCAAGCCAAAGTACTTATCAAGGCACACTTAGACTAATTCTCAATTAAACAGGTCAAAGTACTACGTACGTACATTCTTTTCAAGAGACTCTTTTTTGTGTAAAACCCCAAGATACTAACACCCGTAGTATCCAGGCTTGTGTACATTTCACATAAGTCACGATACTTTTAGAAATACATTTCTCGGCTTCTAAATCAAGTGACCCTTACTTTAAAGCTTTTAAGCAAGTGATACCTTTAAATCACATTGCCCTTCCTTAATACAAGTTAATTCTTTGATTACTTTATTAGAGAAAACCATGCTCTTAACTTTCCATAAAGCCGTTATAACCAACTTCCCATAAAGCCGTTATAACCCTTCATGGTTTTAGACAAATCTCTTTCCTTTTATAACCAAGAGACTTCTACTTTTAAAAACCAAGTATTGTATACTTTCAAATCGATTCTCTTATCTTCAAAAATACAATTAGTCTCTTAACCTTATAAATCGAGTGACTCCTTTTATATAAAACCTTAGGCAATTGATGCCTTAAAAATCAAGTCATTATCCTTCCATAAAGCAAATATAACCAACTCCCCATAAAGTCGTTATATTCACTTTATACCTTAGCCAAAAATATAATTTCCTATCCAAGGGACTTATACGTTTAAAACGAAACAAGTATCACATACTTTAAAACTCTTCAAGTCCCTTAACCTTAATAAAACTTAAGACATCCTTTATTCTTTCAAAGAAATGAGTTAATCTCCTAACTCACCTGACTTGGCTATTTATAAAACTAGTCATGGATATCAAGGTATCAGACGCTCACCGTACTACCTACGTGCAACTAGTCATGCTCAAAAGATAGGAAAAGTTATACATAGAGCAAATCACCCAACTACCTCTTAACTTCTAAGAGTAGAAGGAGACATGAAATGATACCACAGGTATATTCCATACATAGAATCATGCCAAAGGAAGGAAGAGGTTCACATACCTCGCGACGATTATCGACAAGTAGCAAAATGCTCCAAAGTACTTCAACCTTGATAGCTAATCCATCCTTCAAGTAGGATACGCTATACTAAGTACTTCAACCTATAATGGTCACAATACGTCCATTAACCTCTTACTTCAAACGTAGAATATTCTAGGTGCTAAGTCGCTAAATTCTACCGAAAATCGGACAGCACCTCCTTTGTTTTTACTTACTTTGCCACCTTTTTCAAGGTCAAATACAATAACCAAACACGCCACATTTAAGGCCCAATCAAAGCAATTAACAATAGGGGATTACACGCCTACTAGACGTGTAAAATTCCGCCCCACAAACGATATCAAATTAATACAACATACTAGGCCAATTCGGCTAACTTGAAGTACTACATCATCAATTCTTATCCAATTTCCATTTCAATCCAAGTTATTAGCCTAACATGATATCAAGTCGCAAACGATTATAACTACTATAATCTCCAAGTAATTAACATGCGACGATTCTAATAACGACCAAATTGTAATCCAACTAATCATGGCTTACATTACATTCGGATTTTCAAGGCTACAATCAATCCATAATACTTATAAACTTCAACATATCAACTTCATGCTAGCAACATGTAAAGCTAACAACAATATAAATAATCTTGTAACACTTTCAAAGAACAAGATTATACCTCCACGAATCTTAATCCAATCTTCAAATCCGAAGTCGCTCCTTAGCAACTTAGAGACTCTTCAAGACACTTCAATCTGCTACTAGAGACCCTTAGAACAACACCAACCAATTTCCTTCAAACTTCCAAACAAAACCTAGAAAAGCCACTAGGTTTTCACTTTGCGACTAACCCGAAAACTATCTTTTTCCGAGATTTTTCTATTGAGATATGCTTACAATACACTCAATAACCTTGGTTTAAAGTGGGGAGATTATTGGACAACAAACAAAAAAATTTCTTTCTCACCCATGTTGAACCCGAGAGCTAAGGCTCATGTTCATCCAATTTTTTGTGTAAATTTTGCTAAGTGTTAGGCTTGTCTCACTACTTGTAGTATTATAAAGGGACATGGAGGGTCAAGATGCAAACAATTGGGTGGTTTGGATGATCTCTAATTAAAATATCAAGACTTTGGACCCTTTGACTTAGTCAATTTTGTCAAGCTCTCTATTAGCAAGACTTGTCTTCCTAACAAGGGTCAAATGACCCTTGTGCCCATGCTACAATTCGTCCAAGGCACCATAAGGGAGGGTGACACGTGTCGCCCTCCCATTCGTCACAATATTACGTTTTCCGACAATTTCACAATTCCGATAAATTTTTACAAGTCTCTAATCTTCACACTTGCGAGTTCTTACGTACGTTCTTAACGCATGTCCTGTAAATACGGGGTGTAACACCCTACTCCACAATTCACTCATAAAACATTGACCCATGGTTTAAGCCCCAAATTCATGCCAACCGTGGCCTCCTTGCCGTCCACTTGAGGGTGACAAGTGTCACCCTCTCGTTGGTCCAAAATATTTCATCTCTCGGAAAAATCCGCAAAAATTATAAATGACATAGCCGTAATTTTCCATACGCAAGTTTTGGAAAACGTTTCGTCGGAAAACAATTCGTTTCGTGGGTTGTGCACAAATTTTCGTCCCTATGCCTACTTTAAGGCTTAACTTTTGACGCACGCCTACGCATATACTGAAATACGGTATAACAACTTCGCCAAGATTCTCGGGAGGCACACAGCTCGTTACTCTATTCATCCGGTCGACTAAGATGTACCATGACCTCGTGTATATATTGTTGGGATGGCTCGCATGACGCTATGAGTTTGTGGCGCAAAGGTCCGAATTGTCGCCAGGTCAAGGTAGAGCACCGTAAGCTTGGTGGGTTGTTGCGCATTTACGATAGATTCCGACATGGAAGTGGGAGGTGATCAACATGGACTTTATTACAGGTTACCTCACACTCGTGAGGAAACATGATTCCATCCGGTTATCATTTACAGTCGATTTAAATCAGCCCACTTCCTTCCAGTCAGGACGACTTTTTTGGCCGAGGATTATGCTAGATTGTATATCAGAGAGATTGTGAGAATGAACGGAGTCCCTTTATTGATTATTTCGCATGCAGGAAGCCTTCACGCTAACTTCCGGAGGTCTTTTCGGCGGGTTAGGGACGCAGTGAGTCTCGATCGCGCTTCATCCTCAGACCGACGGACAGGCCGAGCGTACTATCCAGACACTTGAGGATATGCTGTGGGCCTGTGTTATTGATTTCAGGGGTAGCTGGGAGGATCTTTTACCTCTTGTGGAATTTGCATATAACAACAGCTACCATTCTAGTATACAGATGGCGCCTTATGAGGCCTTATACGGGAGGAAGTGCAAGTCACCGATAGACTGGTTTGATGTGGGAGAAGTTCAGTTAGTCGGTCCGGACTTGGTTCAGCAGGCGGTGGATAAGGTGAAGCTTATCCAGGAGCGGTTATTGTCAGCTCAGAGTCGACATAAGTCGTATGTAGATCATCGGCGTCGACACTTGGAGTTTGAGGTGGATGATTGGGCCTTCCTGAAGGTATCACCCATGAAGGGCGTGATGAGATTTGGGAAAAAGGGGAAGCTTAGCCCAAGGTACATTGGGCCTTACCAGATTGTCCGTAGGGTAGGCAAGGTGGCCTATGAGTTAGATCTGCCGTCCGATCTGGAGGCAGTACATCCAGTTTTCATGTGTCTATGTTGCGAAAGTGTATCAGAGATCCATCTTAAGTGCACCCAATTTATGATGTCCAGGTGACAGAGGGGTTATCGTATGAGGAGAGTCCCATAGCGATACTCGATCGTCAGGTTAGGCGACTACGAACAAAGGATGTGGCTTCCGTCAAGGTCTTATCGCGGAATGAGAATAGAGAGGAAATGACATGGGAAGCAGAAGAGGACATTATGAAGAAGTATCCTCACTTGTTCCCTACACCTCTAGGTAACCCACTTTCCTGCTTGTTGGTTTTAATTTGGCAATTATGCTTTAGTATTGTTGCGGCGTATAGAGCGTTATTTTTGCGAGAAGAATAGTTAAGAGGGTCTATGTCGATATTGTGATTTGAGTAAGCATAGAAGGAACATTCGGGACGAATGTTTCTAAGGGGGGGGGGGAGAATGTTACACCCCGTAACTCAGGTCATGCTTAGGAGAACGTACGAAAGGAATTAAGATTTAAATTTTAGAAAGATAGGTTGACAGAATGTTTCGGACGGGTTTTAGTCAACTTTGGGACGGTTTATGCCCAGTTACCTTAGGATTTCCTAGGTGTTTCAAAGGCCTGGTGTGTAGTTCATTGAGTCTAGTTCCCAACGCAACAAACCGTTCGTCGATAGGACATCGGAGTAGAAAGTTATGGAAGTTACAAGTTCAGAGCGCAGTCGAGCAGAAAAATATTTTCGGTCAGGGGCCACAGCGCCGCGGCGCCGGATGCAGGGCCGCGACGCCGGTTATACTGAAAATTCTCTGAAGTTGCAGCGCCGCGGCGCTGGAATGCAGGGCCACGGCGCCAGAAGTACTGAAATTCTCGAAAGTTTCAGCGCCGCGGCGCCGACTGCAGGGCCGCGGCGCCGAGGCGGGTTTCTGCGAAATCTGGGGGAAAATCAGAAGATATTTCTTTTTAAAAGGCCATGGGAGGGTGACAAGTGTCCCTCCCATCTGATTTTTGTGGATGTGCTATTTATTGACCAAGTCTTGAAGACTTGGTCATTCTTCAAAAACCCCCTTCTCTCTAAAAATCTCTCTTCCTTCTCTCTAAAAATTTCCTCTCCCTTCTCTCTAAAAATTCAAGGAGAAACCAAGGCCTAGAGAAATTTCGGAAAGGTGGCAAGAAGGAAACATGTTGACAAGCTTGTAAGAGGTTTGTAGAGGTGATTGTGGAAAGAAGGCAAGTGAAATTAGTTGGACTAATTTGAGTAAACTCTAAGGTAACAATCCATTCACCTTTTTAAGTAAAAATTGTGTTGCATGTGTGGAAGAAAGAACTTGTAGTTGTCAATATTGCTTTTAGATATATTGCATGTAGGAATAACGATTTGGATTTGAAAGGATTGGATAAAGATGATATGTGGGCATGTCATAGCCAAGATACTACCTTAAACTTATTGGATTATTTAATTTGTATTGTGGGGCAGAATTTTACACGTCCAAGTTAGGCGTGTAATCCCCTTGTATTGTTGAATTGTTGGGCCCTAAATGTGGCGTTTAGCAGTTGAATTCGAGCCTTGAAAAGGTGGAAAAATATGTAGAAACAAAGGAAGTGTTGTCCAATTTTCCGTAGAATAAGGGACTTTTCAATTAGAATGTTCTACATTGAAGCTAGAAGTTAATGGACGTATTATGATCATTATAGGTTGGCATACTACGTGCGGTATATTGGACTTGCGAGTGGATTGACCCGAAGAGGTATGTGGAACTTTCCTATCTCTTGAGCATGAATAGTTGTTGTCACGACCCGAACCCGGGCCCGTGACTGGTGCCTTACCCCGGGCACCCTAGTGATACAACATCAGAGAAATCAGCGGAATATAAAACAATAACATGAAACAACATGAAGTATGAAATAATAATCTGAGAAAAATTGCCTTTCGGCATGTATATATGAAAACTTAAATTCAACAAGCTACATCCCATGACAACCCCGCCTACAACAAGATTCATGCACTTACGAATGCTATGATAACCACGACGGGACGTGGTTCGCCATACCCCGAATGTAAGCACCTACAACAACAGGGACTATATCAAGATAAACCTCCGAGGAACGGAACTTCCCAAACGCCGAATCGTGACTCCAAGAGCGAGGATCAACGATCGTGTACCTTTACTCGCTGCATGAACGCAGCCTCAAGGAGGTCAAGATAACAGCTACTAAGTATGTGAAATCAAAATATCAGAAATGAAATCATAGTAGTCTATATAAAGCAGAGACATGTATGATAACCAAACTACGCTCACAATAAGCAAATATGTCAAGTCGTGACTCACGCCTCAAAGTCATCACTCAAATATAACAATGGGTCTCACGCCCACAACATCAATCATGCCCGTGGAACACCTTCCTCACTGCCGGCAGTCTATGATATAAAAGCACCAAGGAATACATATGAACACCAGGTCCCACCTGTGTCATCATAAAACCGTACGGGGTAAGTACGAAGGCATAGCCGACTACTAAAACCCACGCACTAACAAGGTCATAAATCAGATCATGAGATCTGTCTAGACCGTCACATGATCAAAGCTGGCCACTCGCCCGCAGTATCTAATGTGCGCGTCTCGCCCTGGAACTTCCCGTAGCTCCGCATAAGCCACTCTGATGGCCCGCATGAGGTATTCCCCGCATCAAGGGTAGCTACTCCCCGGCAGCGTCCTGGACTCGCCGTCCGCATGGCCACATAGACCGCATGACCACAAAGGCCGCACACTAACTCGAACTCCCGCAGCCTCCGCATAGGCCACATGCACCGCATAAGGTATTCTCGAATCATAGGTCACACAGACTACCGAAGTCTACCCCAGACGGAGGGCACTAACCCCTAATCACGAGTGATATAATACTAACATAACACTATCGTTAAACAACCTAAGCACAACAAGTGGAAAACCCTTTACACAAACATCACAAGATACTAACTCACGTAGCATCCTAACATGTTTACTTATCAAGTCAACAAGAAAGTATTACAAGACTATCACAAATCAACACAATCAAGTTATTCACACAAGGTACTTTCTACATTATGTTAACAAGTTCGGGTTTTTATCCCCAAAGTACTTCATGTATGTTATACCCCGTATTTCCAGAGTATGTACGTGGGGACGTACGTAGAAATTTTCGAACTACAAAGTGGCTTGGCCGAATTAATTTTGCTCACAACACCCGATTAGAGTCGCTTCGACTAAACGGTTTCACTTTTGTTGGGAAAATTCGCTATGTCATATTTAATTTTTATGGATTTTTCCGAGAGACGAACATTTTGGACCGAGGGTGACATGTGTCACCTCACATCGGAAGAGGTTGGACGCCAAATGGCTAAGCTTGCACGCTTTTTGTGCTTGTTTGGTCAAGGAGTTGGTAGGATATTTGTGTGGTAAATCTTGGCCCTACACTTGCACCACACTTGGCTCAATCTGGCCATTGGTTGGCCTTGGCTTGTACTATAAATACCCCCTCTTGAAGACTTTCTTCATCCTAAAAATATTTCTAAGTGTTAAATTCTCCTCCCTCTCTTGTGGTGTTCTCGCCCTAGCCTCCCTCTTCCCCTCGCCGAGAGCCCTCCCCTTGTGAAGGCCTTGTTGGCCGAGAGTTCTACCCCTAGCCTAGTTGTCTCGTATAAATACCCCCTTTGTGGTATAGAAATACTCCAAAGTATTGTTATAATGTCCAAATACTCGCCCTAATACCTTGTAGTATTCCAAGGTTATACTTATACAAAAGCCCTAAAAATACCATTATACTTTCCTCACCTTAAAAACGAAACCCTAAAGAAAACCTTCATAGTCGGTGAAGTGTTTAGTAGAAGTTGAGTAGAACTTCTAAGGGTTGTTTGGAGCGTTTGGAGCACTGAGTAGAGCTAAACCTTGCTCAGCGCGACATTAAACTTGGATAATTTTGGGCTTATCGAGGTAATTACTATCGTTCTTCGTTGTAATTGGAAATTACATGTTGTTAGAATATATAGTTGAAGTATACTATATATAGAACTATACTTAGTATTGTGGCAATGTCTTTTGACTTAAGCCCAAGAATTAAGAATCGAATCGAATCGAATCAGAATTACATAGACAGAGACTTGTGTAGCATTACCGTGTTGTAGAATTGTACTCGCCCGTTAGATGTGTTAACCCGGTTGGCTTGATAGCTACCGATAAAGCGAGGAGATTTACGCTGTGGCGGGGAGGTGCCGAATTTTCTCAGAAAGTTCTCGCGATGTTAATAAGCTCAGGCCTTATAGGTCAAGTACTACGTGTGGCGCGAGTTACTTGGCTTAAGGAGTAGCCGATCGCTTGGAGCGCTTGCTATTAGTCCTGCCGCGAGGTATGTGAACCTCTTCCTATCTCTTCTAGCATGATACGTGTGAACTATGTAACGGTAGACGCATACGTGTTAACTATGTTTGATTGTTTTAAAACATAAAGTGTTATAACGGCTTTATGGGAAGTTGGTTATACACTTTATGTAGGTAAGAAAATGGGTTGTGGTTTTCAAAGGTAATCGATTTAATTATAACCGCTTGTTATGTGTTAATGAAGAACTTGATGTATTTCAAAAGATTTGTGAATCGCTTTCAAAGAGGAGTAATATTTGGTTTTGAAAACTTAAGAGTTATACTAGCTTTGTGGAAGTTAGGTATAACGCTTAAGAATGTTTTATCGATTTCGGAAATCGTAACGTATCGACAAACCACCGCTAATAACGGAAAATGTATTGACTAATGAATTGTATTATTAAAAACCAGAGAAACCTCCATCCGCATAGAAACTAAGATGAGACAAAATGATATTACATTTTCTAGATCATGGCTGCTGTAATAAGATTGTTATAAACAAGAATAAACTACTCACATGTTAGGCATATGTTTTAAGGGATTAAAACTATGAACTATGAAACCTTTCTAAAGCAAAGAGACTTGAGTAATTGAAAGTAGGCAAACCGAACTTAGGAAAAGAATGTTGTTACTTGATTTTTTAAAAGGAAAGTGTTCGTTTACTTAATAATGTGAATCACTCTAGTTTTATACTACTGTATCGGGTGACTTTTATAAAAGGAATGTATCTCTTTAAAAGGACTTAACGACATAGTACTTAGGTTAAAACCCGACTATGATATAAAACGGAAGTACTTGTGTATAACTTGCCTACGCTTGTCGCCAGGTAACTTGCCTACGCTTGTTGTCAGGTAACTTGCCTACGCTTGTTGTGTAACTTGCCTATGCTTGTTGTTGTGTAACTTGCCTATGCTTGCTGTGTAGCTCGCCATGCTTGTCGAGATAGCATTTGTTGTGTAAGTGTTGATATCAGTGACTCGAGAAAGAACGGATCTTTTATGAAAGTTTGTATGGTAATTTGCTTGAGCTTGCTTGTGATAGCCTGGGCGTGATATATTGTTATTGTGGTTACATGGACATGTCTACACCGACGTCAGATTCGGCACGTGGCTACGCGCCGGGTTGATTACCCGATATATGGTTATTATCGTCCATGGACGGTTCACACCGACGTCAGATTCGGGGCACGTGGCTACGCGCGTGGTTGACCACCCAAGATATTGTTGTTGAGGTTACACGGGCATGTCTACACCGATGTCAGATTCCGGTACGTGGCCACGCGGCCTTGTCATTATTGTTGCATCATGGACATGTCTACACCGATGTCAGATTCCGGCACGCGCCACGACGCGAACATGATGGATGCTGGGCGCGAGTCCCATGGTTATATTTGAGTGGTGACTTTGAGGCGTGAGTCCCCGA
The DNA here is from genome assembly GCA_029844215.1 of Przewalskia tangutica. NCBI lineage: Eukaryota > Viridiplantae > Streptophyta > Magnoliopsida > Solanales > Solanaceae > Przewalskia > Przewalskia tangutica. Next base: position 69,197,884 of record CM056720.1, read on the forward strand.
CTTGATCGCTTTTATGCATCGTATTTTGGTTATCATACATGTCTCCTCGCTTTATAGGCTATTATGATTTCATTTACGATTTTACGCCGCATACTGTACCACAGATCGACTTTCGGGCCGCGCTCATGCCGCAGTAGAGGTACATCGGCCGCCGATCCCCGCCTTAGGATCACCGCTCAGATTGGGAAGCTCCGCTTCCGAGGCTTATCTTTGGTATGTTTCCGAGTCGTAGGTTCTTGTACATGGTACGGCGGCCCCGTCCCGCCATAGTTGTTGTATAAATCTTAGAGGTCTGTAGTAATCGCTGCAAGGTGGTTTGTAAAAAGGATAACTGCTCGCTTTTATATATATATATACCAAGGCAACCGCTTGGTTGGCCTGCTTATTTAGTATGTCTCTCATTTCATGTTTAAAGTTTTTATTTCACGGTTTTCTCGATGTTGATCACTAGGTGCCCGGTAAGGCACCACCACGGCCCGATTTCAAGCGTGACAAAGTGGTATCGAGCGCTTAATCTCTAGGTGTCTACAGCATCGTGTCTAGTAGAGTCTTGATTATCGCGTGTCAGGCACCACATCTATAATCGTGAGGTCGCAGGACATTTAGGATTGGTTTCATTCTTCTCATTCCGAGATCGTGCCTTAGAGCCGTGTTGTAAGTCGACCCTCCGACGATTTCGCTTTCACCGCTTATGCCTCCACGCAAGGCGACCCGCCGAAGCGGCAAGGTCGCCGAGGAGCCGCGAGCGTGGTTCAGAGGAGTACGAGGCGCAGCCCTGGCCAAGACTGAGGTAGTGTTTCGTGACGCCGAGTTTTATGACGCCGCCATTTCAAAGAGAGTTTAGAGCGCAGCAGCGCCGAGACTACAGCACTGAGCCTCCACCCCACACCGCGCAGGAGTCGGGTACGGAGACGGCCCACCATCGCCGTGATCGTGGCCGATACGAGGACAGCCGATGCGCGCAGCCTGCTCCAAAGAAAGACTCGTGGTGCATCCGAGAGCGTATAGTTCGAGGCTACGAGATTTTCCGAGTCAGAGCCCGCCGTAGTTTTACGTCGAGGCCCGAGGATGATCCGCAAGAGTTCATCCGGCAGCTGCACGATCATGAGGTGATCAAGGCATCGGAGACCGAAGTCGCTGGTCCTAGGTTCGCATCGGCCGCGTGATACCGCAATGACCGTTTGATTCGCGAGCCGTCCCGGAGAGAATGCACTTCCTACCGCGGGACGAAGTTCTCAAAGGCTTTTCTTGCACACTTCGCCTCCGCAGAGGCGAGGGCTCGGCCGACAGATTTTTGGTGTCATGCAGAATCCGCGCATTTGCCGGGAGTACAATGTGGAGTTCGACTCATTAGCCCGGATGTCCCCGCATTAGTAGCTAGTATGGAGGACCGAGTGCACCGATATGTTACATGGCTCGATGATTACCTAGCAGAGTTGTTCTGTATCTCTTCACCGCACGGACATTGCCCGCATGCAGGCTTATGCACTTAGGGGTGAGGAGCGGAGAAATCGACTGAATGACCAAGGTCAGCAGAAGAGGGCCAGAACAGCAGGGTCCTTTGGTGACTTTCGAGGCGGACCGTCTCAGCAGCAGACTAGTTATGCGCCTCCTCCATTTCAGAGTGGTCCTCCGCAGCCTTTCGACCTTTGGGAGATCTCAGAGCGTCGTGGCTCCTGTGTTTCGATGTTCGTGGAGTAGGGTGTTGGCAGATGCAGCCACCCCTACCCTGCGTGGTCGCGTGGTAGACCGCATTTCGGGAGTGTCGAGTACCAAGGAGCTTGTTATTCCCGCGCCGTGGCCATGTAAAGAGAGACTGTGCTTATAGGAGAGGTTCAGCAAAGACGACCTTCGTGATCGGGCTGGTTCATCGCTTTCATAGCATGCACTGCAGGCGTGCCTATGATTAGAGCGAGCGTAGCTTCAGTATATCCTTAACCCTCTGAGTCTTGGTATGCGTTATGATGATCTCATTATTATGTGCTATGTGCGAATAGCGTTGTGTAAATTGTGAGTTAGAAAACATGGTTAGTTGGGAGGTTAAGTACGGGTCACGGTAAGTGTGAACCCTAGACTATGTCACGATCGAGACCTTACAAGTGAGGTCGCTCTTGAGTAAAAGATCTATTTATGTTTGACCTTTATCGAGTGCGTAGTGTGCGTGGGATATATATTTGTGTGATCACCCCGGGTAATGTGAGACGGAAGTGGTAGCTTTCATGACTTGAATAGGTAAGATTGTTCGGACGAGAACTAGAGAGTTGGCGTGATGGAGGTCGGGTGGCGTGTTGCGGTCAACCCGTGAGTCTTGAATGAGTGGGGTCACCGTGGTCCCGCCAGTGGTAGGGTCACGAGGGTGCTAGGCCCAAGTTTAGATGACCATCGTGCGAAGTTCGTGGATGCGCTCGACCGCTGGTCGGGCCGACGGGGGCAGATCGTGTTCTTCTGCCAGGTCGCTCTCGGCAGTTGTTGGTGTTGTCCGAAGGTTGTAAGGCTGCACGGGTGCCTACCTTCACCTTATGACAGATGCGAAGCCCGGTGGTGGCTATTTTCGTTTTCTAAGAATTTTACCAGCAGAGTTGGGAACTCAAAGAGTCTCTCAGATCGATTCGCCTCGCCGTTGCCACGTCGTGGTAGCCGCGAGGATCGCTGTCTCCTTTGGAGAGAAGTGTTTTGGCTACCATTTCGTTGTTCTGATGTCGCCTCGCGAAGCCTTGTAGGGCGGAAGTGTAAGTCACGGCCGATTGGTCTGTTGGCAAGGTTCAGATAGTGGTTCAGCTTGTTCCAGCAGATCGTGGATAGGTGTACCGAGTTTTGGAAACCAAGCGATCGGAAATGTGGTAAGAGTTCGAGTGTACGACACTCGTGGATCGCGACACTTTGTTGGGTCGCCGGTTAATGCCTCGTGCAAAGTGACAAATGTGGTACCTTTTGTCGGGTCGGGTCAGCGACATTATGAAATAAGTGGTATCATTTCTTTGTAAAGAGAAGCGCGAAGGAAGTATATTGTAGGACCCCGAGAGAGGTGTCATGTGATGTTAGAGGTGTTTCCTCGTGGACTCGATGTAAGTATTTTTGAGTGGGTGTTTCGCCGACGTGGCGTGTTTGTTCTCGTAAGTATAGTAGGAAGACTATACGCTTGTTTTGAGTTTAGAAGGAACATTCGGACGAATGTTTCGAGGGGAGAATGTTATACCGTATTTCCGCAGTATGCACGTGGGACGACGAGAAATTTTCGAACTACAAAGTGGCTTGGCCGAATTAATTTTGCTCACAACACCCGACAGAGTCGTTGACTAAACGGTTTCACATTTTTGTTGGGAAAATTCCGCTATGTCATATTTAATTTTTATGGATTTTTCCGAGAGACGAACATTTTGATTAACGGGAGGGTGACGTGTCACCTCACATCGGAAGAGGTCGACGCCAAATGGCTAAGCTTGCACGCGTTTGTGCTTGTTTGGTCAAGGGAGTTGGTAGGATATTTGTGTGTGGTAAATCTCGCCCTACACTTGCACCACACTTGGCTCAATCTTGGCCATTGGTTGGCCTTGGCTTGTACTATAAATACCCCTCTTGAAGACTTTCTTCATCCTAAAAATATTTCTAAGTGTTAAATTCTCCTCCTCTCAGGGTGTTCTCGCCCTAGCCTCCCTCTTCCCTCGCCGAGAGCCCTCCCCTTGAAGGCCTTGTTGGCCGAGAGTTCTACCCCCAGCCTAGTTGTCTCGTATAAATACCCCCTTTGTGGTATAGAAATACTCTCCAAAGTATTGTTATAATGTCCAAATACTCGCCCTAATACCTTGTAGTATTCCAAGGTTATACTTATACAAAAAGCCCTAAAAATACCATTATACTTTCCTCACCTTAAAAACGAAACCCTAAAGAAAACCTTCATAGTCGGTTGAAGTGTTTAGTAGAAGTTGAGTAGAACTTCTAAGGGTTGTTTGGAGCGGTTTGGAGCACTCCTGAGTAGAGCTAAACCTTGCTCAGCGCGACATTAAACTTGGATAATTTTGGGCTTATCGAGGTAATTACTATCGCCCTTCTGTAATTGGAAATTACATGTTGTTAGAATATATAGTTGAAGTATACTATATATAGAACTATACTTAGTATCGTGGCAATGTCTTTTGACTTAAGCTCAAGAATTAAGAATCGAATCGAATCAATCAGAATTACATAGATCAGACATGAGACTTGTGTAGCATTGTGTTGTAGAATTGTACTCGCCCTTAGATGTGTTAACCCCGCTGGCTTGATAGCCTACCGATAAAGCGAGGAGATTTACGCCTGTGTGGGAGGTGCCAATTTTCAGAAAGTTCTGCGATGTTAATAAGCGCTTGTGGCCTTATAGGTCAAGTACTACGCAGGCGCGAGTTACTTGGCTTAAGGAGTAGCCGATCGCTTGAGCGCTTGCTATTAGTCGACTGCCGCGAGGTATGTGAACCTCTTCCTATCTCTTCTAGCATGATATGTGTGAACTATGTAGTACGACGCATACGTGTTAACTATGTTTGATTGTTTTAAACATAAAGTGTTATAACGGCTTTATGGGAAGTTGGTTATAATTTTACGTAGGTAAGAAAATGGGTTGTGGTTTTCAAAGGTAATCGATTTAATTATAATCGCTTGTTATGTGTTAATGAAGAACTTGATGTATTTCAAAAGATTTGTGAATCGCTTTGAAAGAGGAGTAATATTTGTTTTGAAAACTTAAGAGTTATACTAGCTTTGTGGAAGTTAGGTATAACGCTTAAGAATGTTTTATCGATTTCTAAATCGTAATGTGTATCGACAAACCACCGCAAAAGTAATAACGGAAAATGTATTGACTAATGAATTGTATTATTAAAAACCAGAGAAACCTCCATCCGCATAGAAACTAAGATGAGACAAAATGATATTACATTTTCTAGATCATGGTCAGTAATAAGATTGTTATAAACAAGAATAAACTACTCACATGTTAGGCATATGTTTTAAGGGATTAAAACTATGAACTATGAAACCTTTCTAAAGCAAGAGACTTGAGTAATTGAAAGTAGGCAAACCGAACTTAGGAAAAGAATGTTGTTACTTGATTTTTAAAAGGAAAGTGTTCTCGTTTACTTAATAATGTGAATCACTCTAGTTTTATACTACGTATCGGTGACTTTATAAAAGGAATGTATCTCTTTAAAAGGACTTAACGACATAGTACTTGTGGTTAAAACCCGACTATGATATAAAATGGAAGTACTTGAGTCAGGTATAACTTGCCTACGCTTGTCGTGTAACTTGCCCACGCTTGTTGTCAGGTAACTTGCCTACGCTTGTCATTGTAACTTGCCTATGCTTGTTGTGTAACTTGCCTATGCCATTGTGTAGCTCGCCATGCTTGTTGAGATAGCATTTGTTGTGCAAGTGTTGATATCAGTGACTCTCGAGAAAGAATGGATCTTTTATGAAAGTTTAAGTATGGTAATTTGCTTGAGCCGCTTGTGATAGCCCGTCGCGTGATATATTGTTATTGTGGTTACATGGACATGTCTACACCGATGTCAGATTCCGGCACGTGGCTACGCGCCGTTGATTACCCGATATATGGTTATCGCTCCATGGACGTGTCTACACCGATGTTGTATTCCGGGCATGTGGCTACGCGCGTGGTCGACCACCCAAGATATTGTTGTTGAGGTTACATGGGCATGTCTACACCGATGTCAGATTCCGGTACGTGGCCACGGCCTTGTCATTATTGTTGCATCATGGACATGCCTACACCGATGTCAGATTCCGGCACGCGCCATGATGCGAACATGATGGATGTTGTGGCGCGAGTCCCACGGTTATATTCGAGTGGTGACTTTGAGGCGCGAGTCCCCGACTTGACCGCTTTTATGTTGCATCAGATTTTGGTTATCATACATGTCTCCCGCTTTATAGGCTATTATGATTTCATTTACGATTTTACGCCGCATACTTGGTACCGCATCGACGCCGCGTCATGCCGCAGTAGAGGTACATCGGCCGCCGATCCCCGCCTAGGATCACCGTCAGATTGGGAAGCTCCGCTTCTCCGAGGCTTATCTTTCGTATGTTTCCGAGTCGAGGTTCTGTACATCTGTGGTATGGCGGCCCCGCCCCGTCATAGTTGTTGTATAAATCTTAGAGGTCTCAGAGTAATCGCAAGTGTGGTTTGTAAAAGGATAACTGTCGCTTTTATATATATATATACCGAAGGCAAATGCTTGTTGGCTCGCTTATTTAGTATGTCTCTCATTTCATGTTTAAAGTTTTTATTTCCGGTTTTCTCGATGTTGATCACTAGGTGCCCGGTAAGGCACTACCACGCCCGATTTCGTGACAATGTATTACTCTTTTAAAAGATCTGCTTTCTCACAAAAGTCACACAATACTCGTAGTATATGAAAATAGATTGATTATCTTTTGAAGTAAATCAAAACACTTCTCTTTGTAAAATCAAGTAACAACATTCTTTTCCAAACGCTCAAGTTTGCCTAATTTCAAATGTTCACGCTTTCTTATTTTAGAAAGGTTTCGTGGTTCATAGTCTTATTCATTTAAGAATATAATTCTCTTTAAACAACTGAGAAACATATGCCTTATATGTGAGTAGGTTATTCTTGTTCATAATCAATCTTATTAAGCACCATGATCTAGGAAATATCATTTTGTCTCATCTTAGCTTCTATGCATGGAGTTTCTAATGGTTTTAATAATACTTAATTATTCAATACATTTTCCTTTATTAACGCTGCAATGGTTTGTCGATACACATTCGATTTCCAAATCAAGAAACATTATCCCTTTAACAACCAAGTACTCATTACTCACGAATGAGGTTTCACACAAAATTCATATAATTCATTTACGTTAAGTCTCTTAACTTCTAAAATCAATAAATCATTCGCTTTATCTCTCTTAAGCCGTTATACCTAACTTCCCATAAAGCTAGTATAACTCTTAAGCTTTTAAAACCAAGTATTACTCTTCTTTAAAATGCTTTAATTATCTTGAAATACTTCAAGATCTTTATTATTCGCTTAAGTCAAAAGACATTGCCGCATAACCACGCTCAATTAGCACGCCGACGCCTACCGTACTATATATATATTCTTTTAAAATATCATGCTCAAGAGGATAGGAAGAATCACATACCGCGACGATTATCGACTATTAGCAAAACGCCCACTCGCTATAACCCTACTTAGCCTTGTCCACCTTTCAAGTAGCACATGCTACTCACGTAACATTCAACCTATAAAGGTTATACAAGTCTATCAAAGTCTAGACCACTGTAGAATAAATCTAGATACAAGATTCTACGGAAATTTGGGCAGCCTCTTCCCTACCACAACTTCACAAGTCTACTCAGAATACACCCATGTAATTACAGCTCGCTTCTTCTTTAAATTCAGCTTAAGTCCAAAGACATTGCCGCAAAACTAAGTTCATTCTATATATAGTATACTACAACTATATATTCCTACAACATGTAATTTCCAATTACAATAGGAGACAAGATATTTACTCGGTAAGCCCAAAATTATCCAAGTATAAATGTCGGTCCTTAGCAACGCTTAGCTCCTACTCCGGTGCTCCAACCCGCCCAAACCACCCTTAGAAGTTCTAACCAACTTCTATGTAATACTCCAACTAACTATGGAGATTTTCCTATGGTTTCGCTTTGTGATCAAGGGAAGTATAATAGTATTTCGGCTTTTCAGATAGGTATAACCTTGGAATACTACAAGGTATACTACTAAGGTAATTTGGGTATAACAACAATACTTTGAGAGTATTTCTACCAAGAGGGGGTATTTATACGAGACAACACCACAAGTGGGTGTATACCCTCTACCAACCCCACTAGAGTGGGTACTCGCCAAGGGAGGGGTGCTCTCGGCTAAAGCCTCACAAGGGGGGGAGGACGAGAACTCTAGAGGGAGGGGGAAGAGCTTTCAATACTTAGGAAAGTTTAGGAATGGATGAAGAAGTCTTCAAAGGGGGGGGGGGGTATTTATAGGTCAATCAATGGCCAACCAATGGCCAAGATCATGCCAAGTGCAAGGCAAGTGTAGGGCTAGGATTCACCCAAGTGTACCTTATCCATCTACCCACAAAATATCCTACCAACTACTTGACAAAAAAGCCAAGACCAATCGGCCACTTCACCGCCCCAACGTTTCAATGAGAGGTGACAAGTGTCGCCTCTCGCTGGTCCAAAATGTTTCGCCTCTGAAAATCCGCAAAAATAGAAATGACATAGCCGAATTTTCCTTCGCAGTTATGTAAAACGTTTCGTCGAAAAACGACTCTAACCGGGTGTTGTGCACAAAGTAAAATCGGCCAAGCCACTTTTAAAGCCCAAACTTTTCTACGTACGTCCTTACATACATACTCTGGAAATACGGGGTATAACATTCTCCCCTCCTTAGAAGCATTCGTCCCGAATGTTCCTTCTAAGTCTCAAAACAACGCGGCGCCAAGATAGTCTTCACTACTATACTTACGAACAATCTCACAACCGCCGCAGAAACACCTGCGCAAATACTTACATCTAAGTCCACGAGGAAAAACCTCTAACATCACAAAAAAAAAGCACTCACCCGAGGTCTAAAATATACTTCCTTCGCACCTTCTTCATACAAAAGAAATGATCACATCGATGCTCGCAATACATGCTCGTTTCTTCCCTTACATGTCGTACCCTTCTTGTGCACTCGAACTCTTTCTCATAACTTACCACATTTCGCATCGCTTTAGTTTCCAAAACTCGTCACACCCTAACCGGGTGGTACCTTCAAGAATTCGACCACAACTCGAACTTTAAGCGCCGACGCCGATTATCCGCACGACTTCCGCTGACTCGTGGCCGCCAATGACCTCATCTGGATAAGCTTCACCCTATCCACATTCTACTGAACAAGTATGAACCAACTATCTAAACTTTGCCAACATCGAACCAATCGAACGGCAACTTACATTTCCGCCCCTACAAGGCGTCATAAAGCGACATTCGAATACTGAAATGGTGGTTATAAAAACACTTTAACATGAGGCAACAATCTTACAAATACCCTCAAATCCAAACACCGCCCGAGGGCGAACGCGACATCGAGACTCACCGAAGTTCTCAACCCCGCTCGTAAAAACTTCCGTAAAACGAAATAGCCACCACCACCGGGCTTCACCGTCGCCATAAGGTGGCGTAGGCACCCCGCAGCCTTACAACTTTTCTCGATATAACATCATCGCCAAGTAACGGCCCCGATCAAGAACACGACGGTTGCCCCCATCGCCCGACCATCGTCAACGCACTCCACGAACTCAGACTGGTTAACCAAACTCGGGCCTAACACCCTCATGACCCTATCACAAGGGACCACCACAAACCGACCCCACCACCATACAGCCGCGGTTGACCCGCAACGTGGCCTCAACCCGACCCGAATGCGCAAAACACTAGCTCCCGATCCGAAAACTCTCACTAATCACGCTTTAAAAACCTAGCGGTCTTCTTAGCTCAACTACCCTCTTTCATTTCACACTACTCAGGGACTTTTTATACAAACATAGCTCACATGTACTATGCACTCCGATAAGGATCAAACATAACAATACATCTTTACCCGAGATGGCCTTACCTCTAAGGTCTCTACGTATAAAGCTCTAAGGCTCACACTTCCTATCCCCCAATCTTTCCCGGGTTACTAACCATGATTTCTAATCACAACTAACATGCTGCTATCAGAACATAGCACTTATGATATACTCATCTTATCACACAATACTAATCTCTAGAGGGTTAAGGATATACCAGATTCATCGCTTCACTCCCTTAGTCGTCTAATCGAATCTACCCGTAGGCGATAGCTGCGAAGGTGAAGAATCGTCATCGATCATGAAGACTGAGTCCTCCTACTAGGACATCCTTACGACACATGGCCCTGACGACCGTCGGTAAAACGAGCACCAACAAAAGATGACATTCCCGATGACGCTCGCCACACCGCGGAATATTGAGGGAAAATCAATCCGCCGGGCCGAACATACGTAGCCGTGAACCGAAACTCGAGTGATGACCAACTCGTGATACCCGAAAGTCTCAAATCCGCGAGGACCTTCTCAGACCGTGGATGTGCATAATCTAATCTGCTGCTGAGGTGATTCGCCTCGAAAGTTACCAAAGGACCTTGCTGTTCTGGCCCTCTTCTACTGTCCTTAGTTAACCCGCCGATCTCTACGTTTCTTGGCTCAAGATAAGCCCGCATACGTGCCATGCTCAAGCCTAATCAAGAATTTCTCCGCACGAACCTCTCTTAGATATTCATCAAGACTCGCAGAATCCAGATACTCTCTGGTAGCCAAATCCATAGCTAGTAACAGGGTCGCCTCTTTGCAATCCATATTCTCTGTCCCCGGTCGTGGAACTGAAGGTTCAAATATCATGGCCGCAGTAGGAACTGCCGCCGCCGTGCTAAAACTCTGCTGGGGCTAGTGACGTCGCAGAACTCCCCGAATGAAGCACTACCCTAGGTAATGATTGGGCCTGTGCCCTCGTAACCCTCTGAACTCTACTCGCAGCTCCCTCGGCTGCCTTGCCCTCCTGGGCCCGGGTTTGCCCTACGCGGAGGCATAACGGTAAGGGAAAGAAATACGTTAGAGGGTCCAACTTACAACACAGCTCTAAGGCACGATCTCAGAGTGAGAAGAATGGAAACCGATCCTAAATATCCTATAGCCTCCTGATTATTGATGTGGTGCACAACACACCGATAATCAAGACTCTACTAGATACGGTCTGTAGACACTTTCCGAGGATTAACTGCTCTGATACCACTTTTGTCACGACCCGAACCCGGGCCCGTGACTGGTGCCTTACCCCGGGCACCCTAGTGATACAACATCAGAGAAATCAGCGGAATATAAAACAATAACATGAAACAACATGAAGTATGAAATAATAATCTGAGAAAAATTGCCTTTCGGCATGTATATATGAAAACTTAAATTCGAACAGTTACATCCCATGACAACCCTGCCCACAACAAGATTTCATGCACTTCTACGAATGATATGATAACCACGACGACGGACAGGTTCGCCATACCCCGAATGTAAGCACCTACAACAACAGGACTATATCAAGCAAACCTCCGAGGAACGGAGCTTCCCAAACGCCGAATCGTGACCCTAAGAGCGAGGATCAACGATCGTGTACCTTTACTGCAGATGAACGCAGCCCAAGGAGGTCAAGATAACAGTACCAAGTATGTGAAATCAAAATATCAGAAATGAAATCATAGTAGTCTATATAAAGCAGAGACATGTATGATAACCAAACTACGCTCACAATAAATAAGCAATATGTCAAGTCAGGGACTCACGCCCTCAAAGTCATCACTCAAATATAACAATGGGTCTCACGCCCACAACATCAATCATCCCCGTGGAATACCTTCCTCACTGCCGGCAGTCTATGATATAAAAGCACCAAGGAATACATATGAACACCAGGTCCCACCTGTGTCATCATAAAACCGTACGGGGTAAGTACGGCGCATAGCCGACTACTAAAACCGATAGCATCAACAAGGTCATAAATCAGATCATGAGATCTGCTCTGACCATCACATGATCAAAGCCGCCACTCGCCGCAGATCTAATGCGCGCGTCAGCCCTGGAACTTCCCGTAGCTCCGCATAAGCCACTCCGATGGCCCGCATGAGGTATTCCCCGCATCGAGGGTAGCTACTCCCCGGCAGCGTCCTGGACTCGCCGTCCGCATGGCCACATAGACCGCATGACCACAAAGGCCGCACACTAACCTGGAACTCCCGCAGTTCCGCATAGGCCACACAGACCTGCATAAGGTATTCTCGAATCATAGGTCACACAGACCCGCCTCGAAGTCTACCCCAGACGGAGGCGCCTTAACCCCTAATCATGAGTGATATAATACTAACATAACAAATTATCGTTAAACAACCTAAGCACAACAAGTGGAAAACCCTTTACACAAACATCACAAGATACTAACTCACGTAGCATCCTAACATGTTTACTTATCAAGTCAACAAGAAAGTATTACAAGACTATCACAAATCAACACAATCAAGTTATTCACACAAGGTACTTTCTACATTATGTTAACAAGTTCGGGTTTTTATCCCCAAAGTACTTCATGTATTACTCTTTTAAAAGATCTGCTTTTCACAAAAGTCACACAATACTCGTAGTATATGAAAATAGATTGATTATCTTTTGAAGTAAATAAAAACTTCTCTTTGTAAAATCAAGTAACAACATTCTTTCCAAACGCTCAAGTTTGCCTAATTTCAAATGCTCACGTTTCTTATTTTAGAAAGGTTTCATGGTTCATAGTCTTATTCATTTAAGAATATAATTCTCTTTTAAACAATCTGAGAAACATATGCCTTATATGTGAGTAGGTTATTCTTGTTCATAATCAATCTTATTAAGCAGCCATGATCTAGGAAATATCATTTTGTCTCATCTTAGCTTCTATGCAGATGGAGTTTCTACTGGTTTTAATAATACTTAATTATTCAATACATTTTCCTTTATTAACGCTGCAATGGTTTGTCGATACACATTCTGATTTCCAAATCAAGAAACATTATCCCTTTTAACAACCAAGTACTCATTACTCACGAATGAGGTTTCACACAAAAATTCATATAATTCATTTACGTTAAGTCTCTTAACTTCTAAAATCAATAAATCATTCGTTTTATCTCTCTTAAGCCGTTATACCTAACTTCCCATAAAGCTAGTATAACTCTTAAGCTTTTAAAACCAAGTATTACTCTTCTTTAAAAATAGTTTAATTATCTTGAAATACTTCAAGATCTTTATTATTCGCTTAAGTCAAAAGACATTGCCGCATAACCACGCTCAATTAGCACGCACGCTCACCGTACTATATATATATTCTTTTAAAATATCATGCTCAAGAGGATAGGAAGAATCACATACCTCGACGATTATCGACTATTAGCAAACGCTCCACGGCTATAACCCGGCTAGCCTTGTCCACCTTTCAAGTAGCACATGCTACTCACAGAACATTCAACCTATAAAGGTTATACAAGTCTATCAAAGTCTAGACCACTCGGTAGAATAAATCTAGATACAAGATTCTACGGAAATTTGGGCACCTTCCTACCCACAACTTCACAAGTCTCATCAGTAATACACCCTATGTAATTACAGTTCAGTTCTCTTCTTTAAATTCAGGCTTAAGTCCAAAGACATTGCCGCAAAACTAAGTTCAGTTCTATATATAGTATACTACAACTATATATTCCTACAACATGTAATTTCCAATTACAATAGGGGAGACAAGATATTTACCTCGGTAAGCCCAAAATTATCCAAGTATAAATGTCGGTCCTTAGCAACGTTTAGCTCCTACTCCGGGTGCTCCAACCCGCTCCAAACCACCCTTAGAAGTTCTAACCAACTTCTACGTAATACTCCAACTAACTATGGAGATTTTCCTAAGGGTTTCGTTTTGTGACTGAAGGGAAGTATAATAGTATTTCTGGGCTTTTCGTATAGGTATAACCTTGGAATACTACAAGGTATACGGCTAAGGTAATTTGGGTATAACAACAATACTTTTGAGAGTATTTCTACCAAGAGGGGGGTATTTATACGAGACAACACCACAAGGGGGGGTGTATACCCCTCGGCCAACCCCACTAGGAGGGGGGGTACTCTCGCCATGGAGGGGTGCTCGGCTAAAGCCTCACAAGTGGGTGTGAGGACGAACTCTGAGGAGGAAGAGCTTTCAAGACTTAGGAAAGTTTAGGAATGGATGAAGAAGTCTTCAAAGTGGGGTATTTATAGGTCAAGCCATGGCCAACCAATGGCCAAGATCATGCCAAGTGCAAGGCAAGTGTAGGGCTAGGATTCACCCAAGTGTACCTTATCCATCTACCCACAAAATATCCTACCAACTACTTGACAAATAAGCCAAGACCAACCGGCCACTTCACCGCCCCAACGTCCCCAAAGAGAGGGTGACAAGTGTCGCCCTCTCGTTGGTCCAAAATGTTTCGTCTCTCGGAAAAATCCGCAAAAAATAGAAATGACATAGCCGGAATTTTCCCTTCGCAAGTTATGTAAAACGTTTCATCGAAAAATGACTCTAACCGGGTGTTGTGCACAAAGTAAAATCGGCCAAGCCACTTTTAAAGCCCAAACTTTTCTACGTACGTCCTTACGTACATACTCTGGAAATACGGGGTATAACAGTTGTACTTATATAGTACGGTAGACGTACAATACTTTGATATCCTTTACTGGTTTAAGAATGACCAAGTTGGGCGAGTTTGGGGATTAACCCACTTCTTTAAAAGTATTAAGGATGTCTTAAGTTTTCAATGTTAAGGGACTTGAAGTGTTTTAAGTATATGATACTTGTTTCGTTTTAAGAGTATAAGTCCCTTGGATATAGGATAATGTAATTGACTAAGGTATAAGGTTAATATAGCGACTTTATGGGAAGTTGGTTACATTAGCTTTATGGAAAGTTAAAAGGAGAGATTTACTCTAAGTAAGATAAGTAAGGACGAATGACTGGATTTATGAAAGGCAAATTGATTTTAAGGCATCAATTGCCTAAAATTTTAAAAGAAAAGGAGTCACTTGATTTAGAAGCCAAATTATATTTCAAAAGGGTATTGTGACTTGATGCTATGGTTATTAGTATCTTGGAAGTTTTATATGAAAAAGAATCATTTTTAAAAGAATAGAAGTATGTAGTACATTGGGTTAAATTCCCGGATTTTTATAAAGACATGTTAGTGCCTTAAGTAAACTAAAATGAGAGTGTATATGAACAAGACTAATAAGAAGTTAGGGGATTTCTTAACTTTCTTATATATTGTATGATAAGCAGGTAGTGCTTATGTTATGTATGATAGCCGGTTTGTGTTAGTGGTATATTATTCATTACAGGGTCATTCCCCGGGTTTGTGGCATTTGCATATTCTGTGGTTTTGCTACCCATGATGCGAGGAATACCTCATGCGGGTCCGTAAGGGCTTATGCGGGTGAAATAGTCCCATGCGGGGAGGGTCAGTCCTATGCGAGGAATACCTCATGCGGGTCTACACGACCTATGCGGGCGGATACAGTCTATGCGAGAAATACCTCATGCGGGTCCACACGACCCATGCAGGTGAAATAGTCCCAGGACTAGGATTGCTTAATGATACTGCGGGCGGGTGGCCCTGCTTTGATCATGAGCCTCCTATTTTTATGCTGTAAGGAATACTCTTGTTTACTCTCATTGTTGGTAAGTCACAGTGTACTGTAAATTGATTATCATCCATGTCTCCAGCTTTATTTAGACTTATGATAATTACGTGATTTTCAGCTTTTATCACACGACTGCCTCGGCCCGTGATCGTGCTCACCGGCACCCAAGTAGTCATACATCGAGTAATCACAAACATAAAGCAAGACATGAAACAGCTTTATAAAATAAGACACAGACATGTGAGAAAACATCGCTTTCTAAGATATATATATAATCATGGTTTAGCGCTACATCCGACAATCGCATAAACATGACTACAGCACTTCTAAGGAATTATATAACTATGGCGACAGGGCCCCGCCATACCCTGGCTGTACAAAAACTATCTACAACAGGGAGATCATACCAAAAGTAGAGCCTCCGGAAGAGATGGAGCTCCTGACACCAACGTAGAGATCCTAAGGATGCGGATCTAGCACTGCTTGCCCTTACCGCGGATGAACGCAGCCCAAGGAGGTCGCATAACAGTACTAAGTATGCGAAACTGGAAAGTACTTAAATGAAAACATATCATTTTAAAACCAGTTTACAAATATGTGTGAAACAACCAAGGAAACCGCACATAGTGCCACATCACAAACAAGAGCAACAATAGGTAATCAGAATACGCCTTGTCTAGGCTGCGAATGATCGAAACAGGCCACTCGCCACATCCTCATTCTCGCAAGCCTAATCTCGACTCCTGAGTCCGTGATAGGCCACTCGCACGGGCCCGCATGAGGTATAACCCCGCATCGAGGGTAGCTACTCTGCATCGCCCCGACTCGTCCGCACGTGGCCACATAGACCGCATGAGGCATAACCCCGCATACTAACTCGAACTCTCGTAGCTCCGCATAGGCCCCCGACCCGCATGAGGTATTCTCGAATCACGGTCCTGCATCACTCGAGTCTACCCCCATCGGAGGCGCCTAACCTCGGTATCATCTCAAGAGGTGAGTGATAGTACACTAACATAACGACTTATCTTTAAACAACATAAGTACAACAAGGATACTCACTTATACAAACGTTACAAGTACTAACACACATAGCAACATGTCATGTCTACTTATCAAACCATCTTATTATTCTTTTCACAATTTCATATAAGTCATTAGAAATACATAGGCAATTTGTTTCTTTTATCAATCTTAAGTGGTTATACTTAACTTCCCATAAAGCTAGTATAACTCTTAAGCTTTTAAAACCAATTAGTTCTCTTCTCAGAAATGATTCAAGAGTCCTTTGAAATGTTTTCGCTTCTTTATTATTCGTGCTTAAGCCGAGGCATCACAGACGTATTATTCAAAGTGCTTAAGCCGAGGCATTGCCGTAAGTATTATTCAGCTTAAGTCAAAGACATTGCCGTTAGTTATTATTCGCTTAACACATGTACGCCTACCGTACTATATACATATTGTAAAATATCATGCTTTAGGAAGAATCACATACCTTCTCAAATAAAACCACCGCCAAGTCAATATGTCGCGCAGCAGAGTCACCTATAATAGTCACAGATATCTATCAAAGACTACTCAAGGTCATTCTAAACAGAGGGTTCACAATTCTATGGAAAGTCAAAGACAACCCTACCCTGAGCTATATGAGTTCATCAGAAAACAAATTCTACATGCGAGTACACCAATTTTATTCTGTGATATTCTTCTAAGTATTTATACTTATTCTTATTCTACAACAGAAGTATTCTCTAATTCAAAAGAGGGTTAGGATTAGTTACCCTGTAAGCCCAATAATATCCTAGAAAAGTCGCTACTGAGCAAGGTTTGCTCCTAAGTTGTATGCTCCAAGGAAACCTTAGAAGTTCTTCACAACTTCTACTAAGTACTAAGGTATTTGGGCTAGGTATTTTGGGCATTATAACAATACAAGAAGGCAACTTTTCTACCAAGGGAGGGGGTAGGTTTCTGCCAGGCTAGGTGGGGTAGCCTCGCCAAGCTTCTCAAGGGGAGTGTGTTGGACGAATTGCTTACAAAGGAGAGGGAAGGATTTTAGACTTGAAAGCTTTTGTAGATGAAGAACTCTTCATCTCAAGAGGGTATTTATAGGTCAAGGGATGGCCAACCAATGGCCAAGATGAAGACAAGTGCAAGGCAAGTGTAGGGTCAAGATTTGGGCAAGTGTACCAGCCAACTTGCACACAAAATATCTTACCAACAACTTGACCAAGTTGGCAACTCAATCGTCCATATGGACGCTTCACATCCATCAATTGGAGGTGACAAGTGTCGCCTCCCGCTGGTCCAAAATGTTTCGCCTCTCTAAAAATCTGCAAAATATAAATGGCATAGCCGAATTTATTCTACGAAAGTCGGGAAACGCTTTCGCCGGAAAACTATTCGCTGTGAGTTGTGCCTAAAAATCGCCCAAGGCCTAACTTTAAGACCAAACTTTTGACGTATTCCTTTACGCACATACTGAAATACGGTATAACATTCTCCTCCTTAGAAACATTCGTCCGAATGTTCCTTCCCAAGACAGATAACGATAAGGTTCTTCAAAACTTAAACAGCTTGCAAAGCCACACACGCCATAAACAACACTTAGGCATAAACGATAATGAAGATTTACAAGTAGAAAGTGAATTACCCGGAGGTGTGGGAACAGTGAGGATACTTCGCCTCATGTCCTCCTCGGCTTCCCACGCCATCTCCTCCTCGAGCTCGCTCCGCCACAAGACTTTGACGGCCACGCCCTTCGTCCGCAGACGCCTAACTCCGACGATCGATTATCGCTATGGAATCTCTCATACGATAACCCTCGGTCACCGGACATCGCCAATCGGATGCACCCTAGATGGATCCCCGATACATCTCCTCAAGATAGAAACGCGGAAACACCGATGCACCGCTTCCAGACGGACGGCAGATCCAACTCATAGGCAACCTTGCCTACCTCGCGACAATCAAACGCCCAATGTACTGGCCGAAGTTTCTTCTTCCCGAATCTCATCACACCCTTCATGGGTGACACCTTCAGAAAACCCAATCATCAATCGCGAACTCCGCATGTCGACGACGATGATCCGTGATACGACTTCGCCGACTCGAGCCGCCAATAGCCGCCTCGGATAAGCTTCACCTTATCCATCGCTCACGCACCAAATCGTCCCACTAGCCGCACTCGCCCACCTCGAACCAACCTATAGGCGATCCGCACTTCCTCCCATACAAGGCCTCATAAGGCGCCATCCGAATACCGAGTGGTAGCTATTATTATACGCGAACTCAACTAGAGGCAAATGATCCTCCCAACTACCATCGGTCAATAACACAGCTCGCAGATATCCTCAAGAGTCCGATAGTGCGCTCGCCGCCCGTCTGCCTGTGGATGAAATGCAGACTGTGCTCACCGCGCCCCTAAACCTCTCGAAGGACTCTCCGTTGGCCGAATCGGGCCTCGCTCGATATGATCGGTAGGGACTCCATGCACCGACGATCTCTGATGTAAAGTTCCGCATAATCTCACTGAAAGTCGCCCCGACGGAAGAAAGTGGGCTGATTTCACACCGCCGACGATAACCCATATAGAATCATGCTCCTCCGAGTGCGAGGTAATCCCGTGATAAAGTCCATGTTGATTACCTCCCACTTCCGTGCTCGGATCTCTATCGTCAGAATAAACCACTGTCTCCGTGCTCTACCTTCACCGCCGACAACACGGCACCGAGCTACGAACTCGCAACGCCCTCTTCAAGCCATCCCACCAATACACGATCTAAGGTCGTGGTACATCTTGGTCGACTCGATGGATAGAGTAACGCGCTACCAGGTGCTTCCCCAAGAACTCGCCAAGTCCTCAAACATCCGAACACACAACTCGCCTCAAACCTTAGCACCCCATCGTGCTACTCGAAGGACCTTTGCCTCACGTAAGAGTCAGATCACGATATCGAATCAAAGCCGATCTCGAATCTGTTTCTCTTCACCTCCTCGACGATGGAAGACTCGCAACCTCACGAACTCTAACCCCATTGCTATCGTAATCAATCAAACGGACACCAAGGCTCGCTAATCGTGCAAATTACGAACCATGTCCCTTCTCTCTAGCCGCACATCCGATAGGCTCCCATCGACTCACGACTAAGAGCATCCGCCACAACATTGGCCTTGCCCGTGGTACAGGATGTCCACATCGTAATCCTTAAGCAACTCTAACCACCGCCTCGCCGTAAGTTCACTCCTCCGTCAAGATATACCGAGGCTCTTGTGGTCCGTAAAATATCCACGTGAACCCCATACAAATAGTGCCTCCGCATCTTCAAAGCGTGAATCACACCGCCAACTCCAAATCACGCGGGTAGTTCCTCCGTGTTTCTTCACCGCTGACGCATATGCTATAACTCGCCATGCCGCATCAACACACATCCCAACCCGATGCCCGACGATCACAATACACGACATAACCATCCGACCTCCGGAAGAGTAAGAACGGGCGGCCGCTGCCTCTTTCAAGAATCGAAACCCCGCCACAAGCATCACCATCAAACTTGGCCGCTTCGAGTCACCTAGTCAATGGTGCGTAGATAGAAGCAAACTTCCACGAACCGCCGATAATACTCGCAAGGCCCGTAAAATCGCGAACTCTGGCTGAGTAAGAGTTCAGGCCAAGTCCTCGATCGCTCGATCTTGGCCAGACAACCCGAATGCCATCACCCGGCAATATGCCCAAGAAACGCCATCAAGTCAACCAAAACTCACATTTGGAAAACTTGGCGATAATCGCTGGTCCCGAGAATCACAAGACAGCCTCAAATGCTCCGCATGCCTCGCTCTGAGCGAGAATAAACCAAGATATCATCAATGAACACTATCACAAACGTGTTCAAAATGGTTTGAACACTCGGTTCATCAAATCCATGAATACCGAGCATTCGTCAACCCAAAAGACATGACCGAACTCATAATGCCCGCATCGTCCGAATGCAAATCCTAGGGACATCCACCTCTCGACTCGCACTGATGATAGCCCGATCGCAGATCAATCTTGAGAAACATCTCGCACTCGCAATCCGGTCGAACAAATCATCAATCCTAGGAAGGGGGTATTCGTTTAATGGTCACCTTGTTCACCGTCAGATCAACACATTACGCGCAGCTGGCCCCGCCCTTCTTCTTCACGAACAATACCGCGCTTCCCTGGAGAAACACTAGGCCTAATGGCCCTTCTCTAGCAAATCCCTGCCGATCCTTCAACTCTCTCAACTCGGCAGTGCCATTCTCAGATGGCGAATGGAAATAGCCGAGTATCCGCAACACATCTATACAAACTCGATCTCCTCTCGTGAGGGATACCCGAGGTCATCCGAAACACGCCTGGGAACTCACGACCATCGAATCGACGGAAAATTTGGTACCGCAGCTTCAGTATCAACCCCCCGAACGAGATGGCAGATATACCCCTTCTGCACCATCTTCCTAGCCTTTCGAGGTAGGAAATAAACCTACCCCTACGATACCGCTCCTCCCACTCAACAACCGCCTCAGAAACTGGAACTGCATTATTCTCTCTCTCAGCCTACATTGGCGTAAGGTGAAGCTAGCCAATCCATCCCCATGATCACGCCGGTCAATCATCTCCAACTCTATCAAGTCGCTGGTCCGACGATCAGAATGGTCACAGACAAGCTCTATATACCCGCCGAGCTACCACCGAATCACCCATCGCGTAGCTACCTCGAAAGCGGTCTATGGACTCGTGCTCTATCCCTATCCTACTAGCAACAAGGGAGATATATAGACAGAGTAGAACCCGATCTATCAAAGCATACACATCAAACCTGAACCGATAAGGTACCGTGATTTACATCAGCGAGGCCTCCCGATCCCGCTTACCGGACAAAGCATAAATGCGCTCGAGGACCGCGAATCGGGACTCGAGCCACGGCCGCCGCGACACTGACCCATGAGCACCTCGCCCGGGCGAGTAATCAGAGGAGATGATGGCCGCAATGTAACTCGGCGTCGAGCCCTACCACCGCCGCCACGCTTGGCCTCCGCAGTGACTCGCCGCCACAATCGTAATAAGCTCCAAAAGTAGTACCACACTTCCGTAATGGATCTACCGACGCCACACCGGGTGGTCCCGATCGCCGCACTCTCGCTACTCGACGCCCAAGCCTCGCCTCGGGCCCGCCTCAAAACTCGCCGTGGCCGAGGACGGTGCAGGAGTGCTCAGGCCGGCCGTGGTGCGACCCAGATCGCCGAGGCCGCCACCACGATAACCACCGTAAGACCCTCCCGCCCCGCCTTCTTCTCGGCCGTCGCCCACTCGCCGACCTCGCGCCTCGCATCCAAGCGGCGCGAGCTCAGACGCGGTAATGTCCATACCTACCGAGAGAAACCCCGCGACATGACTCGGCCATATAGTCGCTTCAGCCTGACATAGCGTGCACCCTATCCTCCATATCGCTACCAATGCCGGGACATATCGAGCCAATGAATCAAACTCGACATTGTACTCCCGACAAAGGCCCTTCTCGCCTCGAGTAAAAATCTATCACCGCGCCTCCTCATCCGCGAGGCAAGAAGGAGCGAGGAAAGCCTCCGAGAACTCATCCTAAGTAGCTGGGACGCTGCGGTCTCCCGGATAACTCCTACGAATCAAACCAATCGATCGCGTATCACGCAATTATGTGGAACCAAAGATCACGACCGGTCTCCGACGCCCGATCACTCAAAATCCTCAAGCCGACGGATGAACTCGCGGATCATCCTCCGCCTCGATCCATAAAACTCCGCGGCTACATACCAAGAAGTCTCGTAGCCTCAAACTCTCTCGCCTGGTGAACAACGGCGCGACGGCTGAGCTGAACTGAATCGCCAGATCTGGCCTTCTCAGACGGGCCACAACTTTAGCCAAAAGCCGGGCTATCTCTCAGAGCCTAACTCTCCGCCTGCATCGCGGGATGCGAGTGGTACCGTGGTCTCGCTGGGCCGGGCGCTATAGAACTCGCTGCCTCTCGTATAGACTGGCCGAGCCCTCGTGACTGGGTGTCTCGCTAGCGCCTCCTACGCTTTGCCCTTCTGGGCCCGGTTGCCTTTACGCGAGGCATAATCATATAGAAAGGAATACGTTAGAGGGTCCAACCTATAACACAACTCTAAAGCACGATCTCGTAATGAGAAGAACGGAAACCAATCCTAAATATCCTATAGCCTCCTCGATTATTGGTGTGGTGCACAACACACCGATAATCAAGACTCTACTAGATACGGTCTCAGACACTTTCCGAGGATTAATCGCTTCGATACTACTTTTGTCACGACTCGCTCGGCCCGTGGATCGTGCCTTACCGGCACCCAAGTAGTCATACATCGAGTAATCACGGAAACATAAAGCAAGACATGAAACAGCTTTATAAAATAAGACATGACATGCGAGAAAACATCGCTTTCAAGATATATATATAATCATGGTTTAGCGCTACATCCGACATCGCAGCATAACATGACTCTGCACTTCTAAGGAATTATACAACTATGGCGGACAGTGGCCCCGCCATACCCTCGATCGCATAAAACTATCTACAACAGGAGATCATACCAAAAAGTAGAGCCTCCAAGAGATGGAGCTCCCGACACCAACGTAGATCCTAAGGACGCGGATCTAGCACTGCTGCCTCTTACTCGCGGCATGAACGCAGCCCCGGCGAGGTCGCATAACAGTACTAAGTATGCGAAATCAGAAGTACTTAAATGAAAACATATCATTTTTAAAACCAGTTTACAAATATGTGTGAAACAACCAAGGAAACCGCACATAGTGCCACCTCACAAACAAGAGCAACAATAGGTAATCAGAATACGCCTTGTCTAGGCCGCGAATGATCGAAACAGGCCACTCGCCACATCCTCATTCTCGCAAGCCTAATCCTCGACTCCCTGAGTCCGCATAGGCCACTCGCACGGGCCCGCATGAGGTATAACCCCGCATCGAGGGTAGCTACCTCGGCATCGCCCCGACTCATTGTCCGCACGGGCCACATAGATCGCATGAGGCATAACCCCGCATACTAACTCGAACTCTCAGAGCTCGCATAGGCCCCTGGACCCGCATGAGGTATTCTCGAATCACGGTCCTGCATCACCGAGTCTACCCCAGACGGAGGCGCCTTAACCTCCTGATTATCTCAAGAGGTGAGTGATAGTACACTAACATAACGACTTATCTTTAAACAACATAAGTACAACAAGGATACTCACTTATACAAACGTTATGCGTACTAACACACATAGCAACATGTCATGTCTACTTATCAAACCATCTTATTATTCTTTTCACAATTTCATATAAGTCCATTAGAAATACATAGGCAACTTGTTTCTTTTATCAATCTTAAGTGGTTATACTTAACTTCCCATAAAGCTAGTATAACTCTTAAGCTTTTAAAACCAATTAGTTCTCTTCTCAGAAAATGATTCAGAGTCCTTTGAAATGTTTTCATTTCTTTATTATTCGTGCTTAAGCCGAGGCATCACAGACGTATTATTCAAAGCTTAAGCCAGGCATTGCCGTAAGTATTATTCAGCTTAAGTCAAAGACATTGCCGTTAGTTATTATTCGATTAACACACGTACGCTCACCGTACTATATACATATTGTAAAATATCATGCTTTAGGAAGAATCACATACCTTCTCAAATAAAACCACCGCCAAGTCAATATGTCGCGCAGCAGAGTCACCTATAATAGTCACTGATATCTATCAAAGACTACTCAAGGTCATTCTAAACAGAGGGTTCACAATTCTATGGAAAGTCAAAGACAACCCTACCCGGAGCTATATGAGTTCATCGTGAAAACCCCCACGCGAGTACAGCTCAATTTTATTTTGTGATATTCTTCTAAGTATTTATACTTATTCTTATTCTACAACAAAGAAGTATTCTCTAATTCAAAAGAGGGTTAGGATTAGTTACCCTGTAAGCCCAATAATATCCTAGAAAAGTCGCTACCGAGCAAGGTTTTGCTCCTAAGTCAGATGCTCCAGAAACCTGAAGTTCTTCACAACTTCTACTAAGTACTAAGGTATTTGGGCTAGGTATTTTGGGCATTATAACAATACAAGAGCAACTTTTCTCACGACTGCTCCGGGCGTGGATCGGTGCCTTACCCTGCACCCTAGTGACACAACATCGAGTAATCAATGGAACATAAAACAACAACATGAGATAACGTAAATATAAAACAATAAGTCAGGAAACTTGCCTTTCGGCATAAATATAACCATCAACTCTTTTACAAATGAACAAATTGATCCTTATTACCAACCCCGCCACAACAAGATTACGCACTCTAAGAATGATACGACACAATGGCGGACATGGCCCCGCCAAACCCTCGAATGTAAACACTTACTACGACAGGACTATACCACCGATAAGCCTCGGGAAACAGAGCTTCCCAAACGCCGAATCAGACTCGAGAGCTAGGATCAACGATCGATGTACCTCAACTGCAGATGAACGCACTTCGGGCGAGGTCAAGACAGTAACAAAGTATGCGAAACTAAAAATAAACATCGTAAATGAAATCATAGTAGTCTATACAAAACAGGAGACATGTATGATAACCAAACTACGCTCACCATAAATAAGCCGTGTCAAGTCGTGGACTCACGCCTCAAGTCATCACTCAATTTAACAACGGGTCTCACGCCCACAACATCAATCGTGCCCGTGGAATACCTTCCTCACCGCCAGCGATTTATGATATACAAGCACCAAGGAATACATGAACACCAGTCCCACCTGTCCTAATAAAACTGCAGTAGGTAAATGCAAGGCATAGCCGACTACTAACACCTACGCACCAACAAGGTCATAAATCAGATTATAAGATCTCGCTCTGCATCACATGATCAAAGCCGCCACTTGCCCGCAGATCTAATGTGCGCGTCTAGTCCTCGAACTTCCCGCACTCGCGTAGGCCAATCTCATCGCCCGCATGAGGCATTCCTCGCATCGAGGGTAGCTACTCCCGGCATCGCCCCGACTTCGCACCGCACGCCACGCGACCGCATGCCCATAAAGGACGACACTAACTCGAACTCGTAGCTCGCATAGCCCTCGGACTGCATGCAGGTATTCTCGAATCATAGGTCCATCGACCACTCGAGTCTACCCCGCACGGAGGACGCTTAAATCCCGGAATCATCTCAAGAGATTAATGCCACCATACTATCATAACGATCGATAGTTAATAAGCACAATCTAGGGAAACCCTTTACACAAACATCACAAGATACTAACACACGTAGCATCCTAACATGTTTACTTATCAAAGCAACAAGAAAGTATTACAAGGCTATCACAAACCAATACAATCAAGTTATTCACACAAGGTACTTTCTACTAACAAGTTCGTATCTATCCCCAAAGTACTTCACACATTAAAATCTTAAAAAAGATCTGCTTTCTTTCACATAAGTCACACAATACCCGTAGTATAAAATAGAGTGATCAGTTCTTTTAAGAAAACTAAAACTCTTACCTTTGTAAAATCAAGTAACAACATTATTTTCCAAACGCCCCGCTTTGCCTAATTTCAAATGTTCACGTTTCTTATTTTAGAAAGGTTTCAGCTTCATAGTCTTATTCATTTAAGAATATAATTCTCTTTTAAACAATCGAGAAACATAAGCCTTATATGAGTAGGATATCCTTGTTTATAACAATCTTATTACAAGAGCTATGATCTAGAAATATCATTTTGTCTCATCTTAGCTTCTATGCAGATGGAAGTTTCTACCGGTTTTCATAATACTTAATTATTCAAAACATTTCCTTTTATTAACGCCGCAGTTGGTTTGTCGACACACATTCGATTCAAATCAAGAAAGCATTCTTAAGCCGTTATACCTAACTTCCCATAAAGCTAGTATAACTCTTAAGTTTTCAAACACCAAGTATTACTTCTCCTTTCAAAATGATTCAAAATCTTTTGAAAATACTTCAAGTTCTTTCTTATCATATAACAAGCCGCTTATAGTTCAAATCGCTACCTTTAAAACCACATGTATTTTCTTACTAACATAAAGTCGTTATAACCAACTTCCCGTAGCCGTTATAACACTTTATGTTTTAAACCACTCAAACACATTTAGCACATGACGCCTACCGTACTACATAGTTCACACATATCATGCTAGAGAGATAGGAAGAGGTTCACATACCGCGACGGTATCGACTCATAGCAAAACGCCCAAGTACTTCCAAACGCTTGCTACCCTTAAGCCACGTAGATCGCGCCACACGTAGTACATCCACCTATAAGGCCACAAGGCGCTATTAACATTTAGGTCTCATCGTAGAACTTCTACAGTAAAAATTCGCAAGACCTCCCCGCAACAACAGAAATCTCCTCCTCTATCGAGGCCGCCACCAAGCCAACCAGTGGGGTTATACATCTAACCCTAACTGTACAATTCTACTCCACTACACTACTACACAAGTTCATCAGAATACGTCCCATGTAATTACAGTTCGCTTTTCGAGCTTAAGTCCAAGGACATTGCCACAAGCTATGTTCGCTTATATATATAGTATACTTTAACTATATATTCCTACAACATGTAATATCCAATTACAAAAGTGTTACAAGATAGTTACCTCGATAAGCCCATAATTATCCAAGTATAAATTCGATCCTGGGCAATCGTTTAGCTCCAACTCCTAGCGCTCCAACCCGCTCTAAACCTCCCTTAGAAGTTCTAACCAACTTCTACACAATACTCCAAATCTGACTATGGAGATTTTCCTAGTGGTTACTGTTGGATCGACGAAGTATAATAGTATTTTCTCGGCTTTTCAGATAGGTATAACCTTAGAATACAACAAGGTATAAGGCTAAGGAAATTGGGCATTATAACAATACTTGGAGAGTATTTCTATACCACAAAAAATTAGCACCTCAAAGGAGGGGGTGTCTACCCTCTACCACCCCCACAGGGGACTCTCGGCCGGGGAGAGGGGCTCTCGCCAAGACACCACACTGGGGGGAAGGAAGAAGCTTTCAAGACTTAGGCAATTTTGTGAATGAATTAGTCTTCAAAGGTAGGGGTATTTATAGGTCAAGTGAAAGCCAACCAATGGCCAAGATTACACCAAGTGTTAGGCAAGTGTAGGGCCAAGATTCACCCATGTGTACCTAGCCAACTTGCACACAAAATATCTACCAAAAATATCTCCCACATTGCCTTCCCAATCGCCCATGTGCCGCCCACTATGCCCACCAACGAGAGGTGCCAAGCGCCGCTCTCGTTGGTCCAAATGTTCCGCCTCTCGGAAAAATCCGCAAAAATACTAAATGACATAGCCAAATTCCCTACGAAGTCCTACGAAAAAACGCCGAAAAACGACTTAACCAGGGTGCCAGACAAACATATTTCGCCCAAGGTGCCACGTGGGGTGACACGTGTCGCTCGATTCGCCCAAAATATTTCGTCTTCCGAAATATCCAAAACGGCCAAAATCTCAAAATCAAAAGCGGGCCCACAAAATCAGAATTTCTCCCGTGGGCCCACGTGACCATTTTCAAAATAAAATTCCATAATTTCTAATATTCCAGAAGTCCGATACCAAACCGGGAATCCAATTCCATAAACGAACCTTTTTCCTTCACAAAACCGAAACTTTTCCGTGGAAAAATCGCTTCTTCTTCCTTTCCAATCTTTCACAGATTCTCGTACGTACGTCCTCGCATACATACCCTGGAACTACGGGGTATAACATTCTTCCCCCCTTAGAAACATTCGTCCCGAATGTTCCTTCTAAGTCGGACGGCAAATGCTAACATATAGGCAACCTGGCCTATTCTTCACATGAACTCACAAAGGCCCAAAGTAACTCGGGCTAAGTTCCCTTTGTTTCCAAAACTCGTCACACCCTCACCGGGGTGGTACTTTCAAGAAGACCGACCGTCAACTGAACTCTAGCGTCGCCGATTATCCGCACGATTCCTCCGAGCTGCGAACTTCTTCTAGACAAGCTTCACTATCCATATCACCGGAACAAGCTCTCAACCAACTATCTGAACCCTGCCAACATCGAACCAATCGACCGGCAACTTGCATTTCTGCCCCTACAAGGCGTCACAAGACGACATCCGAACACTGAAATGGTAGCTTAAACACTCCCCCAACCGGAGACAACGATCCTCGCAGCTACCCTCAAATCAAAACATCGCCCGAGGCGAATGCGATTCGAGACTTACTGGTTCCTAGCCCCGCTCGTACAAACTCCCTGAAGAGAAACAGTGCACTGGCTCCACTGTCATAAGGTGAAGGTAGGCACCCTGCAACCTCACAACCTTTTCGGATAACAACAACATCGCCGAGGAACGACTCGACCGAAGAACACGATAGTTGCCCATCGCCCACCATCGGTCGAACGCATCCACGAACTTGCACGGCTAACTAAACATGGGCCTAACACCCTCATGACTACCACAAGTGACCACCACAACCGATTCTACCACCATACCGCCATGGTTGACCCAACACGGCCTCAACCCGACCGGCATTGCGCAAGAAACACTAGCTCCCAAGGAATAATTTCACAAATCATATTACGAAAACCTGGGTCTTCCTAGCTCGACTACCTTCTTTCAAATCACGCTACTCGTGGGCTTATCCCACGAACATAGCTCACGTGCACTATGCACTCCTATAAGGGTCAAACATAACACTACACCTTTCTCGAGATGGCTTACCTCTAAGGTCTCACAGATAACACTCTAAGGCTCACACCTTCTCTATCCCCAAAATCTTACTCGGTTAACCCACCATGATTCTAATCACCACTAACACACCGCTATCGAACATAGCACTTAAGGTATACTCACCTTGAAAGTTACCAAAGGACCTTGCCGCTCCGGCCTCTTCTCTGTCCTTCGTTAACCCGTCGATCTCTACGCTTCTCGGCCTCAAGCGCATAAGCCCGCATACGTGCCATGCTCAAGCCTAATCAAGGATTACTTGCACAACCTTCTCTTAGTCATCAAGACTCGCGATACATCGGTATACTCTCCGTAGCCAAATCCATAGCTAGTAACAAGGTTGTCTCTTGGCAATCTATATTCTCTGTTCTGGTCGTGGAACCAAGGTTCAAATATTATGGTCATTGTAGGCACCGCCGCCGCTAAACTCTGCGGGCTAGTGACGTCGCAAAACTCCCGAATGAAGCACTACCCTAGGTAAAGATTGGGCTGTGCCTCGCCACCCTCTCAACTCTACTCGCAGCCTCCTCGGCCGCCTTGCCCTCTGGGCTCGGGTTGCCACTGCGCGAGGCATAACGATAAGTGGAAAGAATTTCGTCGAGGGTCCAACTTACAACACACGGCTCTAAGGCACGATCTCGAGTGAGAAGAATAGTAACCAATCCTAAATATCCTATAGCCTCACGATTATTGGTGTAGTGCACAACACACCGATAATCAAGACTTCATCGATACGCGTAGACACTTTCCGAGGATTAATCGCTCGATACCACTTTTGTCACGACTCCGCCTGGGCCGTGGATCGTGCCTTACCGGGCACCCTAGTGACACAACATCGAGTAATCGTGGAACATAAAACAACAACATGAGATAATGTAAATATAAAACAATAAGTCAGAAAACTTGCCTTTCGCATAAATATAACCATCAACTCTTTTACAAATGAGCGGCTTGATCCTTATTACCAACCCTGCCACAAACAAGATTACGGACCTCTAAGAATGATACGACCACAATGGCGGACGGGGCCCCACAAACCCCGAATGTAAACACTTACTACGCATAGGACTATACCACCGATAAGCCTCCGGGAAACAGAGCTTCCCAAACGCCGAATCGTGACTCGAGAGCTAGGATCAACGGCGATGTACCTCAACTGCGGCATGAACGCGGCCCGGGCGAGGTCGCATAACAAAAAGTATGCGAAACTAAAATAAACACGTAAATGAAATCATAGTAGTCTATACAAAGCAGAGACATGTATGATAACCAAACTACGATTCACCATAAATAGCGGTATGTCAAGTCGTGACTCACGCCTCAAGTCATCACTCAATTTAACAATGGGTCTCACGCCCACAACATCAATCGTGCCGTGGAATACCTTCTCACCGCCAGCTTTATGATATACAAGCACCAAGGAATACACATGAACACCGTGTCCCACCTGTGTCCTAATAAAATCTGCAGGTAAGTAAAGGCATAGCCGACTACTAACACCTACGCACTCAACAAGGTCATAAAGCAGATCATAAGATCTGCCTGCATCCGTACATGATCAAAGCCGCCACTTGCCCGCAGATCTAATGCGCGTCTAGTCCTCGAACTTCCCGCAGCTCGCGTAGGCCAATCTCATCGGCCGCATGAGGCATTCCCGCATCGAGGGTAGCTACTCCCAGATCGCCCCGACTTCGCACGCGTAGCCGCAAGGACCGCGTGCCCATAAAGGGCGTACACTAACCTCGAACTCGTAGCTCGCGATAGGCCTTCGGACTGCGTGAGGTATTCTCGAATCATAGGTCCATCGACCGCCGAGTCTACCCAGACGGATGGCAACCCGGAATCATCTCAAGAGATGAATGCCACCATACTATCATAACGATCGATAGTTAATAAGCACAATCTAGAAACCCTTTACACAAACATCACAAGATACTAACACACGTAGCATCCTAACATGTTTACTTATCAAAGCAACAAGAAAGTATTACAAGGCTATCACAAACCAATACAATCAAGTTATTCACACAAGGTACTTTCTACTAACAAGTTAGTGTATCTATCCCCAAAGTACTTCACACATTAAAATCTTAAAAAAGATCTGCTTCTTTCACATAAGTCACACAATACGTAGTATAAAATAGAGTGATCGCCCTTTTAAGAAAACCAAAACTCTTACCTTTGTAAAATCAAGTAACAACATTATTTTCCAAACGTCCCAGTTTGCCTAATTTCAAATGTTCACGTTTCTTATTTTAGAAAGGTTTCAGCTCATAGTCTTATTCATTTAAGAATATAATTCTCTTTTAAACAACTGAGAAACATAAGCCTTATATGTGAGTAGGATATCCTTGTTTATAACAATCTTATTACAAGAGCCATGATCTAGGAAATATCATTTTGTCTCATCTTAGCTTCATGCGGATGGAAGTTTCTCTTGTTTTCATAATACTTAATTATTCAAAACATTTCCTTTTATTAACGCTGCAGTGGTTTGTCGACACACATTCTGATTTCCGAAATCAGTAAAGCATTCTTAAGCCGTTATACCTAACTTCCCATAAAGCTAGTATAACTCTTAAGTTTTCAAACACCAAGTATTACTTCTCCTTTCAAAATGATTCAAAAATCTTTTGAAAATACTTCAAGTTCTTTCTTATCATATAACAAGCCAGTTATAGTTCAAATCAGTTACCTTTTAAAAACCACATGTATTTTTCTTACTAACATAAAGTCGTTATAACCAACTTCCCGTAAAGTCGTTATAACACTTTATGTTTTAAACCACTCAAACACATTTAGCACACGTACGCTCACCGTACTACATAGTTCATACATATCACGCCAGAGATAGGAAGAGGTTCACATACCTCGCGACGAGTATCGACTCATAGCAAAACGCTCAATACTTCCAAACGTCGGCTACCCTTAAGCCACGTAGATCGCGCCACAAGTAGTCCATACACGTATACGGCCCCACGGCGCTTATTAACATTTAGGTCTGATAGTAGAACTTCTACGAAAAATTAAAGACTTCCCCGCAACAACGTAAATCTCTCCTCTATCGAGGCTGCTACTAAGCCAACCAGGGGTTATACATCTAACCCTAACTGTACAATTCTACTCCACTAGATTACTACACAAGCTATGTTGATTATATATATATAGTATACTTTAACTATATATTCCTACAACATGTAATATCCAATTACAAAAGGGGACAAGATAGTTACCTCGATAAGCCCATAATTATCCAAGTATAAAGTCGATCCCGGGCAATCGTTTAGCTCGACTCCGAGCGCTCAACCCGCTCTAAACCACCAGAAGTTCTAACCAACTTCTACACAATACTCAACTGACTATGGAGATTTTCTGTGGTTACTTGTGGGATCGGGAAGTATAATAGTATTTCTGGCTTTTCGTATAGGTATAACCTTAGAATACAACAAGGTATAAGGCTAAGGAAATTTGGGCATTATAACAATACTGGAGAGTATTTCTATACCACAGGGGGTATTATACTAAAGCAACTAGGCAGTGGGGTACCCCACTGCTAGCACCTCAAAGGAGGGGTGTCTACCCTCGGCCTACCCCACTAGGGGACTCTCGCCAAGGGGAGAGAGGGGCTCTCGCCAAGACACCACACTGGGGAAGGAAGCTTTCAAGACTTAGGCAATTTGTGAATGAATTAGTCTTCAAGGAGGGTATTTATAGGTCAAGTGAAAGCCAACCAATGGCCAAGATTACACCAAGTGTTAGGCAAGTGTAGGGCCAAGATTCACCCATGTGTACCTAGCCAACTTGCACACAAAATATCTACCAAAAATATCTCCCATTGCTTTCCCAATCGTCCACGTACGCCCACTATGCCCACCAATGAGAGGGTGCCAAGCCGCCTCTCGTTGGTCCAAAATGTTCGTCTCGGAAAAATCCGCAAAATACTAAATGACATAGCGGAAATTCCCTACGAAAGTCGTGAAAACGTTTAAAAAACGACTCTAACCGTGTTGTGCACAAACATATTTCGGCCCAAAGGTGCCACATGGGGTGACACGTGTCGCCCCGATTCGCCCAAAATATTTCGTCTTCCAAAATATCCAAACGGCCAAAATCTCAAAATCAAAGCGGGCCCTACAAAATCAGAATTTCTCCCGGCCCCACGTGACCATTTTCAAAATAAAATTCCATAATTCTCTAATATTCCGAAGTCCGAATACCAAACTGGGAATCCAATTCCCATAAACGAACCTTTTCCTTCACAAAACCTAAACTTTTCCGTGGAAAATCGCTCTTTCTTCCTTTCCAATCTTTCTCATTATTCTCGCACGCACGCCCTCGCATACATACCCCGAACTACGGGTATAACATTTTCTACCAAGGTAGGGGTAGGTTTCGCTAGGCTAGGGGTGGGGTAGCCTCGCCAAGCTTCTCGAGGGAGGGGTGTGTTGGACGAATTGCTTACAAAGGGAGAGGAAGGATTTTTAGACTTGAAAGCTTTTGTGGATGAAGAACTCTTCATCTCAAGAGGGTATTTATAGGTCAAGGATGGCCAACCAATGGCCAAGATGAAGACAAGTGCAAGGCAAGTGTAGGTCAAGATTTGGGCAAGTGTACCTAGCCAACTTGCACACAAAATATCTTACCAACAACTTGACCAAGTTGCAACTCCAATCGGCCATATGGACGCTTCACATCCATCAATTGGAGGTGACAAGTGTCGCCTCCCGTTGGTCCAAAATGTTTCGCCTCTCTCGGAAAAATCCGCAAAAAATAGAAATGGCATAGCCGGAATTTATTCTACGAAAGCTGTGGAAACGTTTCGTCGGAAAACTATTCGCTTTGTGAGTTGTGCCTAAAAATCATCCAAGGCCTAACTTTAAGACCAAACTTTTTGTACGTATTCCTTTACGTACATACTCTGGAAATACGGGGTATAACATTTACATACTTGGTACATTTTGTGTCTCGACCTTCCTGGGCCGCTCATGCCGCGGTAGGTAAGCAGGTGGTGGATCCTCATTCTTAGGATCACTGATCAGGTGTCAGAAGCTCCATTTCTCCGGAGGCTTGTCCTTTTGGTACGGTTTTCCCTGATGTTGTAGATATTATGTACATTCAGGGGTATGGCGGGGCCCTGTCCCGCCACTGTTGTTATTCCTAGAGGTCTGTAGTCACAGTTGTGGTTTGGGCTGTAAGAACAAAGTTGTACTGTTTTACTTTTGGTTATGTATATATATTATGGGAGGCGGCCTTATCGGCTGGCCGGTGATGTTTATTGTCTAACCATGTTTATGTGTTGTGTATGTTTCGCTGCTATTCTCTGATGTATACCTGAGAAGGGTGCCCAGGTAGGGCACCAGTCGCGGCCCGGGGTCGGGTCGTGACAAAATCACTACCTTTTCAAAACATGAAGGTCGTGTCAATGCCAGGGTCATCCACCCTCTAAATTATTATGCAACTTATCATAGGACTATTTCAGCCGCATAGGTCATGTAGACCTGCAATGAGCATCGGTACACGATACTCGCATCACGGATAGCTAGTCCATGGATTATATCCTGGTATTTGAACCCGCCCGAGTCTATCCGACCCACCGTGAGTGTGTACCACTCACACCATGGGAGCTACTCCATGATATCTCTTGAACCATGTCACGGCCCTCTGTGGAGGACGCGAGACGTGGAAATACGACACTTGCACGAATGTCTATATGAGCAACCCATATGCAAGAAAACCATCTTTGACCCTTATTTATAAAATGCATAAACCATCATTTTAGCAAACCAAGATAATACCGCGCCTTTCCTTTTTATACAAACCAAGACAATACCATGACTTCCCTTTTTAACAAATCAAGACAATTACCATGCCTTTTTTTTTTAACAAACCAAGACAATTACCATGCTTTCTCTTTTAACAAACCAAAGTACTATCAAGCCACAATTAGAATAATTCTCATTTAAGCAAGCCAAAGTACTATCAATGCACAAATAGAATAATTATCATTTAAGCAAGTCAAAGTACTATCAAGGCACACATAGAATAATTCTCATTTAAGCAAGCCAAACTACTACGTACGTCCGCCGCACATTCTTTACCTTTTTCATAAAATCCCAAGGCCCTAGCCTTGCAACATCAAGTTACATATTCTTCAAATTAAGTGGCTTACAATCTTTATACTCTAGTCACTTCTTTTATGTACTACAATGAAGCCAAATTCATTTATGACCCCTAATACACTAACACTCGTAGTATCAAGCCACTTCTATTTTTTTCAAATCAAACTACACTTTTAAAACTTCAATTCAAGGTTTTGAAATCAAGTAGCTTCTACTTTTAAATCCCAAGTAACTCACACCTTTAAAACAAGTTACTTCTCTTTAAATCATGTCATTTCTCCTCTTTTAAATCAATTAAGTAAATCACTCCTTTGACACCCCTAAAGCCGTTATAACTAACTTCCCATAAAGCCATTATAACAACCTTTAGGTTTTGGAAATAAGGCACTATCTAAGAGATTAGGAACCACTTCTTTTTTTAAGACTCTAAGTACTTTAAGTAAAACAACTTTCACTTTTGAAAATCCAAATATTATCAAGGGAATGGATTATAACAACTTCTAATTTAAACATCCAAAGTACAATAAAGGAAGTATATAGAACAACTTTTATATTAGGCAATCCAAGTACAATCAAGGAAGTATATAGAACAACTTATATATTAGGCAATCCAAGTACAATCAAGGAAGTATATAGAACAACTTCTATATTAGGCAATCCAAGTACAATCAAGGAAGTATATAGAAAAACTTCTATATTAGGCAATCCAAGTACAATCGCGGGATAGATCATTTAAGGAGTAGGATTTACTTACTTTACAATAAGGAATCATGCTAGAAGAAGAGGAGATGGTTCACATACCTTTTCGGCTTAATCCACAAGCTAAGTCGAATACGCCGCACGTAGAATTGTCAACCTATAATGACCACAACACGACTATCAACTTCTAGTTTCTAACGTAGAATGATACTAAGTATAAGGTCTCTTGTTCTACGGAAAATTGGGCAGCACTTCATTTGTTTCTATGTACTTTTCCACATTTTTCCAAGGCCCGAAATCAACAACCAGATCGTCACATTTGAGGCACAACCAACAGCTATCCAAAGGGGATTACACACATAACATGACGTGTAAAATTCTGCCCCACAATTCATATAAAACAGTCCAATATTTTTAAGGGCATTCGGCCACAACAACAACCAATCCTAAGTCCTTCTCCTTAATTCATTTTCAATCCAAGTTGTTAAGTCTAACATGTCATATAGTCACAACTAGTTGTAACAATTATAATCCCTTATTTAACTAGCATGCGACAATTATAACTATCGACCAATTTGAATTACAATTTCAAGGGCTAAACATGCTATTTTCGGATTTGCTTCCAACTATTCCATAACACTTATCAATCTCCATTATATATCTCATGTTTGCTAATATATATAACTACAACAACATGTAATCTTTAATCACTAAAACGACAAGATTGTTACCTTGATAAGCCCAAAAATAACTCCAAGATTCAAAGTCGCTCCTTAGCAACTTAACTCATTTCCTTCACGCTCCAATCTGCTATTTGAAGCTCTTAGAAGTTCATAAACAACTTCCCTTCAATTTCCAATCAAAACTTATGGAAACAACTTAGGTTTTCATCTTGCGACTCATGTAAAAACGTAGCTTTTCCGGGATCTTTGTATTGAGATATCCTTATAATACCCCTAGGAACCTTGGGTTTAAGTATTGTGAATTATGAACAACAAACGAATTTTTTTTGTGTGGAGATGGCACAAACCCGAGAGCTCCTCTACTCTTGCTCAAGTTTCTCAAATTTTTTCTAAGTGTGGAGACTTGTCTTGCTACTAGGATGAATATATAATACAATGTAGGGTCAAGATTAAAACACTTGTGGGGTTTGGATGAAGAAGATTAAATATCTTGTGTCAACTTGACTAGTTAACTCGTCAATTATCTCAAGCTTGTCATCCACTTGACTACTTAACCTTGGTCACTTGACCACTTAACCTTGGTCCAAATTTTGACCAAGCCCATGTGGGGGTGACACGTGTCGCCCTCCCATTCGTTATAACATTTCGTTTCCCGAAATTGCCATAATTCCGATAAATTCTACAAGTCTCAAATCTTAAAGTCCTGTTTTCTTATATACATTCTTATATACATGTCCTGGAGTTTCGGGGTTTAATAATAATATGGATACGCATAATTCTCAATAATACGTAAAACTATCCTTTTACGTGGGGGAGAGAGCTTATCTCCTTTTCATAATCTTAATCATCAAGCGCCACCATATAATCGTATAGATTTTTAAGACCTACCAATGATATCTCCTGTTTTCCGCAGCAAGACTGATTTATCTTATTCTTGCTTTGGCGATTTTTCCGAAACCATTCGGCGTCGTGGCCCGATCGCCACACTAAACCAACTCCAAGTACCTCCAAGGGCACTTAACAAAAACTTTTTCAATGATCGTACGTTCTTATCTCTGTCTCTTAACGTTCAATATTCAAATCAATTACTTCAATGAAACAAGTCACATAGACTCCACAATTTATCATGTCAAAGAAGGAAGGAATAACTTACATATTACTAACACTTCCATTCCTTTCCAATCGATCACCGGCTCACCGGGAAACTGGAATCGAACCAATCTCTCTCTGCAGTCAACGTTGGCCTAACAAGAAGCCAACTAGTTTGTACCCATAATGACCTCAAAGTCTGTCATTTCCAACTCTACTAGGTCTGCTCGGGTCTGATGACTGTATCATCACCGTGCAATTCTTATATACCCGCTCATCTACCACCCAATCACTCACGGGTGTAGCTACCTCGAAAGGTTCTTATGGATTCAGGTTCTATTCTTTTACACTTGGTTGCTCCCTTTCCGTACTTCCAAACTTATTCTAACATACGTACATAATGTTACACCTCGTAATTCCAGGACATGTATATAAGAACGTACGTATGAAATCAGGTCGTTAAGATTTGAGACTTGTAGAATTTATCGAAATTATGGAAATGTCGGGAAACGAAATATTACGACGAATGGGAGGGTGACATGTGTCACCCCCTAGTATGGTCTTGGTCGAATGGACCAAGGGCAAAGAGGTCATTTGACCAAAGCTTAGATGATCAAGTCTTGCAAGTTAGAGCTTGACATAATTGACTAAATCAAATGAGCCACTTGACTAGATCTTTTTAAATGAAATGCATCCAAGCCACACAATTGTTCTAATCTAGACCCTCCATTGCATTATATAATCATCCTAAGTAGCAATACTAGCTCAACACTTAGAAAAAATTTCAAGAAAAATCTTGTTCTTGTTCTTGAGCTCTCGGGTTAGGCTCCCTTTGCAAGGCAAAATTTTTTGTTTGTGGTTCAATAATCTCAATACTTTAAACCAAGGTTCCTAAGGGTATTGTCACGACCGACTCAGCCGCGATCGTGCCCTACCAGGCACCCTTATAATCATACAACATAATAAATCACCGAAAAATAAGTAACACATTTTTTTAAAAACCAAGGCAAAGCCGATAAGGTCATTGTAATATAAATCACCCAAAAAGGGCTTACACTATCCAAAAATGTAATTACAACTCTAACGATCCAAAATTTACACGTGTGAATACGGACCTCTAAGATTTGAACACATACTATGACGGACAAGGCCCCGCTGCACTTGAATATACATAGCCATGACAACTCCAAACATTGGAGCCATCTCTAAATCCGAACCAGATCCTAAGCTCGCGGATCCACAATCGTACCTAAACTCGCGACATTTAACGCAATCGGGCGGGTCAAGATAACAAAATTTAATATGGAATGTAAATAAAGTACGAGAAATGATCATAATCAGATAAAAGAATGACATTGGCAAGTATAAAAAGTACATACCAGATCCTGTCGTGTCATTACCACTTATGAACTTAATTGCACATCATTATCTTTTCCTTTCCATTAAGAGTTATAGCCATATCTTACGTACATACTTAGGAGAAGTCATTAAGTTCATTACCATCTAACTTACTTATCTTTTGTAACATAATCCGGCCCTTTATGGAGGGACGCATATACTACCCTACCAACTGGGACGCGATCAAATCACACAAATATCAAAGCGTGCGTGGAATCCCCATCATCGCCGACAGCTATAAGTGTAAAATATAACCATGTGACGCGCCCGTGGCATCCCACCTCACTGTCGGCGTACACATACACAATACATATATATATCTCCTGCCCGTGGAATCCTACATCACTGCCGACAGCTATAAGTGTAACATATAACCATGTGACACGCCCGTGGCATCTTACCTCACTGTCGGCGTACATATATACAACATATATATATATATATATATAACGCGGCCGCATGCCCGGAATCCCTCATCGTATAAGCATGGCCATAACGTGCCCTCGACATCCTCATCGTGAGTGCAGTCTTCGTAGAGCTAGCCCATGGAGTAATAATATAACATGCCCGGAATCCTCATCGCGGGTACATGTCTTCACGGGAGCTAGCCCATGGAGTAAAATATAACATGGTCGCATGCCCGGAATCCTCATCGTATAAGCATGGCCATGGAGTAATAAAACGCGCAGCATATAACGCGTGATCCCGCCGCATGCCCCGACATCCTCATCGTATAAGCATGGCCAAGATCAATCACAATGGAAGCATACCCGGTGAATCCTCCATCACTGCCGGTACGTTCAATAAAATGTCCGGGCATCTAACCCGCATCCTGGTCACATGCCCCGGAATCCCACATCGTATAAGCATGTCCGGATCAACCATAATGGAAGCATACCCGTGGAATCCCACATCATCGCCAGACGCCCAAGTAAACTTACAACAAGACAAATGCCGCTTCCAACTGAGAGTCACGACAAGGTAAACATATAATACTTGCACTCAAAGCTATCACAAGCAAACATAGGCAAGTTCATTAAACCTTTAGACTTCCATTTTTATAAACTCATGGCACTTTTGTTTCACACATAAAAATCCGGGAATTTAACCCAAAGTACTACGTGCCTCTACTCCTTTAAAAATGATTCTCTTTCAAATAAAACTTCCAAGATACTAATCACCGTAGTATCAAGTCATATCTACTTTTCAAGACAAGTCACAATACCTTTTAGAAATACATTTACCACTTCTAAATCAAGTGACTTCTTTCTTAAAACCTTAAGCAATTTGTACCATAAAACAATTTGTCTTTCTTTATTTCAAATCATTTCTTTTCTTACATTCTTCAAGAAAACCATTCTTTTAATCTTCCATAAAGTTGTTATAACCAACTTCCCATAAAGTCGTTATAACTATTTATGTCTTAGACAAATTCGTTCCTTTTATAACCAAGAGACTTATACTTTTAAATCAAATCACATAGCTTTCAAAATACTTCAAGTCTCTTAACTTTTAAGAAAACAAGTTTCTTAACTTTAGAAATCAAGTCTTTCCAAATCAAGTATTCTATACTTGTAAATCAATTCATTTCTTCCTTTAAGAATCAAGTCCCATAACTTGAAAAATAAAGTCTCTTAACTTTTAAGAATTTGAGATCCATAGTCTTAAAACTTCATACGTAAATTCTTATAAGTTAAGTAACATATACATTGGTGTGTTGTGAATAAGTTATACTTATTTATAACGATCTTATCAAGTAGCCATGATCTAGAAAATGTAATACAATTTTGTCTTATCTTAGCTTCTATGCAGATGGAGAATTCTACTTGTTTTAACTTAATTTATTGTCATTACATTTTCCTTTATTAACGCTGGTGGCTTGTTCGATACTTATTCTCATTTGTGTCGTAACTTAGCCAAGTCAACAGCTCCAAAATACCTCCTAACAACTCTTACCAACATCCCCCATAAGACTTGGTAAGAACTTAGGATAACTTAAACATAACCCTTACGTAGAGTAAATCAACATACATACCTCTTAGCTTCTAAGAGTAGAAGGAATCATGAAATAATACCACACGTATATTCCATACATAGAATCATGTCAAAGAAGGAAGATGTTCACATACCTCGCGACGATTATCGACAAATAACAAAATGCTCCGAAGTACTTCAACCTTGATAGCTATACCATTCTTCAAGTCGAATCCGCTATAATTAGTACTTCAACCTAAAATGGCAATAATACGTCCATTAACCTCTAGCTTCAACGTAGAATATTCTAAGTGCAAAGTCACTAAATTCTACGGAAAATCTGACATCACTTCCTTTGTTTCTACATACTTTGACACCTTTTTCAAGGCCGAATACAATAACCAAACACGCCACAATTAAGGCTAAAAACAACAACCAATCAAAGGGGATTACACGACTTACAATACGTGTAAAATTCCGCCCCACACTTGACATTAAACTAGTCCACAATACAAATGTCAATTTGGCTAAAAGTGCAACAACTTATCAACCTTTCCAATTCCTTTTCAATCCAAGTTCTTAGGTCTAGCATGTTATATAGTCATAAACAACTTAACAATTATAATTCCTTCCTTATATAACATGTGACGATTAAACTAATATTCCAATTGAATTAAAATCTCAAGGCTAAACATACTAGTTTTCGGATTAGGGTTCCAATATCCATAACACTTATCAACTTCATAATATATATATCTCATACTTGCTAATATCCATAGCTACAACAATAAGTAATCTTAATTACTAAAACGACAAGAATTATACCTTTACAAGCCCTTATAATTTCCAAGATTCAAAGTCGCTCCTTAGCAATTCTTAGCTCCTTTCCTTTACGCTACAATCCGCTATTTGAAGACTTTAGAAGACCACAACCAACTTCTCTTCCATTTCCAAACAAAACCTATGAAAATGCCTTAGGTTTTCGCCTTGCGACTAACGTGAAAACGCCGTTTTCCGAGATCTTTCTATTGAGATATCCTTAAAAAACCCTTAGGGACCTTGGGTTAAAGTCTTGTGAATATTGGACAACAATTGAAAATTTTCTTCTCCTTTTTTTCACCAAACCCGAGAGCTATGGCTTCAAAAACAAGGGTTCTTCAATTTTTTTCTAAGTGTGGGATGTCTTGCTACTAGTAGTAGTAGTAGTAGTATATATAAATAAATCAAAGGCTAGGATAAATCCAAATGGAAGGCTAATATGTGGTCAATATAATCAAGCTTTATTGACTTTGACTTAGTCAATAAAATCAAGCCAAAGTCTAGCAAGACTTGCACATCTACACAATGGTCAAATGACCATTCTATCCTTGCTCCAATTCGTCCAAGACCAATGTGGGGGTGCCACGTGTCGCCCTCCCATTCGTCCATAAAATTCTGTAACCCTCGTGGGTCCCACAAAACGTAAAATTCCTCGTGTGGGTCCCACATGACCAAATCCGTAAAAATAAATTTCCATAATGATAATACATTCCATAATCCTCAATTAATGCATTTTGAGAATCCTATTCTCTTCAACGAACATTTTTCTTTCCGACGTTCGGAAGATTTTCCGTCGGAAAAATAATTCTTTCTTTCGTACCCTTTTCAAGTCTTGTGTTCCTTACATACATTCTCTTAAACATGTCTTTGAACTACGGGGTGTAACATTCTTCCCCCCTTAGAAACATTCTTCCTCGAATGTTCTTTCGGAGTCCAATCTAATTAGAGCGCGACATAGTCTCCTTTTACTACACCCTTCCTACAACATATGCCACCCATGGCCACATAACAATACTAATACTAAAATGTCAACCTTGGTACTCACGAAGCCAACTAGCCCATACTCATAATGACCTCAAAGTCCGTCATAATCATCTCTACTAGGTCTACTAGGGTCTGACGACTGTATCATCACCGGGAAAACCTCATATTCCCGCTCAGCTACCACCCCACACACTCACGGGTGTAGTTACCTCGAAAGGTTCTTATGGATTCAGGCTCTATTCCTTTACACTTGGTTGTTATCTTTCTTACTGGTCGTATTCTTTCCGTATTTCCAACTCATACTAGTATACATACATAACTTCCATACCGATGCTGGCCTCCAATCTTTTGGAGTCACTCTTTTAAACAACATAAGGCCATTTCCGACTCCCGCGACCTGGTTCCGGTGGAACGCGTCCACGAACCCGTAAAACAATTAACAAGACTTGGGCCTTGCACCCTCGTGACCCTGTCACGTAGCGAAACTACTACCAACCGATCCCACTCTATTCCAGGCTATGGGGCGACTCGTAACAGGTCCTCACCCCGACCCGTCGTCGCACTTAACTCTTATTCTTAGTCTATAATAAATCTTTCTACCCGAGAAGACCTTGTACATCTAAGGTCTCAGCGGTCATCAACATTCTTAGGCTCGCAATTTCCATGCTCCAAGCCTACCTTACCAGTCCCCCAGTAAACGGGTACAAAAACTTCTCATAATACCATAATCGTGTCGTCTTGATCACAACAACCATTACTTACTCTATACGGACCTCATCCGTACAATTC
This sequence comes from Przewalskia tangutica, assembly GCA_029844215.1. Lineage (NCBI taxonomy): Eukaryota > Viridiplantae > Streptophyta > Magnoliopsida > Solanales > Solanaceae > Przewalskia > Przewalskia tangutica. The sequence continues at coordinate 69,241,518 of CM056720.1, forward strand.
TCTTAAGCCTACCATGTAGCTTAATATATTAACATGGTATTCCATTAAGTTCCTTAACATGACTTCTTAAGGGTTCACTACCCTATCAGACAACTCATCCTTCCCCAATTATCTCAAAATAAAACATAAGACCTTGGCGAGAATTCATTAACTGTTCCATACCTTCCCGGTATCTAGTTAGTCTTTACCAACTCCTGGTAATCTAAAATCATTCTAGGCAACACGCGTCTGACCCTCATACACAACTCTGTATAGCTGTATGTCACAATACCAACTATACTACAATCATTAACAACCTGGATATGCAATCCACATAGTCCTTCCAGGGTCACTGCTGTCTTGCTCGTAGCTGCAATCAACATAACTCGTTAGGGGGAGACGACCCTAACAACACAGCTCTATCGCACGATCTCAAAGAGAGAAGAATGGAAACCAATCCTGAATGTCCTGCAGCCTCCTGATTATAGATGTGGTGCACAACACACCGATAATCAAGACTCTACTAGACACGGTCTGTAGACACTTTCCGAGGACTAACTGCTCTGATACCACTTTTGTCATGACCCGACCCCGGGCCGCGACTGGTGCCCTACCTGGGCACCCTTATAATCATACAACATAATAAACTGCTGCGGAAAATAAGTAACACATTTTTTTTTTTAAACCAAGGCAAAGCCGATAAGGCTGCCGTAATATAAATCAACCAAAAAGGGCTTACACTATCCAAAAATGTAAATACAACTCTAACCAGTCCAGCCCACATGTGAATACAGACCTCTAAGATTTGAACACATACTATGACGGGACAAGGCCCCGCCGTACCCCTGAATATACATAGCCATGACAACTCCGGAACATTGGAGCCATCTCAAAATGCTGAACCAGGATCCTAAGCTCGCGGATCCACAATCATACCTAAACTGCGGACATAACGCGGCCCCGAAGAAATTGATAACAGTGCAGAATATGGAAGCAAATAAAAATCTGATAAGCAGATCATAATCGTACAAAAGAATGACGAGGAGCAAGTATAAAAGTACATGCGGATCCTGCCGTGTCATTACCACTTATGAACTTAATTGCACATCATTATCTTTTCCATTCCATTAAGAGTTATAGGCATATCTTACGTACATACTTAGGAGAAGTCATTAAGTTCATTACCATCTAACTTACTTATCTTTCGTAACATAATCCGGCCCTTTATGGAGGGGACGATATACTACCCTAACTGGGACGCGATCAAGTCTCACAAATAACAAAGCTTGCACGTGGAATCACCCATCAATGCCGACATCTATAAGTGTAAAATATAACCATGTGGACGCGCGTGGTATCCCACCTCACCGCTTCGCGCACATACACAATACATATATATATCTCCGCCGTGTGTTATACCCGTATTTCAGAGTATATGCGTGAGGCGTCGTACAAAAGTTCAAGCCTTAAGTTAAGGCATAGGGCGTAATTTGTGCACAACCCAAGAAAATAATTGTTTTTCATAAACGTCTTCCAAAGCTTGCGAAGGCAAAATTACGGTTGACATTTATATTTTTGCGGATTTTTCCAGAGATGAAATATTTTGGACCAACGAGAGGTGACACTTGTCACCCTCAAGTGTCTGAAAGAGGGCATGGTTGGCACGATTTTAAGGCCTAAACCAAGGGTCCATGTTTGTGAGTGATTTGTGGAGTAGGGATAGGGTGCACTTGTGCAAATCCCCACCTCCACTTGCCTCCACTTGCCTTCATCTTGACCCTTGAAAGTCCTATAAATACCCCCTTGAGTTGAAGACTTCTTCATCCACAAATCATCTTTCAAGTCTTAAACTCCCTTCCCCTCTGAGCTTTAGTCAAGCCTCACTTTCCCCGTTATACCCCGTATTTCAGTATGTATGCGTGAGGCGTGCGTCTGAGAGTTTTTAAGCCTTAAAGTAGGCAAAGTGTCGAAACTTTGTGCACAACTAGCGAAAAGTCGTTTCGGCGAAGCGTTTTCGGACTTTGCGAAGGGAAAAATACGGTTATGTCATTTATTATTTTTGCGGATTTTTCCAGAGACGAAATATTTTGGACCAACGGAGGGTGACATGTGTCACCTCAAAGTGGACTAAACATTGGGCGTTTTGGCCTTGATTTTGGTCGAGGGTTAGGTAGGATATTTTGGTGGTAGATGGATAAGGTACACTTGCCCAAATCCTCACCCTACACTTGCCCACCACTTGTATTGATCTTGGCCCTTGGTTGTCCTATAAATACCCCCTTAGTTGAAGACTTATTCTTCATCCACACTTGTGAAATTCCAAGGAAAATACTCCTCCCTTTGTGTAGTTTTCGTCCTACCTTCCTCCTCCCCTGTGAAGCCTTAGCAGGGCAAACCCCTTCCTAAAGTGGTTATCGTATAAATACACCCCCCCCTTGGTAGAAAAGTATTCTCCAAGTATTGTTACTATACCCAAATACTTTAGCCCAAATACCTTGTAGTACTTTCCAAAGTTACCTCTATACGTAGAGCCCGAAAATACTACTATACTTCCTTTAGTCACAAAAACGAAACCCTAAGGAAAATCTTCATAGCCGGTTGAAGTATTAAGAAGAAGTTGCGTAGAACTTCTAAGGGTTGTTTGGAGCGGGTTGGAGCGCACGGAGTAGGAGCTAAACGTTGCTCAGGATCGACATTTAACTTGGATAATTTTGGGCTTACCGAGGTAAATACTCTTGTCCTTCTATTGTAATTGGAAATTACATACTGTAGTAGTATAGAATTGAATATAAGATACATAGAAGGATATTACAGAAAAGAATTGTATAGATCACATCAGAAGAATATTAAAGAAGAAGACTGAATCAGATTTCTTACATAGGATTGTATTTCTGAGAATTGTAGTTTGTGGTAGGAAGTCTTGCCCAATTTTCCGTGGGATAAGGAATCTGTATCTAGAAATGTTTTTCAGAATAGTCTAGACGTTGATAGACTTATATGACCAATATAGGTTGAAGTACTGCGAGTAGCGTATTCTACTCGAAGGGTGGAAAAGGCTAGCAGGATTACAGTACGTTGGAGCTATTTGCTAATAGTCGATAAATCATCACGAGGTATGTGATTCTTCCTATACTCTTGAGCATGATATTTTAAAAGTATATATATATATATAGTACGCAGACGACGTGTGTTAATCGAGCGTAGTTCTACGGCAATGTCTTTTGACTTAAGCCGAATAATAAGAATCTTGAAGTATTTCAAAAGAATTAAGAAACCGTTTTGAAAGAAGAGTAACACTTGGTTTTGAAAGTTAAGAGTTATACTAGCTTTATGGGAAGTTGGGTATAACGACTTAAGAGTAGTAAAATGAATGGTTTATTGATTTTAAAAGTTAAGAGACTTGATCTCAAAAGATAAGAGACTTGACTTAATTGATTTAATATGAATTATGTTAAAAAGCGTGAAACCTCATTCGTAAGTAATGAGTACTTGGTTTGAAAAAGGAATAATGTTTCTTGGTTTGGAAATGAGAATAAGTATCGAATAAACCACAAAGACGTTAATAAAGGAAATGTAATGACTAATAAAGTATTATTAAAACCAAGAGAAACCTCCATCCATAGAAGCTAAGATGAGACAAATGATATTACATTTCCTAGATCATGGCTGCTTTAATAAGATTGTTATGAACAAGAATAACCTACTCACACATAAGGCATATATTACTCAACTGTTTTTAAAAGAGAATTATGTTATTAAATGATTAAGACTATGAACTATGAAATCCTTCGAAAATAAGAAACGTGAATATTTGAAATTAGGCAAACTTGAACTTTTGGAAAAGAATGTTGTTACTTGACTTTAAGAGGAAAGTGCTTTGGTTTAAAAAGAAGGCATAATATTGTCTTAATTGTTTTAAAAGGAAAACATGGTAATATCTTAATCTGTCTTAAATGAGTGTTTAAATGTTATGGCCACTCGACTACCGTTCGTGAGATGAGCCGAATGTATTTCACTCGACTACCGCGTTCATGAGATGAGCCGAATGTATTTCACTGACTACCAAGCGTTCATGAGATGAGCGGAATGTATTTCACTCGACTACCGCGTTCGTAGGATGGGCCGAATGTATTTCACTCACTACCGCGTTCATGAGATGAACCGAATGTATTTCACTCGATTACGCGTTCATGAGATGAACCGAATGTATTCACTGACCACCGTTCGCGGGATGAACAGGAATGTATTTCACTGACTACCGTTCATGGGATGAACCGAATGTATTTCACCACGATACCGAGTCCGAGATGGATCGGGAATGTATTTCATGCGACATCGCGTTCATGGGATGAACGGGAATGTATACCACCATCGATACCGAGTCCACGATGGGCCGGGAATGTATTCCATACGATTTCACCTCGAGTCCATGAGATGGCCGAGACACGTTACACGATCACATAACTAATACCTAGACCGCGGCGGTGATGAAGGAGTTCCACGAGCACGGAGGATGACTTTGAGGCGTGAGTCCTGACGACATGACCGCTTTTATATTATGAATCGTAGTTTTGTTATCATACATGTTTCCTCGCTTTATATAGACTACTATGATTTCATTTACGTGATTTTTCGCCACATACTTGCACCGTACATCGACTCCTTCGGGCCGTTCATGCCGCAGTAGAGGTACACCGTTGTTGATCCTCGCCATAGGATCACACCAACAGATTGTATTAGAAGCTCCGCTCGAGGCTTATCTTTTCGTATGTTTCCTGAGTTGTAGGTTCAGACATTCGTGGTATGCTGGGCCCCGCCCCGTCATAGTGTTGTTACTTTCTTGAGGTCCGTAGCGTTGTAGGCGGGATTTGAAAAAGGATGTAACTGCTCAAAATTTACAGATATATGCACGAGGCAACCGCTTTGGTTGGCTCTATTTTATTATCTTATCTCTTGTTTCATATCAGATGTTTTATGTTCCACGATTTCTCGATGTATGACTACTGGGTGCCGGGTAGACACACCACGCCCCGAACGGGTCGTGACAAAAGTGGTATCGCAGCGCTTAATCCTCGGAAAGTGTCTGCATCGTGTCTAGTAGTCTTGATTATCGGTGTGTTGTGCACCACATCTATAATCGTGAGGTCGCAGGACATTTAGGATTGGTTTCATTCTTCTCATTCCGAGATCGCGCCTTAGAGCCGTGTTATAAGTCGACCCTCTCGACGCATTTCGTTTTACCGATTATGCCTGCTAGGCAACCGGCCCAGATGGGCAAGGCCGAGGAGCCGCTAGTAGGATACAGAGGAGTACGGCGCAGCCCAGCCAAGACTGAGATAGTGCTTCAGACGGCGAGTTTCTACGCCGCCACACTCAAAGAAGTTTAGAGTCGCGGTAGAACGACCTGCCTGGCCTCGCCGTGCCTTACCCTGCACCCTAGTGATACAACATCGAGAAAACCATGAAAATAAAACATGAGTCATGAAACAAGAGATATAATTATAAACAAAGCAACCAAAACGGCCGCAAAAGATATACATAAACCCGAATAGCTTAATCTTTACAACCCCGCCACACAAGACTACGCACTCTAAGATTTACATCGACTATGACGGACAGGCTCCCGCCATACCCCGAATGTACAAGAACCTACAACTCAGTGGAACACATACTAAAAGATAAGCCTCCAAGAAACGGAGCTTCCCAATACGTCAACTATGATCCTAAGAAATGGATCCACGCATCGATGCACTCTACCGCAGATTGAACGCACTCAAGGAGGTCAAGATAACAGTACCAAGTATGTGAAATCAGTAAATATCAGAATGAAATCATACTAGTCTATATAAAGCAGAGACATGTATGATAACCAAACTACGATTCACAACATAAAAGCAAATATATCCGATGGGGACTCACGCTCAAGTCATCACTAAATATAACTATGGGTCTCACGCCCACAACATCAATCATGTTCAGATCATGGCCGCATGCCCCTGGACTGCAGACGGCAGACATGTCCATGATGCAACAATAATACCAATGCCCCATGGCCACATGCCCCTGAATTCTACCTGCGTAGACACGCCCATGTGACATCAACAATAATATCTGGTGATCAACTGCCGCACGCCACATGCCCCGGATTCTACCTCGGTGTAGACATGTCCATGTAACCATTAATAACAATATATCGTAATCAACCCGACCGCACGGTCTAGATGCCCTATATCGTGACGGTAGACATGTCCATGTGACATCAACAACAAGACAAGAATCAAAATGGAAACATACCCGCGGAATTCTCCATCACCGCCAAAGACGCCCAAGTAAGTTCTCAATAAGTCGACCGCCTCTATCGAGACGCAGAATACGTAAATACCACACTTCAGACAACAAAGGCTATCATCACAAGATAGGCAAGTTTCACAACAACAAGCATAGGCAAGTTTCACAACAACAAGCATAGGCAAGTTTCACACCAACAAGCATAGGCAAGTTTCACACAACTCAGTACTTTCATTTTATGCCAAAGTCCGAGTTTTTAATCCCAAAGTACTACATACATTAAGTTCTTTTAAAAGAGATCCATTACTTTTATAAAAGTCACCCGATACCCGTAGTATTAGAATGACCAACCCACATTCCTTTTCAAAATCAAGTAACAACATTCTTTTCCTAAGTTCCGCTTGCCTAGTTTGACTACTCAAGCTTCTCATTTTCAAATGCTCAAGTCATTTATTTTAGAAAGGTTTCATAACTCATAGTCTTAATCTCTTTTAAAACAATTGAGTAACATATGTCATATATATGAGTAGTTTATTCTTGTTTATAACGATCTTATTACAAAGAAACATGATCTAGAAAATGTAATATCATTTTGTCTCATCTTAGCTTCTACGCAGATGGAGGTTTCTACCGTTTTAATACATCATTATTCAATACATTTTCCTTTATTAACGCCGCAATGGTAGTGTCGATACACATTCTGATTCTCAAATCAAGAAACATTATCCCTTTAAAAACCAAGTACTCATTACTCACGAATGAGGTTTCACACAAACATCCACATTAAAACAAATAAGTTAAGTCTCTTATCTTATAAGATCAAGTCTCTTAACTTCTAACATCAAGAACCATTTTACTTACATAAGGTCGTTATAACTAACTTCCCATAAAGCTATTATAACACCCTATGTTTTAAACCAACCAAATCACTTAGCACATGTATGCCTACCTGCATTTACATAGTTCACAACAATCATGCTAGAAAAGATAGGAAGAGGTTCACATACCTCGCGATTTATCGACAATAAGCAAAATGCTCCAAGTACTACAACCTTGCTAGCCCTTTCCACTCCTCGAGTAATACGCTACTCTTAGCACTTTCACCTATAAAGGTCACAAACGTCTATTAACCCCAAAACACAAGTTCCCATTTTTCTGAGAAAATTCGCAAGACTCTCCCGCCACACAGAATCTCCTCTATCGAGGCCGGCCACTAAGCCAACCGAGGGTTTACACGTCTAACCTGACGTGTACAATTCTACACAAGATACTACACAAGTCTATCGCAATACGCCCTATGTAAACACAGTCTTCTTTATTCTTCAAAGCTTAAGTCAAAAGACATCACAATAATGTTCGATTCTATATATAGTATACTTCAACTATATAATCTACAACATGTAATCTCCAATTACAATAGAGGACAATATAATTACCTTGATAAGCCCAAAATTATCCAAGTTATAATGTCGATCCCGAGCAAGGTTTAGCTCCTACTCCGTGCGCTCCAATCCGCTCCAAACAACCCTTAGAAGTTCTAACCAACTTACTCAAATACTTCAACCAACCATGAAGATTTCCTTAGGGTTTCGGTTTGAGACTAAAAGGACAAAAGGTAGTATTTCCGCTCTACGTATAGAGGTATCTTTGGAATACTACAAGGTACAAGGCTAAGGTATTTTGGGCATTATAACAATACTAGAGAAGTATTTCAATACCACAAAGGAGGGTATTATACTGAAAACAACTAGGCTAGTGGGTACCCACGGCTAGCACCACAAAAGTGTGAGGGAACCCTGGCCAAAGGCCACACGGTGGAGGGGAAGGCTCTGGCTAAGAGCTCACAAGTGGAGGAGAGTTTTCAAGGCTTAGACAAGTGAAGAGTGGATGAAGAAGTTCATCCCTGCGGGGTATTTATAGGAAACCAAAGCCAACCAACGGCCAAGATCAAGCCATGTGCAAGGCAGTATGGCCTTGATCAAGCCAAGTGCACCCTAACCCCTACTCCACAAAACAAGACACAAAACATGGCACCAAACAAGCCACAAAACAAGGCCAAAACAAGGAGCTAATAGGCCTCCAACCCGTGACTAACCGGCCAACCCAATCGCTTAAAATGAGGGTGACAAATGTCACCTCCCGTTGGTCCAAAAACATTTCGTTTCTGAAAATCCGCAAAAATACTAAATGACATAGCCGGAATTTTCCCAACGTAAGCCGTGGAAACGCTTCGGCCGAAAAACGACTCCAATCGGCACTTCGTGCCCAAAATTCGTCCTTTGCCTAACTTAAGGCTCAAATTCTCTACGCACGCCCCACGCATATACTGAAATGCGGGTATAACATTCTCTCTTCTAGAAACATTCGCCCCGAATGTTCCTTCTCAAGTCTCAACACAAACACGCGCTTAGTATAGCCTTCATCGCTATACGAAAACAATCATGCCACACCGCCATAAAAATAACAAACGCACCAATACTTAAACCCAAGTCAATGAGGAAACACTCTAATCATCACAAAACCCTTACCCGAGGTCTAAAATATACTCCCGTCACACCTTCCTTTCCCAAAAGAAACGATCACACACGCTCACTTTTCCTCATCTTGTCAGACCTTCTCGAACACTCAAACTCTTTCTAGTATTTGTACCATACTTCCACAACGCTCGTTTCCAACTCTTGAGTCACTACCTCCAAACTTGGTCATCTTACTAACCTCGATCTTCTAAGGCCGCTCCCCGGCCTCCACGATCCGCTTTTGGTCGAACATATCCACCAACTCATCACGATGGTCATACAAACCGGGCCTAGCATCCTCGTGGACTTACCACCGCGACCACCCAGAACCCCACCCCAAACCGGTTACGGTTGACCCGCAACGGTCCTCAACCCGACTTCAACCGCGCAAACTCTTGTTCCCCGATCCAATAATCTTACTAATTCACATCATGAAGCTACCACTTCCATCTCACACTACCCACTGACTTATCACACAAATAAATCCTAATGATACTACTACTCTGATATGGTCAAAAATAAATCTTCAACTCAAGCGACCTTACCCCTAAGGTCTCACTGTGACATAGTCTAAGGTTCACACTTACCATGCCCCATACGTATCCTCACAACTAAGCATGCTTTCTAACTCACAATTAACACAACGCTTATTCGTGACATAGCACATAATAATGAGACCATTATAACAAGCATACCAAAACTCTGAGGGTTAAGGATATACAAGCTACCGCCCACTTAATCATAGTTCACTCACAGGCGCATAATCAGTAGGCGCGGCGAACCACCATCGATCCGTAGGTTGAGTCGTAACATCCGTGCTACCCAAAGTCGCCTTCCTCGCAAAATAGCCTCTGGCCGCAAAATAATAAGCCTCGGCACCACGACACTTCAAACGCGTCTACCACATCGACTACACCGAGGCAGGGTGACCGTGATCCGCCAACACTTACTTCCTCGAAACTTAACCTCGAGCCCCGACCGCCCCGAATACTCAAGGTCGCGAGGACCACTGCACCGGCGGAGGTACAAAACTAGTATGGCCGAGGCGGTCCGCCTCAAGTCACCAGGACTCTCGCTGTTCTCGCCTCTTCTCGCTGATTCGTCATTCCGTCGACCTCTCCTCGTGGCGCCACATCAGCCCAGACGCATCTGCGCGCAATGTCCATGCTCCTACCGAGAGCTACTCCCGAACATGCCTCGACATGTAATCATCTAATCCGGTGACGAGCTGCACTCTATCCTCCATGGTTGCCACTAAGCGGGACATACCGAGCCAACGAGCCAAACTCACGCTTGTACTTCGAACAGACGCCTCTCTCGCCTCAAGATCATAAATCGTTTACCGCGCTCCTCCTCATCCGCGAGGCAAGAAGTGTTGGCGAATGCCTCCGAGAACTCGCCCCACGCCGCTGGAAGCGATGCTTCGACAACTCCCACGAATCAAACCGCCGATCATGGTATCGCGCAATTGATATGCGCACCTAAGACCACCGACTCGTCTCCGGTTTCGATCACTCACGATCCGTCAGAATCGCCATGAACTCGCGGATCATCCTCGCCTCACCCATAAAACTCGCGGCAACTGAGAAAGTCCTGTGAGCCTCAAACTATTCGCCGAGGGTAACCATCGTGCTATCGAACTGAATCGAATCGCCGCGATTCACTTATCTCATATTCGCCACGACTCGACCAAAGAATCGCTATCTCTTTGTAACCCATCTCCTCCGCCTGCATCGGGACCGAGGCTCGTGCATCGTGGTCTCAGCAGCCACCGCTCGCGCCAAAACTCGCTGGGCCGGGCGCGCTACAAAACTCCGCCGTCAAGCACAACTCGTATCTTTCCGGCTCGCGCTGCATTTCTCTCAGATCTCACTAGCGGCATTCCTCGGCTTCTTGCCCTCCCGGGTTCTAGTTGCTCGCGCGAGGCATAATCGTAAAACGATACGCTGCAGGGTCCAACTTACAACATACCTCTAAGGCACGATCTCATGAGAAGAATGGAAACTAATCTTAAATGTCTGATAGCCTCCGATTATAGACCGGTGTACAACACACCGATAATCAAGACTTCTACTAGACACGGTTCTAGACACTTTCCGAGGATTAACCGCTCGATACTACTTTTGTAACGACCTGCCTGCCCCAAGTATCGTGCCTTACCTGCACCCTAGTGATACAACATCGAGAAAACCAGGAAAATAAAACATGAGTCGCGAAACAAGAGATATAATTATAAACAAAGCACCAAAATCTGGCCGCTTTCTGATATACATAAAACTCCGAATAGCTTTAATCCTTTACAACCCCGCCACAAAGATTATTGCACTTCTAAGATTTACAACGACCATGACGGGACAGGCCCCGCCATACACCTGAATGTACAAGAACTACAACCGTGGAACACATACTAAAAGATAAGCTCAAGAAACGAGCTTCCTAATACGCTGAATCATGATCCCAAGAATGGGATCCACGCACTGATGATTCTACTCATGCAGATGAACGCACTTCCGGGCGAGGTCAAGATAACAGTACCAAGTATGTGAAATCAGAAAATATCAGAATGCAAATCATACTAGTCTATATAAAGCAGAGACATGTATGATAACCAAACTACGCTCACAACATAAAGCAATATATCCAAATGTGACTCACGCCTCAAGTCATCACTCAAATATAATCTACGGGTCTCACGCCCACAACATCAATCATGTTCAGATCACGGCCGCATGCCCTAATTCTGCCGACGGCAGATATGCCCACGACGAACACACACTAACGCCTACGCCACATGCCCCGACTTTACTCAGATACACGCCCATGTGACATCAACAATAATATATCGTGATCAACCTGCCGCACGGCCACATGCCCCCGACTCTACCTCTGTAGACATGTCCATGTAACCACAATAACAATATATCGTAATCAACCCACTGCACGGCCGCAAGATGCCCCTACATCAGACGGCAGATACGCCCATGTGACATCAACAACAAGACAAAGAATCAAAATGGAAACATACCCGTGGAATTCTCCATCACCGCCGAGACGCTCCAAGTAAGTTCTCAACAAAATTAAGTCGACCACTACGCCTCTTATCAGAGACGCCAGAATACGTGAAATACCACACTTGCACAACAAAGGCTATCATCACTTAGATAGGCAAGTTTCACATAACAAGTATAGGCAAGTTTCACAACAACAAGCATAGGCAAGTTTCACACCAACAAGCATAGCAAGTTTCACACAACTCAAAGTACTTATTTTATGCCAAAGTCCTAGTTTTTAATCCCAGTACTACATACATTAAGTTCTTTAAAAGAGATCCATTACTTTATAAAAGTCACCCGACAACCCGTAGTAGATTAGAATGACCAACCCACATTCCTTTTCAAAATCAAGTAACAACATTCTTTCCTTAAGTTCCGTCATTGCCTAGTTTCAGTGCTCAAGCTTCTTATATTTTCAAATGCTTCAAGTCACATATTTTAGAAAGGTTTCTTATAACTCATAGGCCTTAATCACTTTAAAACAATTGGAAGTAAATATATGCTATATATATGAAGTAGTTTATTCTTGTTTATAACGATCTTATTCAAATGGCAACCATGATCTAGAAAATGTAATATCATTTTGTCTCATCTTAGCTTCTAGCGGATGGAGGTTTATGCGGTTTTAATACATCATTATTCAATACATTTTCGTACAATGTATTAACGCTGCAATGATCCAGATATGTTACATTACGATTTCAAAATCGTGAAACATTATCCCTTTAAAAACCAAGTACTCATTACTCCACGAATGAAGGTTTCACACAAACATCACATTAAAACAAATAAGTTAAGTCCTGCTTATCTTATAAGATCGAGTCTCTTTCTTTAACTTCTAAACGTCAAGAAACCATTTTCACTTTTACATAAGGTCGTTATAACTAACTTCCCATAAAGCTATTATAACACCCTATGTTTTAAACCAACCAAATCACCTTAGATAATGTATTTACGTCTACATTTGCTATAGTTTCAAATAATCATGCTTTAGAAAAGATAGGAAGAGGGTTCACATAATTCATGCAAGCGATTTATCGACAATAAGCAAAATGCTCACGAAGATTACTTCTGACCTTGCTAAGCTTCTTTCCACTCTCGAGTAGAATACGGCTACTCTTAGCACTTTTCACCTATAAAGGTCACTGGCGTCTATTAACCCCAAAACACAAGCTTCCATTTTTCTACGTAAAATTGCAAAGACTCTCCCGCCACAAACAGAAA